>CM031244.1:336478330-337078330 GCA_018340775.1 Taxus wallichiana var. yunnanensis
CATCTATACATCACAATATCAATCAAACTTATAATGTCCGAACATAATTTACAATTGATAGTGCAATGCATACAATTATCCACATAGTTTGCCATGAATCATCCACAATTAAAATTACACGACATACACTTAGGTTAGCATGAAAATTACCATCATTAATTCCAAAACACTATATCATTAATCAAATCAACCATAAGAGACTAACATCTAACCAATAAGTCTATCATATAACCCTGTTAGTGTCATCAAAATCATAAGAAATATATCAGTATATGAATCTAATCCAATTGGCGCTATGCGCCCAAAATGCCATAATGTCCATGAGGATAAAATATCATAGTAAAATGTCCAAAGTCTATCGAGTCTCAATCAAAACATGTCTAGAAATGAAGGAACCAACAGATAACTAGAGCTATAAAAAAATGTGGGCACTACATATACTTTGACATACACTATGTCAAGTTTAAGAAAAATCACTCTTCTCATCTAAGTCTTATATTTTGAAATTCAATTTATCAAATTTTAGCATAATCACTTTTCATGTCCACATATCTTCTACTTTGATATTCCCATTTTCAAGTTTAATCCAATCAAACTCTTAATGTAAGTCTTATACTTTGATATTTCAATTACCAAGTTTAAGCACAATCATTTTCAACATCAATTTCTACCCTACATCTTATATTTTGACATTCACTTTTTCACAGTTTAAGAGCAATCACATTTCAATTTGAAGTCTTAGGTAATTGTATATTCAATTTATCCAAAACTATAAGCACATCCACACCTCATTCTCAAACAAATTCCATGATATCACTTCTTTATACAAGATGGTGGAAACACGACTTTGAGATTATAACCTCTTCGGAAAAAAGATAAAAATCATTTTCATATTGAAAATTCCAATGAAGAGGAAGAAAATAAACAACCGAGGTTTCAGAACAAGAACAATCACAACTTGATGCACTTTTACGACATAACAAACATCAATTTATTCTTCACCTCTTAGAGATGGGAGCCAAATTGCCTTTGGATTTTGGCGATGAAAATTTGAAACATCTTATAGACCAACTTGAATCGAGTAACAACAAATACAAAAAAAAAAGATAAATATAGTTCTTCTACAAACAATTCACATGAAAATTTGTTAGAAAAAATCAATGAAATGACTAAACAACTAGCTCAAATGGCTTCAAAAGTCACCAATGATTCCAATGAAGTAGAAAAGAGAAAACTGATCAAAAATTGATGATTTCATGAATACCCCACAAACAAATTCCCCATTCATGCAAGAATGGAAAAATATGAAAGAAACCATCCTAGGGATGTAAAACAACATAAACAGTTCAATTTTGAGGAATTATGCCCTTATCCATTTGACAAGGACATACTACGCTTACCATTTCCAAAATATTTTGAAATTCCCAAGTTTGATAAATACAAAGGAAAACATGATCCAAGGGAACACGTTAAAGAATTATTTATTTCATGCTAAGAGGTGTCCTATAATGATGTGTATCTCTTATGATTATTCCCTAAGGATTGAGCAGACAAGCCTTGAGCTGGTTTCTTCATCTTCCAAAAGGATCAGTTATAAACTTTGCAGACCTCTTAGAGAATTTTTTTAAACACTTCTCTTTCAATTTGGACTCTGAGATTACAATGATGGACCTTTGTAATACCAAAAAAAGTCCAATAAATTTTTTTCTCAATTCCTTCAATGATGATGAAGGATCACGATTTGATTCCCTTGCTTCTATACCAAAGAAACAACTAGTCAACATTTTCATTCCTAACCTCAATAACGAGTTATCCTTACAAATGAACATGCATTGTCTTACTTGTTATCCCAAATTAACCCCCACCCCCCCAAATTAATTTAGATAACCAATTTTAAATGGACTTAGCCATTTAAAAATATGGATGTTTAAATGCCCATCAAAGGTATACACCGCCAAAACAATTTGAAAACCTGTGGGAGACTTAGTCATTTAACATTGGTGGGTTTTAATTAAATTCCACGGATGTTCATTTACCCATCAAAATTAATAGTCATACATTCAAGAAAGGGCCATGTGGCAGCATTTTGAGCCTCATCATATCATTTGGGCTCTGGTGGACTCTAGCCTGCGGAATGAGCCATAATTCATAGTCTTTCAAGTTGGGCGATAATCAGCAGGGTTTGGTGCACATGTGGCGGGATTTAAGGTGGACATATGGCAACATATAAATGGCCAAGGTAGTACATATGTCACCATTCTAGTGAATTTCAAGGTGATGGCCCTCGGTGGATGTGAATTCCATGTGATGAGGTGTATATTATTGGCTTTCAGGTCTAGATGGTCAGCAGAGAGGCAAGTCAAAAGGAAATGACATGTGGTGGGTTAATAAGTGGACACTTGAAAGGATCAAAGCTTTTGAAGAGTATACGTGTGTCACCATTCTAGTAGAATTCAACACTACGGGATCTAGTAGACTTGAAACTCCCATATTGAGTTGGAATTCATGCATTTTTTGGGTCCACAAGAGGTATAAAAAAAGATAGTGCACAATTCAAAGTTCAATATGCAAACCTATTCCTAACCCCCATGACTAATAACAAGGTGACATGTAGGATAATTAACATGCGGGCGGCATTCGTGGCCTAGGAAATCCCAGTGGATAATTAAAGCATGTCACGTATCACACTATTATTGACACGAGATGTAAAATTTTAAATGGCCATAACTTCCTCCATAAAGCTCCAAATTTGATGAAATTGGTACCGTTGGAAATCTCTCATCATGCTCTTCATGTTGGCATTAAAAATTTTGGGAATTGATGAGGTTTGGTGGGAGAAAATGGAAAAAATGGTTTCATAGAGAAAGAGGATAGTCTTGAGCATGTAAATGGTCAAATATCACTCCCAACCACCAAAATTGATAAAGTATGGCTTACATACCTTATTTTGCAAAAAAAGGACATGGAAATAGTATTGCAAAGGTTGCACGTGCTATTTTTTAGTGATTCAATGTAGTTTCATTAGTGGTTGAACGAGAAAACTCATGTTCCTTATTTATTTCTCTTTCCTTCTCTCTCTTCTTCTCTTTCTCTATAAATATGGAACTCATGCATTGTAAAAAGGACTCTTTGTTATAATGGCACCATGTTAAAATATTGGTAGACTTCCCATGATTTTCAGACCTTGCACTTTGTCTCTACAATGTAATTTTTTCTTCTACCATGATTGTAATCGAATGTGCATCCTTTAAGAAATAAAATCAAGTTTTTGTGTATATTATCTACCATATTCTTGCATTTTATGTGTTCTTGCATGCTTTTTTCCTTCTTTGGCATGTTGTACTTATTTCTCACTTATAAGTTCATTTTTCTTGAGTTTTCAATGTGTGGGAAAGGTGAATAAGCATGGTTGGTTCGTGGCACTTCTATCTGCCCCTTCCTCCCATTTTTTCCCCCCTTTCCTTCCCTTTGTGGAGTGACCACCCCTTATTTCTGGTGCTATCACCACCCTTTTATCTTAGGATTTCCCTTTCTACAAATTATAACCCTTTCTCCTTCTATCCTTGGTACCTTGGATTGTTAGATTAGGATTACTTAGATGTTTTTCTTGCATTCAAAGTAGTTTTATCATTAGGATTAAGTAGAGGTATTTGGTCTTCACTGGAGGTATATCTCATGTGCAAGTCGCATAATTTAGAGACAAACCCATGTTGCCTCAGAATCCTTAGTTTTCCATGATTCAGGGTAGGGTGTAATTTTGAGCTCCAACAATTTTAGCACTCTATGGGATAGAGCTTGAAGTGCTTTACAAATTCATTTCACCAATTTTTATGTGTTCTTGGTGAAATTTCAGCCTTTATACAAATTTCTCAACACATCTAGTGACTCAAGTGATATAAAAATCCATTACTCGAGTTTTAGACCTTTCCTTCATTCTTCCATCCATTTTCATCTTTCCAATCATTTCCTTTCCATTCTTCCATTTTCCTCTCATTCATGAAGTTATGCAATCATGACTTCATTCCCTCATTAGAATCCTCATTTCCAAGAGCAATACCAGGTCCCTCCATCCCCATATTATCAAAATCCTCCTCCAAATCAATTTTATGAGCCCTATCATGATGATTATGCATATGACCCAACCCCAAATGATCCATATGGTTATCATTATAACCATGATGTTTTTCAAGAACAAAGATATGCAAATGATTTCATAAATTTCATGGAAGATGTTGAATTCCAAAGGAAAGTTCAAGGAATGGAGGAAAACATGGTGTAATTTAGATCTAGATGTTTAATGAAGGCAATTCAAGCTGGTTTTAGGTAGCCCTATCCATGGACTAGCCCTATGCCAAATTGGTTCAGCCCTTAGTAGAAGTTGTCTTTCATGGTTGAGTTGTCCCCTCAAATAGAAATGTGGTATGAGAAATTAGAGACTCGTCGATCTGGTTGTAGGGTACTCTATCAATGGGAAAATCCTACACTACCATCTCACAACCCTCCCTTTTACTCTCCCTAACCTACACCATCTCAGCTTGATTTTCATGTTCCTAGATTTCTGTCTACTCCTATTAATGATTCCCCTTCTCCATCTTCTTACCTCACATCTCATCTTCATTTCTCTACCATCATTCCTCCCAAATCCCCATTTCCTCCACAAGCAAGTGTTGTATCTCCTCCATCATTTGATCCTTTGCAAGTTCATCCAATGGATAAATCCTTTCCCCACTTCGAAAAAGAATATTTACATGTGCCTGAGCCTCATGAATAATTAGTTTTAAACCAAATATTAACCAAAAATTGAGTGCCCAATTACTTGGTTTCTTGAGGATTCATTTCTCACTAAACAAGATCTTGAATCTTTCATAGTAACATGGGTTATTTTTCATTATTTTGGACAACAAGATGCATATGCATTCCAAGAGGGGTAGGTTGGGAAGGATCCAAACATAACAGATCAAATCTAGAGCTTTAAGGATTAGAGCCATGATTTTGAAGAAAAGGAGGTTCATCATCATGAACCTATCAGTTAGCCTTCTCTAAGTGCAACAAAATCAGTTGAGGTGAGTCCCATTCTTGAAAATCATGAAATATGTGTTAAAGAATGGACTGACTCTGAAAGCATAGATGGAGATATGGCTCAATCCATGGAAGAACCTCCTACCATTTTAATTGAACAATCTAAAGAAGAGGAAGCTGAAACTAAAGAGAAAAAGGTTGAGGAGACTCTTCCAAGTGAGCAAATGTTTCATTTGAATGCAAAGTGACCCCATTGTTTTACATGTTTAAAACTTGTTACACTTTTAGAGAGTTATAATGATATGCTAAAAATCCTTAGATTTTGTAGCCACTCATAATGAGGTTCATGCCATGGAGGAGGATAACTCAAAGTTAGAGTATATGGATGAGGAAGAGATCATAGAAAGTTTATTGCTTTCTTTTGATAATAAAATTGCAAATCTTGTTTTACTTTCATCCTCGGCCGAATCTAAGAATGAGATTCATGTTATGGAGTAGGAAATATTTGAGATTTAATAATTCTTTTTGAAGTGAAGATAGGAATGAGGTGCCCCACTATGAATGAAATTTTACCATCAAGTAGGAAATCTTAATCAACTTTCAATTCCCCTTAAGGATGAAGAAAAATTGTATGACAAATCTATTCATGAAGAGGAAAATGTCTCTTAAAGCTCCAAAATTGGAGCTAAATGCAAAGAAAGTTGGAAAATCACAAGGATCAACCCATTGGTTCCAATGGTCACTTGCCTAATTAGATACCTAGCTAGTTTGGATCCGCAAAGAGATTTGTAACCAGTAATGATCACCTGCATAGCATGAGGAATAGCTACAATGTGCCAAAGGTCAACATCAACACCTCTAAACAAATTCAAAGAAACTTGAGGAGATATTCATTCTATTTTTGTTAATACTTTGTGAAATAAGTTGGAAAATTAGTTTCATAACAGTTTTCCACTCTCGAAGAAAGAACTTGTTTAGTTCCAAATAAATTACATGGTCTAAATTTGTGAGGAAAAGTAGTTACTTCTCCCATCTTGTATTAGGTTTCATTTAACGTCCTTTGTCTTTGGTTATAGTAGAGTAGGTAGGTTTTCTATCAGTAAAACAAGTGTTTGTGCATACTCTACATATTTCCATTTGGGGCATGTATTATTTTTCAGATTTTGTATATATTTTTGGCCTTATTGTTGTTGCATAGTCCATTTTAGAGCAATTTCCATGGTAGAAACATAATGTTTTGGAACATCTTTAAATGCATGCAATTCAGAGTTCTACATGCTTCAATGTTTTCTAAAATATACGATTTGGTCGATTTTAAACAAATTTTAACTCTCATTAAGGATCAATGCCTCAATTTCTCCTTCTTATGAAAATTTAAATATATGGGGCAATTTTAAAGTGAATTTCTTAACCCTAGAAGCTCGGTTGCAAAACGAGTTCTCGTGCCCTTTCCTTGGTGAAAAATCAGAATTTTGGGATAATTTACAAAAACAATTAATCCAAAACACCCAAAAATAAGATTTAAGAGAAATCTAAGGTAGTTTCTAGGCCATTCTAAGTCCATTTGTGCTTCATGTAGATTTAGGGGTGAGTTTTCAAGTTACTGATTCAGTTTTTTAAAAAATATCAAGCTCGACTCCATGCCTAATGGATCTTGTAAGGCCACCGATCTCAATCTAGTAGGAAGATTACCCCTGGAGGTTTCAAACTATTATCCCAAATTAACCACAGGGTTTAATTTGGATAACCCATTTTAAATGGACTTATCCATTTAAATTTTTGGGACATTCAAACACCCATCAAAAGTCTACACAACCAAAATAATTTGAAAAGTCATGGGAAACTTATTCGTTTAATTTGGATAACCCATTTTAAATGGACTTATCCATTTAAATTTTTGGGACATTTAAGCACCCATCAAAGGTCTACATAGCCAAAATAATTTGAAAAGTCATGGGAGACTTATTCATTTGACATTAGTGGATTTTAATTAAAATACAATGGACATTCATTTTCCCATCAAATTTAAGCATCAAGAATTCAAGCGGGGGCCACGTGGTGGCATTATAGGCCTCCCATAGCATTTGATCGTGGAAGACTCCATCCGGCAAAATAAGCCATAATTTATAGTATTTGAGTCTGGTCAATAGTCAACGAGGTTTTGGCGCACACATGATGAGGTTTAAGGTTTTCATGCGGAAATAGATCAATGGGAAAGGTAGGACATTTGTCACAATTCCAAAGAGTTTCAATGTGATGGCCCCAAATAGACATGAAGCCCATAGAATGAGGCATATTTAAATGGATTTCGGGTCTAGATGGTCGGTGGAGAGGCAGTCAAAAGGTAAGGACACACATCGGGTTAAGAAGTGGATACATGGTAGGATTGGAGTAGTCAAAGAGTAGACGTGTCACCATTCCAAATACTTCAAAACAATGGGTTCGAAAACTCATGCATCTTTTGGGTCCACAAGAGGTATGAACAAAAAGGCAATGCATATATCAACATGCAATATATAAAACTATTCTCAACCCCACGACGAGTCAAAAGGTGACACATAGGAGAATTAACATACAAGCATCATACGTGGCGGAGGAAATCCCAATGGCCAATCAAAATATGCCACGTGTCACACTACTATTCACCGAGATGTAAAATTTCAAATTGCCATAACATCCTCCACATAGCTCCAAATTTGATGAAATTGATACCGTTATAAATCTCTCATTTTCTCTTCATGTTTCCATCAAAAATTTAGGAATTGATGAGGTTTGGTGGCATAAAATGGAAAACATGGTTTCAGATGGAGAGAGGATAGTCTTGAGCATGCAACTCATCAAATCCCACTCCTAACCACAAAAATTAATAAATTATGGCCTCTATACCTTCTCCTGCAAACAAAAGGACATGGAAATTGTATTGTAAAGGCTGCCCATGCTATTTTTAGTGATTCAACGTAGTTTCATTGGTGGTTGAACAAGAAAAGTCATGTTCCTTCTTTATTTCTCTTTCCTTCTCTTTCCACTTCTTTGTCTCTATAAAAATGGAGCTCATGCATTGTAAAAAGATCCCTCTTTATTGTAACGGCACCATGTCAAAATGGTGGCCAACTTCCCATGAGTTTTAGACCTTGAACTTGGTCTCTATCATGAATTTAACTGAATGTGCATCCTTTAAGAAATAAAATCATATTATTGTGGTTATTTTATGCCTAATTCTCGCATTTTATGTGTTATTTCATGTTTGTTTCATTATTTAGCATATTGTACATGTTTCTTACTTGGCAGTTCCCTTTTCTTGAGTTTTCAATGTGTGGGAAAGGTGAATAAGCATGGTTTTGGTTTGTGGCACTTTTATCTACCCTTTCCTCCCATGTTTTGTTCCCTTTCCTTACCCTCTTGGAGAGTGATCACCCCTTCTTTCTCACTCTATCACTACCATTTTAGCTTAGGATTTCCCTTTCTACAACTTCTAAACCTTTCTCTTTCTAACCTCTTTCCCTTGGATTGTTAGATTGGGATTAGTTAGATGTTTTTCTGTATTAGGAGCAGTTTTAGCATTAGGATTAGGTAGAGGAAGTCAGCCTTCTCCCAAGGTCTATCTCAAGTGTAAGTCCCATAACTTGGAGACAATCCCATGTTGCCTCAAAATTATGGGTTTTCTAGGACTTAAGGAAGGGTACAATTTTGAGCTCCATCGTTTTGTCACACCCCTTTAAACAAAGATTGAAGTTCTCTACAACTTAATTTCACCAAGTTGGATGTGCTCTTGGTGAGATTTCAGCTTTTGGAGGAATTTCTTAACACATCCTGGTGACTCCACCTGATCCAACAAACCATTTTTTCTAAGTTATAGACCTTTTCCTTCATTCTTCCATCCATTTCCATATTTCCATTCATCATTTCCCTTACATTCTTCAATTTTCCTCTCATTCATGAAGTTGTGTGATCATGACTTCATTCCCTCATTGGAATTCTCATTTCCAAGAGAAATATCAATTCCCCATCCCATACTATCAAATTCTTCATCCAAATTGGTTTTAAGAGTCCTATCATGATGAGTATGCATATGACCCAACCCCACTGATCCATATGGTTATCCTTCTAACCATGATTTTTTTAAAGAATAGGGATATGCAGATGATGGTGGAAATTTCATGGAAGATGTTGATTTTTAGAGGAAATTTCAAGGAATAGAGGAGAACATGGTGCAAGTCATAGCTATAGGTTTAATTAAGGTAGTTCAAGTTGGTTTTAGGCAGCCCTATCCATAGACTATCCCTATGCCAAATTACTTCAGCCCTCAAGTAGAAGTTATCTTTCATGGATTATTTGTCCCCTCAAATAGAAATGTTGTATAAGAAATTAGAGGCTCATTAATTTAGTTGTAGGGGGCCCTGTCAATGGGTAAATCCTACACTACCATCTCATAACCCTCCCTTTTAATATCCCTAACTTCCATCATCTCAACTTAATTTTCATGTTCCTATATTTCTTCTTGCTCCTATTGAGTAGTCCCCTTCTATATATTCTTCCCTCCCATCTCATCTTCATTTCTCTACCATCATTCATCCTAAAGACCCATCTCCTCCAAAATAATGTGTTGTATCTCCTCCTTCATTTGAGAATTTGAAATCTTGACCAAGGAATAAATCCTTTCCCCACTTAAAAAAACCATATTTACATGTGTCTTAACCTCATGAATTAACAAATATTAACCAACAAATTGAGTGCCCAATTACTTGGTTTCCTAAGGATCTATTCCTCACTTAACAATATATTTAATCTTTCATGGAAACATGGGTTATTCTTCATTCTTCTAGACAAAAATATGTACATACATGCCTAAAGGGTGAACCTATTAGTCATCCTTCTCCATGTGCAACAAAATTAATTGAGGTAAGTCCCATTCTTGAAAACCATGAAATATGTGTTAAAGAATGGAATGAATCTCAAAGCATAGATGGGTAAATGGATTAATCCATGGATAACCTCTTGTTGTTTTAATTGAACAATATGAATAAAATGAGGTTGAAACTAAAGAGCTAAAGTTTGAGGAAAATATTATAAGTGAGCAAGATGTTTCATTTGAATGTTTTGACCCCCATTGTCCTAGATTTTTAGAACTGTTGCACTTTTGGAGAGTTACAATGATATGCCAAGAACATCCTTAGATGCTAAAACCACTCACAATGAGATTCATTCCACGGAGAAGGACAAATTAGATTCATAACATATGGATGAAGAAGATATCATAGAAATTTTCTTTCTTTCTTTTGATGATAAAATTGTAGATCTTGTTTTAATTTCATCCTTGACTAAATTTGAGAATGAGTTGTATGTTATAGAGGAGGACATATTTGAAATTTAAAACTTCTTGTTTGAATATGAAGAAAGGAATGAGGTGCCCCACTATGAATGCAACTTGAGGAGGTATTCATTCTATTTTTTGTTGATATTTTGTGTAATAGGATGGAAAATTGGTTTTAGAGAAGTTTTCCACTCTCATTAAAGACCATTATTAGTGTCAAATCAATTACATGGTCTAAATTTATGATGAAAGGTAACTTATTCTCCCATTATATATCAAGTTTCATTTAGCTTCCTTTGTATTTGGTTAGGGTAGAGTGGGTACATTTTATTTCAAAGTAGAACAAGTGCTTGTGCACTTTGCATGTTTTCATTTGGGGCATGTATGATTTTTAAAATTTAGGATATAGTTTTTGGCCTTGTTGTTGTTGCACAACTCATTTCAAAGAAGGTTCCATGGTAGAAATAAATTTTTTGGATTAGATTAAAATACATACAATTCACATTTCTGCATGCTTCAATGTTTTCCAAAATATGTGATTTGGTTTAGTTTTAAACAGCTTTTTCACTCTCGTTAAGGATTAATACTTCATTGCTCCTTCTTTGGAAAATTTAGATATATGGGACAGTATTAAAGTGATTTTTTAGCCCCAAAATATCATTTGTAGAATATATTTCGTGCCCTTTCCTTGGTGAAAATTCAGAATTTTGGGACAAGTTACAAAAAAAAACAATCCAAAACACCCAAAAAGATTTAAGAGAAATCCAAGGAAATTTCAGGCCGTTCTAAGTTAATTTTTTCTTTATTTAAATTTAGGAGTTAGTTTTCAAGTTGAAATTCAGTTTTAAAAAGTTTCAGACTCGACTCCATGCCCAATAGATCACATAGGGCCACCGATCTCAATCTAGCAAGCGGATTACCCCTGGAGGTCACAAATCGTTATCCCAAATTAACCCCTAGGATTAATTTGGAAAAATTCCTAGAAGGTTCAAACACTCGTCAAAGTCCTTCACCACCAAAACCATTTGAAAACCCACAGAAGACTTAGTTGTTTAGCATTTGCGGGTTTTAATTAAAATGCCATAGATGTTCATTTATCATAAAAATTTAACCGATAGGCATTCAAGCGGGGACCATGTGGCAAAGTTATGGGCCTCCTAATAGCATTTGGGATGTGAAACACTCCAACCCATGGAATGGGCCATGATTCATAGTCTTTCGGATCCTGGGTGATTATCGGTAGGGTTTGACATGCACACAACGAGGTTTAAGGAGGTCATGTGGAAAACAATGGCCAAGGTAGGACATGTGTCACCTTTCCAGAAATTTTTAATGTGGTGCCCCTCTGGAAGACATGCATTCCATGGAATGAGGTGGATTTAAATGGATTTTGGGTCTAGATGGTCATGAGAGAGGTAGGTCAAAAGACAAGAACATGTAGCGGATTAAGAAGTTGATACATGGCAGGATCAAAGTGGCCAAAGATAAAACACATGTCATCATTTTAGGAGAATTCAATATGATGGGCTACGGTGGACTTGAAACCATTAGAATGAGTCGGGACTCATGCATATTTTGGGTCTATGGGAGGTATAAACAAAAATATTGTGCACATGTTAGCGTGCAATATGAAAACTATTCCCGATCCCGGTGAATAATCATGAGGCAACACGTAGGATAATTAACACACATGCGACATAAATGGTGAGGCAATCCCAGGGCCAATCAAAACATGTCACATGCCACACTATTATTCATGCAACCAGAAAATTTTCAAATGGCCATAACTTCCTCCACATAGCTTCAAATTTGATGAAATTAGTAGCATTTGAAAGCTCTCATCCCGATCTTCATATTGACATTGATAAATTAGAGAATTGATGAGGTTTGGTGGGGAAAATGGAAAAAAAAGTTTTAGAGGGAAATAGGGTAGTCTTGAGCACATAAATGGTCAAATATCACTCCCAACCACAAAAATTGTTAAATTATGGCTTTCATATTGTTGGCAAAATAATTTTTCGCAAGGACAAATTGTGGGATTTCACCAATACTCTGGGACTAGGTCCCTCTACTTGAATGGGGAAGCTCCATTTATTGAAAACAAGGAAACATATATACACTACTCTAATTATGGGGTTGCCTTATGACCGAGGATCACACAGGAATACTTCCCTATACCTGTGGCAAAGTGCTTGTGTGGAACACAAGGGAGGAATTGTGAGGGAGAAAGGTGAGGAGAGAAAGTATGAGAAGGGATTTTATATTGCAAATAGCACATGTAGATTTTTCCAACATAAAATCAAGATTAGTTCCATGCATTCAATGAGAAGAAACTATGGAAAGATAAGAGGAACAAGATACAACCAACACAAAGTTTTCTTGCATGATATTACACAATTACAATTGCTCATAGTATGAAGTTGAGATGGAGATAGAAATTTTTAGAAAAGGAATAGAATAATTTGATCACTTGTTCCTAGAGATAATATGGGAGCTAGTAAACAAGAATAACCATCCCTTTACAATGAGGATGTCATCTCCTTTTATATCTTTAGAATCCATCTCTTCGTCTACCCCCACATGTCTCTTCATGTCCTTATTCAACATGTGACTCTTTGTCTTCCTAGGATGTGAGAAAATAAGTCCCTTTTTAGAAATCAAAAGAAAATTTTACATTTAGATTCACTTAAGTGAATAATACATATTACAATGATTGCTTACAACTATGAATTAGAAATGAGGAGAGAAGAGGAGAAAGAATGAGAGAGGAGAGGAAAGAAGAAATACTCCAAAGCATGGATGAAGACGCTTCCACCATTGATGTAGATCAGATCTAATGGTGTTGATGCTGAAATTTTGATCCATAATAATCCTCCATAATGATGCACTGACAAAGATATCCAATGAAGTCCTTTGAACACTTTTCCCTTTCATAAACTCTTGAAATGGTGAACCTTTGTAACACTACTTGAACACACCAAGAAGAGGAGTGATGAGCACTTGAGAAGTATACCACTAGGGACATTGGGGGATGAATCCTCTTATTGATAAAATCCTCTTGATCCTTGATAAATTGTGACATTTTTGTGATCAATCATTCATATGGGAGAAATTGGTGCAATTTTTCTCACACAAGCATGATCATGATTTTGTCATCATAGGAGTACTAATGATGAATGTGACATGAGACAAAATACTTTTAATTCCATAGTAAGGAAAGAATAATGAAACCAAAACCAATTCCATCCACCAATTTATCATGCATTCCATGTGAAATGAATTGAAATGGCCTTTGGGACAAAATTGGCATTTTTCTCATTTTGGCACTTTTTAATCCTCAAATCGGGAATGTAGGAATTTAACTTGAAACCGAGAGAGAGGCTCGTGACTACCAAGATCATTGTAGGATGTGTGAAGGATTGAAATATGACCACTTTTAGCTCATTTCACCCATTTAATATTTTTATAATATCCATCATTATTGCCCCATTTTGGCCAATTTTGTCAGTTTTGTCAATATTGCCAATTTTTAGTGTCTCAATCATGGGGAAATGAAATGAGTGTGAATAAACCTTATTCTTAAAATTAATATTTTTAGTAGGTGTTCCCATAAAGGATTAAATGTTTCCTCTTGGTGTTGGATTCAAATGAAACCACTTGCATAAGTTTATGTTTTTCATTTTATGCATTTGCTTTAATTTTCAAGGGATTTCAATCGCCAGGATTGTGTAGATTTGAGAAATGGATATTTTTGGCTGGAAATTTCATGGAGCTATAGAAAATGATATATATAATCAATGGAGTCATGAAAACACTCTTCTTCAAGGCATTTTTAAAGGAACCTTCAATTCAAATCTCATGGAAAACGAAGCAGGGGTTTGTGAGATATGAGCAAAAGTGTGTTTCCGAGCATGGGGTTTCATGGTGCAATCTGAAAATGGTATGGTTACATAAGAAATGGAAGGAGGAGAGTTTTAAAAATAGGCTCCAAAAATGCATAAGGAAGATTTGAATGTTTGAAATTTAACCATGGTTGAGGAAACTCACCTCTAGGTTCACTTTCACACCTTCTTCTTAACCTGGGTTAAGGATGAGTTAACACTTACTAAATGGGTCCAACAGACCTCCATTACACCTTACCACATTTAGAAAAAGGTAAAATGGTGCAAAGGTGCATTAAGCCATGAAAAATGCACCATCGAGGGTGTTCACCATGAGGAGGTGCTATCTTGACTTGTGAATTGATAACTTGTACCTAATGCCCAAAGTGGTGTTTTAAGTGATGAAAAAGAATCTCTCCCTTGGGGTTGCACTTTTTTGCACCCATTATAATTTTAAATAGGTGAAAAGGTGAAACAAGGCTTCCCAAGTGTGATCATGAAAAAGGGGCCATTTTAACATGTGAGTGCATAAAATTTTTTTGCACCCATTTCAAATTTTCACCAAGTTCAATGGTGAAAAATTGCATCAAGTGCAAAAATGTGACTGGATTCTCTTAGAAATCTTGCCTTCATCAATAGTTGTGAAAAATATACACCGGAAAGTGATTCTTCTCCCTGGAGCTTCCCTAAGAGTTACCTAGGAAAACCTTTTATGATTTTTACTTAAAAGGTCCGATGAGATCATTACTATATGTTTTAGGAGAAAATCCGTATTGAAGTTTGAAATTTTCTCATGTTTGTGCGTTGGTGAAAGTGAATGTCATTGAAAAGAACGATAATGAAAAGTGAAAAAACACATTATGAGTGAATAGGGAATTAAATAGGTCATATTGGGATTTGAAACAGGTCTTAACGCTCTATATAACTCATGGAATGCTCATTTTAATCCTCACCGAGATCGAGGATCTTCATCTCGCACTTTGTCGGGCTAATATCTCAAAATCTAGACAATGGAATCTCCCGAGACCTTATACAATGTGAATTAGGCCTTCTTATATTTTTGATGAGTATTTTTCACATCACAAAATTACCTAAGGCTTATGTAACATCCAAAACAAGGTTACTAGATTTTTACTTCTTTCATTTCCCTGCACCGTGTTATAAGTAGCTTGATGTTGCAAAGCTTGTTCCTAAACCCAATTTTCCTTGTAGAACTTCCCTAAAATGAATTTTATGATCTCATAGCTCTGTCACATATTAATTTGAGGTATTTTATCTTCTTGGTACATCCCCAGGGATGTTTGCGGTACTAAAAAATATGCTTTTTTGGGCCTTCAAGATCATTTCTCTTAAAAGGGTTCCAAATGAAACCATGAATTTATTTCTACCAACATACTGCACATGAAAAACACTTCAAAAATCTAGTTAGCACATCTCTCTTAGCCATGATGGGGTTTACATAGTTATAAATAGGCTAGAGGACAGTTTACATTACCCGGCTCAAAGATATTTTGGTGTGGGCTTAGTTGTCACGAGAAAAATGTTTCAATTTTTCATGTTAGACATTTTGCATGACAATACATACCTTATCTTACAAATAAAATGACATAAAAATGGTCTTACAAAGGCTTCCCATGATGTTTTTCGGTGATTCAATGTCGTTTCATTTTTAGTTGAACAAGAAAAGTAGCGTTCCTTCTTTATTTCTCTTTCCTTCTCTCTCTACTTCTATTTTTGTATAAAACTAGAACTCATACATTGTAAAAAGACCCCTCTTTTTTGTAACGACACCATGTCAAAATGGTGGTTAAATTCCCATGTGTTTCAAACCTTAAACTTGGTCTCTGTAATGTAATTTTTCCTTCTTCCATGAATGTAACTACATGTGCATTCTTTAAGCAATAAAATCATATTATTGGGGCTATTATCTGCCCTAATCTCACATTTTATGTGTTTTTATCTGTTTGTTTCTTTATTTGGCGTGTTGTGCATGTTTCTTACTTACAGGTTCCCTTTTCTTGAGTTGTCAATGTGTGGGAAATATGAATAAGAACGGTTTTGGTTTGTGGAAATTTATCTTCCCCTTCCTCCCATGTTTTTCCCTTTCCTTCCTCTTGTGGAGAGTGATCACCCCTTCTTTTCCGGCTATCACCACCCTTTTAGGTTAGGATTTCATTTTCTATAACTTCTAACCATTTCTCCTGCTAACCTTAGTCCCTTTGATTGTTAGAATAGGATTAGTTATATTTTTTTCCCTGTATTAGGAGTATTTTTAGTATTAGGATTAGGTAGAGGAAGTCAAACTTCTCTGGAGGTCTAACTTAGGTGCAAGTCCCACAACTTGGAGATAGTCCCATGTTGCCTCAAAATCATAGGTTTTCCATGACTCGGGGTAAGGTGCAATTTCAATCTCCAACATTACAAATTTTTAAGAATTCATTGAGAAGGGTACATAGATTTAAAAGGATCTCATTACAAAAGGGATAATAAAAACCTTCCAAGGATCAAACAAACAACAACAACCATTCTCGAGATAACTCAAAATACATTAATTGTAATTGTAATGTTGTCAATGATGGGTGTTGGAAATTGTGTCTATTAGTTGTTATTGATGTCAAATCCATTTATGGAAAATGGAGTTAAGAGTGCTTGAGGAGTCTCCATGAAGTGTTATTCATTGTCTAGCATGAAGAATTGTTGAGAATTGCTTAGTCTTGGTCATGGTTCATAGTGTTTTAGGTCAGTATGAGGGCTTTTAGAGGTAATATAAGGAATGGATAATGTTGGTATGAGTTCGTGGAATTTTATGAATCTTAGTACAGGTGTTCAATGTTGGTCAAGTGATGTTGAGGTTAGTTCTAGTGAAACAAGGTTGTTTCAAGTGCTTGTTTGTAAGGCTTAGTGAGTAGTATGAGGCATGACATGATGAATTGAAGATTTTAGTAGTTGTTAAAGCATAGTAGTAGAATTGGGATAATGTATATTATGTGTTAGGACACTCACAAGTGTCTTAGAGTACTGGTACAGGTATTTGACATGGTTTCTAGGTCATTCTAGGCCTATTCCTAGACCTAGTGCATGGTGTTTTACATTGTAGAATGGAGAATGTAATAGGTAAGTCTTATATAGGCATATGGAATGTGTTTTGGAATTTTATCTGACATGCATGATGATTTTTAGGTTATTACTAAGAGGTTTGATGAGGTTTCTAGGTCCTTTTAAACAAGAATAGTGAAGACAAGCCAAGATAACACGAGATGAGTCATTGTGGATGGAGAGTTTCATAAGCATTTTATCATGTATTAAACTTGGTTCAATTATAAGAGGTTATTATGATGCTTCAGGTCAATATGATGAGTTTTCTCAAGATATGAGGTTTTTACCAAAACCAAGTTTGCAAAGGTGAAGATTTGAGGCGAAGTTGATCTTCCGATGCTCATTGTGGACTATGTGCTTTCCATGGGAGCCTGATTTCTTTGGAATAATAATTAGGTCAGATATGAATATTTTCCAAGAATAATGAGGTAGTTTTATCGTCGCGTTTTTATGAACAATCGTTAAGAAGGTAAATAGGTTTGAAACCCTCCTTAAACCATAGCTAAGCAGTGACTTGGGAGAAAATTCTTAGAGTGACCTAGTTTTGATTTTTTTGGAAAATTTGATGATTTTTGTTGTATTTGACTCCTCCATATATATCGAGTGTGATTTATATTTTTTGATAGTATGTGGGCCCCATGCAAAAAAATCGTTCTAGAAAGTTTTAGTTTGTGGAAAAGTTTACCATTGAAAATATTAACTAATTTACCATTTATTGAATCATGGGAGTTTTAATACATGTCCATGATTATTTTAGATCATGGTTGTGCCTCTAAATTAAAAGTGTGCCCTATTTATGAGGACTAGTTTTTAGGTAGTTTTGAGGTAGCTTTGAGCAAACTATGGTAAAAGTGGTTTATCATGAGCTACAGGTGGAGTTAAGATGTGGTTCAAATTTTTTTATGATCTTTGTTCCAATATTTTCCAATGATATATCAAACTTGATTTTTTCTATGGTATGGGCAAATTATGACATGTTCTTTTAGGGTCAATTTTTAGGGTGTCTATTTGAGCATGTTTCTAAGAGGCTTCATGAGTTTTATTGATTTTTCTAAGTTTTTTATTCTTACTAGAGGTTTTGGAGTGCTTAGACAACATTTTTAAGGGTATAACATTTTTTTATGAAGTTTTTTTTCTCTTGTTTATTCAGTTTGGTCATGGATGCTTGTTTTGGGGTTTTAAGGCTTGTTGTGTCCCAAAAGGTGGTCTTGGAGGATTTAGGAGTTTTTGGTGACCTACATGGACCCATTTATGATATTTTATGATTTTAAATAGTTTATACTATATTAATTCCAACCCATGTGATTTAGTGAAAACAAATAGGTAGAAAAGTTGTTTAGATGGTTCATTTGTGCTAGTTAGTTGTGTGGTGAAAAAGTGCGACCCAAGGGGTATTTTTAAGCTTCAAAGAGGTCTGAACAACCATCATGAGAGGTAAATGAGTATTAAATTCTAAGATAAATGTGAAGAAGGAAAGTGTAAGCTAGTGCAAAGAATAAATCATCTTGGGGAGACATAGTTTTGAGAAAGGAAGAAGAAGGTGTGCTTGAGAAGGGTTTTGAGAGGGAAGAGCTGAATTTGTGATCACCATCAGTTTTGCAACAACATATCTTGAGTCATCAACCATTTTCATGTGGTTGAGTTGGTTCCTAGTCATCTTAGGGGGTTGTAGCCTCCTTGTAGGGTTGGTGCCTCACTAATCAAGGATTGGTGCTCTCTCTAAACTAAAGGTTGGTGATCCTTATGGGGTTGGTGCCTCACTAAATGGGGTTGGTGCTCCTTTTTCAGTTAGTGCTTCACTAAATTTCTTTACTTTGAGTAATATAAGCATATTTTCAATATAATTTCTTCCCCTTAAGGGTTTCCCACTTTATATCTTGTGTTCATTGTGTTATCTTGCTTATGTGGATGTTGTACATGCTTTGATTGAATGGTATAATGGTTGAATGAATCATGAATGATAATAAATGATGAATGGAATGTAATGAATGTTTTTAAAAGGATTGATTCACCCCCACCTGGTCCATTTTTATTCTAACAATTGGTATCAGAACTAGGTCCTTCTGAAGCAAGTTTAACCACATGAAGGTGATCCTAGAAGCACAAGATGGAGAAGAAAATAAGGAAAGCGAACCAGGAGTTGAGAGCCATGGCTAAGAAGGATGAAGAAACCATTAAATTTCTCAAGATTCATTTGGATAAGGTTATTTCATATCTGAGTTCAAAGAAAGAAAAATGTGAAAAATTGAAGGACAAGCCTTATGATGTTTGTATGCATGATCAAGTTGATCTCAAAGAGGTTCTGATGGATCTACAAGTAAAATTAGAATTCCATAGAAAGGATAACATCAGTTTGAAATCTGAAATCAAAAGTATGACAACACTACTCAAGGCCAAATAAGAAGAGTGTTTTAATCTCAAGGAAGAGGTACAAACCCTAAAGGTCAAAGAAGATAAGAAGCCTAATCTAGCAAGTAAAGAAGTTGTTCATTGTCTGAAAGGAGGTGAAAATGAATGTTTTCATACCAAAAAGTTCTATTCAATTCCTAATCTCTTCATAAAGTCAAATGATAAGAGGTATGTAGGTTTATTTCATCATTATTTTTATTCTTGCAATTTAATTTGGTCATAGGGAAACAAAATTTAGAAGGGGATCCCTCAAGAGTGTGCATCCATGGAGTAATGAAGAAAGGCGTAATCTTCATTCAAGTGGTAAAAATGTTATTTGTTTTAGTTGTCATGAAAGAGGTCACATTGCAAGGTTTTGTTGTTATGTTACTCCAAGGCAAGGTAAGATTTTTTTTACTCCCAACAAAGTCAAGAAATAGGTTTGGATGCCTAAATCAAGAAAAGTTGGATCAGACTCGCCAAGAAGAATAAATCAAGCTCAATCAAGGTTATCAAGGAATCTAATCATGGAAATGAGGTCAAGAAGGTTGAACCAAATTCAGGAATCTAAGAAATTCATATGTTTTTTTTGCAGTTCAGTGACCCTGTTCATGAGAAGTTAAAGAAACTAGTTGTTTGGGATACTTCAAGAGTCGTAAGGTATGGGCTTTGATCTATTCATGAGGCTTGACTTTGGTAATTAGGATTTATTGTTTTTGGTAGGTGTCTAAGGTTGTGAAAATTAAACATGAATAAGATATTTTTTGGTGTATCTTTCATGTTGATATTTTTGGTAAAAAGTACTTGACGTTGTGTATCAGTTTTCATCTATCAAATGACTTAAAATGTGTTGTGTCTTTGAGGAAAGGTTAGTCCAAAAGTGAAGGTATATCTGGTATGATGAGTTTTTCAAAACTTGGAAGGGATCAAGAGTCTTATTTCGTGTCAAGAAGGTATGTGCATGTCTGCGACACCCTTAAAATTTTATATCACCTTGATTTATAAATTTTTGTCTCATATTATTCCTATTGTCAAAAATCTCAAAGAAGATTCATGGTTCATAAAGTAAAAATATGATATGAAAAAGGTTGATAACACTATGTTTTGATCTCGAGTCTAATATTATGACATCTTTAGAGGCTGAATTTGTCTCGTTCATCATGATATTGTCTTAAAAGGTCTCAGAAAACATATATTTAAAGTGTGATGTTCCATTAGAAGAATTGGTCTAGTTGTTAGTACAAAATATGAATTCTAGTATGTGAAATGGGTCTCGAAGTCTATACTCAAGGTTGAACCATGGTCCGATTATAAGTGGTTAAGGTAATTGTCATGAGATTAGTGAAATGTCTCAAAATGGGCATTTGGAACAAATATGTGTTTTAATTTCACCTGATGATGATTGAGTATAGAGGTTCATAATTATTTGATATGGATGTAATGTGAAGATAAGAGTGATAATTACTCTTAAAGGTCTAAGACAATGATGTTAAGAATGATAAGTTGGAGTTAAGTTAAATACTAAAAGTGTTATGATAAGGTTTAATTATCTTGAATACTTGTGTATGTGCATTCAAAATAATTGATATAATATGAATATGGTGTATGATTTCTCTTTAGTTGGTGTGAATCCTAAAGTTTGATATTGAAATATATATGAATGTGTTATCATCTAGAAGCGAGGAAAAGATTGAAAGAGCACTAGGATGAACTATGAACATATAATTGAAGGGGTTTAAAGACCTCTTAAGGATAAAAGGTTGTTGTTACCCTTAAAATATGTACAAGAGGAGACTGATAGAATTATAGTTAGAAGAGCACTTCAATAAATTCTGATACTTCATTTGGAGATGTATATATGACCGTACGAGAGTATAGTCTGTTGTAGAGTACTAAAAAGATGTATGAAATATGTATAAAGACTTCTTGATGAAAGTGAGTGGGCAATGATCTTCAAACAGGTGGTTAGGATGTAAAGGTCAATATTTTGGTATAGTTATTAATATTTGTGAGCCTATTGGAAAATAGGAGCCTTTAAAAACTCTAGTATATGTCATATCATGTAAATAAGGCGGTAGCTCACTTTGAAAAGTTCTGCCGAGTTTGTAGCACTCATATTGACTCATTTTCATGACTTTTGAAAAAGGTATGAGCATTCATTTTGGCATAATATTCTAGTATATAGTGATATCCATCCAAGGGGATCATTTGGAGGATGTTTTACATGCTTGATTTGATTCTATGGCTAGTTTAAGGTTGACTAATTTTGACTAAAGATGTGATTTAGGACAATGGTTCTAAAGGAGGTTGTGTTAGTTTTAGAGACAAATCTTGTGAATTTGGCATGCTTTAGAGACCTATAAGAAGTTTTAAAATAAGTATTAAGACAAAAATTGGAGAGTATAACCTCGGGGAGTTGTTTTGAGGCTCATTATAGGTCTATGGATCCTAATGTTCTTGAAGAAGATAAGAAAAGAGAAGGTGCGAGTTTAAGGAGTCAAGTCAAGCAAGTAAGTGTGTTTTGAGCATTATCACCATTGTATTGTCATTTTTAATGTTGAGAAATCATCATAACATTTTTTCATATATGTCAAAGGGGATTTACATCAGAAACATGAAAAAGAGGTCTTGTAGGTGTTTGGTCTTGTTGGTTACTATCAATGTTTTTAAAGGTGGTTGTCATCAATGACAAAGGGGGAGATTGTTAGCCATTGTTTCTAGTAGTTTTCATTGATATAAAATCCATTGATTGAAAAGTGATTCAATATTTCTTAGGATTATCCATGAATTATTATTCATTGTCTAAAGCATGAAGAGTTGTTGAGTCTTGTTGAGAATTACTTAGTCCGTGCATGGTTCATGGTGTCTTAAGTCAGTATGAGGGCTTGTAGAGGTAATGTAAGGCATGGATGATGTTGGTATGAGGTCATATAATGTTATGAAGCTCAGTATATGTATTCAAGGTTGGTCAAGTGATGTTGAGGTCAGTTCTAGTGAAACAAGCTTGTTTCAAGTGCTTGTTTGTGAGGCCTAGTGAGTAGTATGAGGCATGAAATGATGAAGTGAAGCTTGTAGCATCTGGTAAAGCATGGTATAAGCAAGGGTAACATGTATATTATGTATTATGATACTCACAAGTGTATTATAGTACTAGTGTAGGTATTTGACATGGTTTAGGTCATTCTAGGCATATTCCTAGACCTAGTGCATGGTGGTTTACATGATAGCATGAATAATGGAACATGGAAGTATTGTAAAATCATGTGGAAATTTTTTGGAATTTTATATGACATGTATGATGAGTTTCAGGTTAGTACTCAAAGGTTTGATGAGGTTTTAGGTCATTTGAAGCAAGAACAATGAAGATAAGCCAAGATATACGGGTAAGTCATTGTAGATGGAGAGTTTAGGAAGAATTTGAGAATGGATAATAAATGGATCAATTATAGGAGTTTTCATGATTCTTCATGTTAATTTTTAGGTCAGTATGATGATATTTTCTCAAGTTATGAGGTTTTTACCAATACCGGGTTTGTAAAGGTGAAGATTTGAGGCAAAAGTTGACCTTTGGTGCTCGTTGTGGATTGTGTGATTTACATGTGGACATGATATATTTGGAATAGATAATTAGGTTAGATATGAATATTTTAAAAGAATAATTAGGTAGTTTTATTGTCATGTTTTTATGAATGATCTTTAAGAAGGTAAACAAGTTTGAAACCCTCCTTAAACCCTAGCTAAGTAGTGATTTGGAAGAAAATGATTGTAGTGACCCAGTTTTGATTGTTTTGCAAAAATTGATGATTTTATATTGTAGAGGACTCCTCTAAATATCTCTAGGTGTGATTTAGAGTTTTTGATAGTATGTGGGCCCCACGCAAAAATGTTTTTTCCTAGAAAGTTTTAGTTTGTGGAAATGTTTCCCATTAGACATATTGACTAATTTACCATTTATGGAAGTATGGGAGATTTAATACATATCCATGATGATTTCGATTGCATAACATTGAATCCTTTCTCTAAGTGTGGGACTTGAAAAATGAGAAAGAATTCTCCGAAGAAGGCTGGTTCCTATTCCTCTGTTCGGATGCACACGAAATATGCGAGAGGGTTTTCTCAAAACCTAATCTAATCTGCAAGGAGACAAGGTAAGAAGATGCATAAAATAAATCTAAGCTAATAGAGGTGATGCACGAGGAATGAAGAACACCTATTTTGCCGGTGAACACGAGACCATTTGAATGTGATATAAGATCATGCACTGAGATGACAAAACTGTAGTGAAAGACCGGGAGGATGCAAAAATGAACACGAGAGAGGGTTGAGAATCATCCACGAGACATGCATTACTTGCTCCAAAGATTGATACAATGACACTACGAGAATGCCATGAGGCGAGAATAGTATTACAGTTCAAATGAGAGGTTCGAACTCCACAAATTCACTGAGGGAGAAGAAGGGAGGCAAAACAGAAAAATGTTCGACCTTGAAAAGAAGCTCCTCTTTGATATATAGAAAGAATGAGAGAGGAAAGAGAGAGAGGAAAGCCAAATCTACCCCAACCACCTCCAGGTTGCATTCCATTCATCTCATTATGGCAGAAGCGGCGGATCTGGGCAAAGCGGCGAATTTGTCCAACGAAGCGTGGCATATCTGCTGCATTAAAGTTGTTTGTTGAAGCATTACTTCTGCTTGTTATTTCATGCCAGAGGCGTTTCTTGATTTTCTCTCTCCAAACTGAACCAAAATGCAAGATTGACCCGGAATCGTGTAGAGAATTTTACCAGCTTTCCATTGATATAAAGAACGTGCCAATCCGAGCTCTGGATCGAAAGTTATGGCGATCTGAAGATTTAGGGAAAAAACGGGCCAAAACGTGTTTTGAAATCTTTCCCGTGCTCTGCCACCTGGATGACACGTGGCACGTGCTGATTGGACGAGCAATTCTCTCTCCTCTACCTTTCGCGGGCTTTCCTTTTGAAATTTCCTTGTGGGCCCCTTAAACTTGGACACGTGGCGCTATTTCATTGGTTCGGGTCAGTGCTCGAAACCTCGCCCTTTGACTTTTGGACTATCTCCCTTGTGACACGTGTCATGATTTGATTGGTCCGCGGGTTTGCCGGCTTTTCGCGCCCTTCGCGTCTTTATGTCCCGGATGTCCCAAACTGTTTGGGACAAAAACCTCCGATCCGCCGAAATGGGCTTCCTCGTCCCTCATTTGCCGATGACACGTGGCGCAATCTGATTGGCTCTCGGCTTTTTCGGCTATCCGCGTCCCTCGCGTCCCTGCGGCCCAGATGTCCCAGTACGAACTTTCTGTTTCGGCCGAACCGGCGGTTTGCGTCCATTTGTCCCAAATGTCCCAGTGCTTCATGGGACAAATTCTTCCGGTTCGCCCGATCCGGCCGATTCGCGTACTTCTGGCCCAGATGTCCCTTTTGCTTCCGGACTGTTTGTTCTCATTTCGGCCGATCCGGCCGGTTCGCGTACTTCGCGTACTTGTGTCCCGTTTGTCCCGGATGAAGACTTGGGCAAATTTTTCCTTCTTTCGGCCGATTCGGGCATTTCGCGTCCCGCGCGTACCTGTGGCCCAGATGTCCCTTTGCTTCACGGGCCGCCTGGAGGCTTTTCGGCCGATCCGCGCCTAGATGTCCCAAATGTCCCGACTGCTCCTAGGACTAGGACTTAGCCATTTTCGTGATTTTCTGTTTGATCTACTTGCACAGGCTGAAAACTCGATGCATGTTATCGAAATTTACAGGGTGGGTGAAATTTTGACAATGATTTTGACGACTCGTGGGGTCACTGCTGCTGCTTAGGTAGAAGATCAGTGGCCTTTTAGCGATCCATTGGGCATGGAGTTATAAGCAATAACTGAAAAGCAGGCACGATCATGACTTCTTCTCAGCTGACACTCGAAGCTGTAGAAAACAACACGAGAGCGAGCAAAACTGTGCCAAAGCACTTAGGAAATAGAAACCTAACTACCACGGGACAATGTGCATACGCACTTGAGAGAATTAAAAAAATCTAAACTAATATTCTGAGGGCAAACCTTTTCTTTTTAGTAGCAATGTTTAAGATAGATTCCGTTAACAGGAATCGGAAGTTCCTCTCCATCAATGCGAGACAATTGGAAGGCATTACTATTTTGCATCCCGTGACCATGTAGGGACCACTCCGGATGGCATCAAACTTGGAATGCCTTCTGGTTTTCCCGATCTGCATCCCATTTGAGAACTAGGTCCCCTTCTGGAAGGTCCTTGCTCTTGCTCTCTTATCAAACCATCTTTTACTAAGGCTGATCCTTTTGATAAATCTGAGCTGCATGTTCTCGATTTCTTCTAATTCCATCAATTCTGCATACGACCTCCATTGGTTGAACTCGGATAACTCAAAGCTGCTTCATGAGCTCCAAAGGTGGCAATTCTAATGATATAGGCAATCTTGCCTCCTTCCCATAGACCAACTTGTAGGGAGAATTACTGTAGACCTCTTTGGTGTTATCTGTCGCCCATAACGCTGATTTTAGCCTTGTATGCCATGTTCTTTGATTTTCATCGAGTCCTTACGATGATTTTAGCAAATTCTTGTTTGTGGACTCTGCTGTCCATTACCTGCGGGTAATAATTTGAAGAGGTGCTCAAATAGATTCCATTCTTGACAGCCCATTACTGTAATTTTGAACCTATGAATGCTAATGCATTATCGATATGATGGTGGCGGCGGCACAGAACTGGTTCTATTTCTTCATAAAAGTCTAGTATGTTAGACTCACTTGCCTCTTTGAGCGCTCTTTGCGGTCCACTTGGTGAAATAGTGCAGCCATTTGTAAGAATCCACTTGTGGCCTTGACTCGGGTGGGATTGATGACTCAGTGAAGTCAATCCCCATTGCATGAATGGATGATCTCTGAAATTGGACGAAAGGCGGTCTTTGCTAACCTTCCTTTCCTGTGAAGAATGCACATTTCTTGCATTTCTTAACCCATGAGTAGCGATCATTGAATACGGTAGGCCAATAGTAACCAGCTTTCATGATTTTGAGAGTTTGTTACTCGTGGGGTGAAATGGCCTCCTACTGCCTCCCGTCATGGAACTCGTGTAAGATCCTCTCGGCTTTGACTGTCCCGATGCATCTTAATAGAACACCGTTGATGTCTTTTTAAACAAAACACCATCAACAAGCACATATGGGCTGCTTGTAATCTGAAGTACCTTCTTTTGCTTTGCTCATTTACGGAGGGCACATGCCCATCTGTAGGAAATGTATCATATTACGAGTCAACGAGGGGAGTGGACACATCATCATTTTCCTGTTTTTGATCATCTTGTAATAGCAGGACAACGTCTTCTTCATCTTCTGGGTTGTCTGGTTGTTTGGAAGCGAGCTGCTCACACAAACCTTTGCCTCTTACCAGCTTGGTGATCTTGATCTCAATGTCATACTCCATGACACGGGTGATCCATCCTGCCCTTTTCTCATTCAAATCCTTGTTGAGGAGGAAGTCCTTAACTTGACATGTGAGACTAGCAAGCTGGACCTTGTTGTTTGAGACTAAATGCTTGAATTTCTTCAAGCTTGATACGATTCTTGCAAGCACATGCTTTTGATAAAAAAGTACCTCACTTGCGAGTCATCTAGGCTCACATTTGAAGAAGGCAATCGGTGTTCATCATTATCTTTGTTCTCTTTGTGCGGAATGGCAGAAATAGTGTCATCACCTCCAAATGCATAGAGGATGAAATCCTTGGAAAAGTATGGGTTGATGAGAGTGGGTGCTTGGGAGATGGCTTCTTTGATTGCTTCAAAACTCTCCTTGCCTTGCCGTCCACTTGAAAGCCATGCTTTTCCTTAACATTTTGGTGATGGGCTTGTGAGGGCTGCTGAAATCTGGGACAAACCTCGAACAAAGTTTATCCTTCCCGGGAAACTACGAAGGGCTTTCTTGTGGCTTGGCAATGGTAGTGCTCTTATGGCTTCAACCCTCTCTGGATCAATTGCTAATCCTTCCTTGGAGACAATATGGCCAAGGAGCTTCCCTTCATGTGCAAGAAAGATGCACTTCTTAGGATTCAAAGACACTCCGAACTTTCTACACCTCTGAAACACTTGCCTGAGGTGAAAGAAATGGTCTGCTGCATTCTTTGAGAAGACAGTAATATCATCTAGGTATATCAGCACTATCTTGTTGATCAAGCCTTTGAATGCCATATCCATAGCTCATTTGGAATGTTGCTCGGCGTTCGGCAGTCAAATGGCATCTTCTTGTAAGCATATGTGCCCCATTTGGTTGTGAAGGCTGTCTTGAACTGGTCTTCCTCCTTCACCATAATCTGATTGAAGCCTGAGTAACCATCAAGTAGTGAAAACCTTTCTGAACCAGCTACGACCTGCAATATTTGCTCCATGGAAGGGAGTGGATAATGGTCCTTGAGAGAGGCTCTATTCAAATCTCTGAAGTCAACACACAGGCTGATCTCTCCACTCTTCTTCACATTTGGAACTAAGTTGTGACCCAACTAGAATGCTTGATTGGGAATATGATTCTTGACTCAATCAGCTTGTCAATTCTTTCCTCATGAGAGGCTCCATGTGTGGATTGGTGGTCTCTGTTTTACTGTGAGGCTTAGTATTTGGATCGATTCGATGGTATCTTTGAGCTAAGTTGGGATTGAAACCTTTCAAGTCTTCATAGCTCAAGCAAACACGTCGGGAATTCTTGACATATTTGTATGAACTCACACCTTTCTTGCTCGGTTGTCATCTTTCCAATTTGCAATGGCTTGTTTTCTTCTACCAATATGGATACCGAATCTTCTCTCTTAACCTGAATGTTTGCTTTCTCCTTTCTAAACTGATCATTGGGGTTAAAAATGGACTCCAAAGTGATAAGTCCCTTGGGCGAGCTTGTCGGTTCTCATTTGTATCACTTGGTCACCATATTGTTGTTCGACTTTTCTTGATTCTTAGGGTGAGAACTCAGCTTCTTCTTCTAAGAAATGGATGATTTGCTGGTCATTCTCAAATACTTGCCAAGTGACATCGTTATCGGCACGCAAGAAGGCTGACAATCACGTGGATGTTTGGTTGTACCTTGTCTTGTTGAATGTTTTCTACAATGTCAAAGGCTGCCCCTCTGCTGCGAAGCTTTGTCGGCGACTTGATTCTCTTTCCTAGGAATGGCTTTAATGCGAAACCCTCAAAATCTTCCATGAGGTCCCACACCTGTTCTTGTGCTTTGAGTAGATCATTTTTGGCGCATCTTTGTCCCTTGACCTGATTTACAATCAATTCTTGTCCCCAAAGACTTGCAAGTTCTTTATTTTTTTCTTGATTGCCCAATGCATCCCTTGCACCAAGGCTTCATATTCAGCAGTGTTATTGGAGCATGCAAATTGAAATCTAAAAGCTGAATAGTACTTTACTCCTTGAGGTGAAACAAGCACGGCTCCACCTCCTGCACCTTGTCTACTCCTTGATCCATCAAAAAACAGCTGCCATACCTCATTGTCATCCTTGTGGTTTGGCTTGGTGATGCTAGGAATAGGTTGACTTTCTTCGTGTATACAATAGACTCCTAGCTCAGATTCTTCTATTCCTTGATAAGGATCAAAAGCATGCACCTTGTTTGCCCATTCATCAAGAGTCAAATCTGGGATACTTCCAACCTTAGTGTCAGCTTCATCAGTGCTAGGGTGATCTTCTTGATCAAATGCTGAGCAATTGACATTAATCTGACTTGGAGTGTAGGGCTCAATATGGAAGTTTGCAATAGGTTCAGATCTGATTGTGGCCTTAGTTCCATATCTCGTTCTGAATAGCATGTGTGACCAATCAGCGGACAAATATCCCCCAATCTTGGCAGTGAAGTCCCTTGACAAACAGAGGGCAAAGAGTGGTGGAAGGTCTATGACTGACACATCTTGTAAAACAACAACATTTGGACATGCGTGCGAGTAAGACTCAAATTTCTAATCACTCCAGCTGTTGCTATTGCTGTCCCATCCATTGCACTACTCCCTTAGATGTTATTTCATCTTGGAGCCCTATTGATCAGCTATTGTTTAGGCATTCTTGAGCTACTTGCTCGAGTCTATCATGCAATTATGCACTAGCTGATTTCCAATGATTAATGAAACATAGAAAGGAGGGGGTTTCAACATCTTACCTTGTTGTCCTCCATGATTTCCCTCAGATTGGGCAGCATTTGTAAGCACTTTGTCTTGTATCTGCTGATTCGAAGTTGGCCAGTCCTTCATGGCAGCTTGCAGCAGATCTCTTTGGCCTGGGATAGCTAGGGATTCCCACATAGATATATTGACGTTTGTTTTCTTCATCTGATCAATGATACTGAATGGTGATGAAGGATCTCTCTGCTGCCCCTTGGTTTGCACATTTACTCCTTGTATGTGGGCAGCAACAGCTGGCATTTGAGTTGGCCTAGGGGCTGTTCTTGGCTGTCCTTGTGCATTTGAAGCGGGACTTTGCTTGCCAATCATTTGTGGAGCCATGGAAGGTTGTGGATTGGCTGGGGCTAATGGCTGTTCTTCACCCAAATTTCTCCTTTTTGACCTTGTGTTTGCTGCAACACCTTGAGAAACTACCTGGTTCATGCCACAAAAATCCTCTGCTTGCCAATTTACCAATGTGGTGTCATTTGGGGCTGATTCGTTGTTTGAATGTTTCTTGTTGTTGGCTGTTTTCTTGACTGTTCTCACCCTCCACACCAGTAGTTGTTACCATTAAAGCTTGAGTCAAAGCACCATTGAAGCACATGGATTGATTATGAGGCTCATTACATGGAAAACACCAATCATACTCCTGGGCAATGTTGTTTTGTGCTGGTACTAATGCCCTAGAGGCAGATATGGCATTTGGATTATAGGGCTGGAATGGTCTATTGACAGGAGGCCTTGTTTGATTCATATTTGCAGCTGGATTAGGTGGCCTTTGAGGCTGATATGGCTGCCTATTAGGTTGAGCTTGAGGCTGATATGAAGGTCTAAAACCTTGAGCTTGCTGTCTTTTGAGAGTGACCAGCTCATTGCCTAGATTTTGCAATTGCTTCATGACCTCTTGAAGCTCATTTGGGGCACTTGGAGATGAAGTGGAAGCTTCATTTGAACTCTGATTTCTAGGAGTGGGAATAGGAGCTAAGACAGGTGCTTGACTAGCACTTGGGCTCTCTAAACTTGGATATAATGGCATTGGAGGCCTAGGAGCCAATTTACCAGCTTGGATAAGACAGTTTTCGGCTCTAATGGCAATGCTATAAGCAGCAGGTAAGGTTGTGCCTCCCATAGATTGAATTAACATAGAAATATCAGAATTCAAAGCTTTAAGATAGTATAGAAAAGCACCTTCTGCTGTTGGCCTGACTGCCACTGGAATCCTATCCCAAGACCTTTGAAATCTGAAGTTGAAATCAGTCAGCTGCTCGTTGGGGGCTCTCTTGATAGTTGTCAATTGTTCTAGTAGAGACAAATTGTCTCCCTTTTCTCCAAACTGCTCATGAAGTGCAATACACAGCTGATTCCAGTTTGTGATAGAACCAGCTGTAAGGCTCCTAAACCATTGCAATGCTTTCCCCTTGAATGAAGACGCCAGCAATTTGACAGCTACATCCATTTCATTTATCTCATGGATTGCACAGACGTTAGCAATGTCTTTTACATGATCACCAGGAGTGGTATGATTTTCTCCAGTGAAAAATGGAATGTTCTTCAATGCTGCAATTGGAACTGGATTCTGTGCATTGAGGGCGAGTGGGCTGCTGCCAGTGAAATTGACAAAGGGATTTAGTGGTTGCGCCATTCTGATTGGTCGAAGGACTCTTGAATACTGAATGAAAGGCCGAGCAGGTGGAGGAGTTGAGAGAGTTCTGTTTGGTGGAGATGGAGACCTTTGAATCCTTCTTCCTCTTTGCCTTCTTCTTGGAGATAATTGCAGGTATTCAAACAACACTTCTTCTTCTCCAACTCTTGACCTTGTGATTCTTCTCATAAGCTTTTAGGCTGTCTTCTTTGAAACCGAGTTGATCTTCCTCTTGGAGTCGCGGATATGTGAATAATAGCTCTTTTCAAGCAAGAAAATTGCAGCAGATGCATATCAACTTTGCTGCAATAAAAATGAGACCTCTAGGTCCCACCGGGCGTGCCAAAACTGTTGATGCAAAATCACAGCACCCCTGGATGCAGATCAGGTTTCTAGGTTGATCACTTTGGCATCCAGTGTGATTGCATAACATTGAATCCTTTCTCTAAGTGTGGGACTTGAAAAATGAGAAAGGATTCTCCGAGAGAAAGGTGGTTCCTATTCCTCTGTTCGGATGCACACGAAATATGCGAGAGGGTTTTCTCAAAACCTAATCTAATCTGCGAGGAGACAAGGTAAGAAGATGCATAAAATAAATCTAAGCTAATAGAGGTGATGCAGGAATGAAGAACACCTATTTTCCGGTGAACACGAGACCATTTGAATGTGATATAAGATCATGCACTGAGATGACAAAACTGTAGTGAAAGACCGGGAGGAGGATGCAAAAATGAACACGAGAGAGGTTGAGAATCATCCACTGAGACATGCATTACTTGCTCCAAAGATTGATACAATACACTGCGAGAATGCCATGAGGCGAGAATAGTATTACAGTTCAAATGAGAGGTTCGAACTCCACAAATTCGCTGAGGAGAAGAAGGGAGAGGCAAAACAGAAAAATGTTCGACCCTTGAAAAGAAGCTCCTCTTTACAATATATAGAAAGAATGAGAGAGGGAAGAGAGAGGAAAGCCAAATCTACCCCAACCACCTCCAGGTTGCATTCCATTCATCTCATTATGGCGAAGCGGCGGATCTGGCAAAAGCGGTACATCTGTCAACGAAGCGGAAGCGTATGCTGCTGCATTAAAGTTGTTTGTTGAAGCATTACTTCTGCTTGTTATTTCGTGCCAGAGGTGTTTCTTGATTTTCTCTCTCCAAACTGAACCAAAATGCAAGATTGACCCCGGAATCGTGTAGAGAATTTTACCAGCTTTCCATTGATATAAAGAGCGTGCAATCGAGCTCTGGATCGAAAGTTATGGCGTACGAAGATTTAGGGCAAAAAGCGGGCCAAAACGTGTTTTGAAATCTTTCCGCGCTCTGCCACTGGATGACACGTGGCGAGTTCGATTGGACGAGTAATTCTCTCTCCTCTGCCTTTCGCGGGCTTTCCTTTTGAAATTTCCTTGTGGGCCCCTTAAACTTGGACACGTGGCGCTATTTCATTGGTTCGGGTCAGTGCTCGAAACCTCGCCCTTTGACTTTTGGACTATCTCCCTTGTGACACGTGTCGTGATTTGATTGGTCCGCGGGTTTGCCGGCTTTTCGCGCCCTTCGCGTCTTTATGTCCCGGATGTCCCAAACTGTTTGGGACAAAAACCTCCGATCCGCCCGAAATGGGCTTCCTCGTCCCTCATTTGCCGATGACACGTGGCGCAATCTGATTGGCTCTCGGCTTTTTCGGCTATCCGCGTCCCTCGCGTCCCTGCGGCCCAGATGTCCCAGTACGAACTTTCTCTGTTTCGGCCGAACCGGCCGGTTCGCGTCCATTTGTCCCAAATGTCCCAGTGCTTCGTGGGACAAATTCTTCCGGTTCGCCCGATCCGGCCGATTCGCGTACTTCTGGCCCAGATGTCCCTTTTGCTTCCGGACTGTTTGTTCTCATTTCGGCCGATCCGGCCGGTTCGCGTACTTCAGCGTACTTGTGTCCCGTTTGTCCCGGATGAAGACTTGGGAAAATTTTTCCTTCTTTCGGCCGATTCGGGCATTTCGCGTCCCGCGCGTACCTGTGGCCCAGATGTCCCTTTGCTTCATGGGCCGCCTGGAGGCTTTTCGGCCGATCCGCGCCTAGATGTCCCAAATGTCCCATTGCTCTAGGACTAGGACTTAGCCATTTTCGTGATTTTCTGTTTCAATCTACTTGCACAGGCTATGGCAAACTCGATGCATGTTATATTTTGCACTTTTTTATTATTCACATGAAACATGCAATGAAAAAGAAGCACCTACAAAATATCAAAACACATCCAATCCCAAAAATAAAAAAATGAAAATGGGGAGTTGGTCGAGCTCGACTATCACTGAATGAGTGAACTTGCAATCCAGTGTGATGCACTACATTCAGAATCCATGTAGTTCTACGTGTGTGTGTGTGTATGTGTAGAATTGTGCCCTAGGTGGCTCTTGTGAAAGTAGCACTTAATATAAATAAATAGATGATGAACCCCATTTTGTTATGTTTAAGCCATGTTTAAACCTGTTAAAACTCATACCATTTTGATATCATGATACACGATGAACAATGATTACTCTTTATATTTAATACTTTACTATGATTATGAAGAAATTATTGTGTATACTTGTGATGTTTTATCTTATTGATTCTGTTGCATAAATGGCTTGAATAATATTTTTGATGAGCATTAACTTCATTTCTAGAAAGAGGTATATGTTGAGTTATCACAAGGAGCGCATGACTTAATTCATGAAGGAGCACGGAGGCTCTATTTGACGTGTTAGCGCAGGAATCTCATCCTCTTAACAAAGGTCTCAAAGCAGCACCTCCAGATCATCCACATATAATCTAGGTCACCATTCCAGTCTCTTAAGAACTTATGGAAACTCACACATAGCTCGGATCTCTGAAGTCACAATTGTCAACACTACACCCTGAATAAGAATCATCATCATTAATTCAGCAACCATTCAAGCCACACAAGGAGGAAATATGACCAATAGTTGGAGATGCATCTTCATTCAATTCTCTTCAATCAATTAATGATTTGAATAATCTTGTAGAGGTGATTGACTCCTTCCAAGGATTCAATCATGAATCCTCTCTTCAGTTGTCAAGAATATTTCAAGTTCGAAAAATTCATGAAGTGCTCCCACAATTAAAATATTTCCGAAATAGATAGAAGCATTGTTAGTTAAACATTCGGAGTTATATTTGGACATATTCATTTAGAATAACTAGATCTCCTTGAGAGAATAGTACTTCTCTTGTATAAAAGATATGATGTAACTATACTTAGGGGTTCAATATTTCATTTGTACAAGCACATTTCTAATTTAATAAAGATAACAAATTTAGGAGGAATTTCAGTTGTTTGAGTTTTAGTTCAGATCCTGATCGAAGGGCGAGGAGCAAGGGCCACTCCTACCCAATGAAAGGGAGATTCACGAGTTGTTTATTTTCTATTTTATTTATGAGTTGTTGTTTACAGTTTATTATATTCTTGAATGCAATGCAGTTTCCATTATGAATGCTTAGTGAGTTTTTTCAGTCAATATTTCAATTTTGGTATTTCATTTCAAGCATTTCATTTTGTAATCATGATTAGTTCATTAATTTATAGTCTTTATTATTAGAACTCATGTTGATCCTACATTCGACTGTCCCCTTTATTGCAAACAACCTTGGACACCACCCTAGATTGAAAAAATAACTTGATTAAAGTACGAGCATTAATGACACTTGTCAACTTTTTTTAGCACTATTTTCAATGACACGATGTTATCAAAGGAAGGTGCTAGCTAGAAGTCTTGCGCATGGCTTTCTAGAAGTTTCCATTCATACATTTGATTTCCATAACACTTTATTTCTAAAGAATCGAAGAAATTATAGTGATAAGCAAGAATCCTCTGAGTTGAGTATGTGGAACACACACAATTCAATTCATTATTGATAGTTAGGGAATCATTCTCAATATGATAGGATTGCATGTTTTGACCTAGAGACCATAAAGGTAGATTCATTAGATTAAACCTTCAAAACCCCTTACAAATCGAGCTTATGGAATAACTTGTTGACTAAGGAAGAATGGTTAACGAAGTACATAACCCCAATAGTGAAAATAATGGAGATCCTCCAATTTTTCAGGATGTTTACCTACCCTATTGAATTGAACCCTAATGAAGATGATCCTATGAAAATATTTCCCCTTCAATTCTACCAAATTTTCAAGGAATAGTGTCAAAGGACCCTGATCAATTCCTCTTTGAGTTTAAAGTTTTATGTCAAACATATAACTACACTTTTGATAACCAAAAGATTAACATTTTTCCCTCCACTCTGAAAGATGGAACTATGAGGTGGTTTACGGGTTTAGGCCTAAATTCCATTCATAACTAGGAAGAAATGGAACAATCCCTCCTAGACAAGTATCAGGATTAATTTAGAGTGAGGAATAGGAAAGAAGATATCTTTCAAATTTAACAAAAGGAAGATGGAAGTGTAGAAGATTACCTAGATTGGTTCCATTTTCTACTGAAGGATGAAAGCGCATTGGATATTAACCTACTTAAGACTTTATTTCTTACAGGGGTTGGATGAAGATACACAAGAAGCATTCAATTTAATGGGAAAGGGAGGCATGAACAAGTTAGATTTCACAGACATTATTGATCTCTGTAGGAACTATTCACAAACTCACCCCAATATGAGAAGACAAAAAGGAAAAATGGCTAATGGGGATCTATCCAAATTAAGAGAAGAAATTGCAAACCTAAAAATGGATCTCTTAATTCAACTCAACACTATTATGGATAGAGAAAAGGCTAGAAACACAGAGCCCTTGTTCATTTACTTCCCAAGATGTAGAGCTAAACATGGACTTAAGGACTATCCTTTGTATAAGACAGAGATACGACTTTTTATGAATTCAAGCATGTCATGGATCAATGTGGACTTATTCCCTTGCTAAAAACTCATTTCAAACATAGTAGCCAAGAGGAGGTTAAGCTTAACTATATGGCTTAAAGGCAAGGAGGAAATTTTCAGTCCAACCAAAACCAATCCTACAACCAGAAAGAACAATGGGCCCCAAATCAATGAAATACACCATAGCCATATCCTTCACCTTGGGTTTAACAAGTTCCATAGGAGTGGATCCCATAGTATGCCTTGCCAACTTATTATCAACAACCTTGGGATTCACCACTAAACATTCCACCATATCAACAACAGTACCAAAAATAGTGGAATGCACCTCAAGGGTCTAGAAAACAATATTAATCAAAGGAGATCACAAGATCAACAAGCCCTATTGGTTAGACCTAGTAATGTTTCATAACCTGAACAACCTACTCAACCATAGATACCTGCCCAAACTGTGGCCAATCCTAAGAATGTAAGGTAGGGAAATCCAACATATATGGTAGAAACAGAGAAAACCCCACAGTGAATTCACTAGATTGCAAGAACGTATTGTTTTATTTAGGAAAGGTTACATCAAAACCTTCCTCTCTTATTATTGAGGAGATTCTTGAAGAACCAGAGAAACTGCAGCCTAGTACTATTGAAGAAACTCATCAACCAAACATTGAAATTCCTTTTCCGTCTAGGATCTCTGAGAAACAAAATACTATAGCTCCTAAAAATATATAGTCAAAATTAATCCAAGGATTGAGGAAGATAAGTATTGACATTCCCTTGCTATAAGATCTCAAATATATTCTGAATTAAATAAAACAATTAAAGAGCTTTGTTTCAAGACTCCATGTAGAAGGAAGAATCAACCCAAGACCATTCACGTTGATGGGAAACTTGTTATAATTTTATAAGGAAATAATCCTCCTAAATATGGAGATCCTGGAAGTCCCATTGTAATAGTTTGCATAGGGAATGTTCAGATTCCTAACATCCTTATTGATTTAGGAGTTTTCATAAACATCATGACCACAAACACTATCCACATTGGCACTCCCTGAACCACAATCCACACATATAGTCTTACAAATGGCAGACCAGTCAGTGAATAAACCCAAGGGAATAATAGAGGATGTTATGGTTACAATCGAATCTTTGGACTATGCAAGTAGACTTCATGATAATCAAAACAAAGAATAGAAAAATTGGTTATCCCATAATCCTGGGATGCCCTTGGTTAGCTACAGTTGTTGCCCTTATCAACTGTAGGACAAGAAACATGGTCATCACTAATGGTCAAGATTCAAAGAAATTGTCATTATACCCTGTAGCCAAACCATTTTCTATAGACAACAAACAATGGTCTAAGGATGACTCTGATGATTCTGAAGATATCATCTCCTCTCTTGCCATGGTAGTAATCTAAGAACACTCAGATCAGATTGAATGTGACTACCATGACATGGGAGTTGTACATAGCTTGAGTCATGCGCTAGGTTTAGTTCTAGTCCTGCGCTACAACTTACTGAAATAAAGAATGAGTTCAAGGATGAAGATAACATGCCTATTATTTGTCCTTTCATGAAGAACATAGACCTAACAGAGTGCATCTTCCAAAACATAACCTCTATACATAGATTGATACCACATAGATGTCCATTAAATGCAATTTTGAGAAATTATCCTATGGTAAATTTAATTCATCCAGACACAAAACAACTTCCCATTCTTCCAGAAAGACATTGACAATAAACAGGTTGTTGACCGATCAAGAGGAAAATACATTGTTCAAACTTCTCTACTCTCATCCCCAAGATTTTTCTTGGGAGTATAGTGATATGAAAGGTATACATCCTAGTATCTGTACCCACCACATCTACACCACTGAAGCAAGACCAATTAGGCAACCTCAAAGAAGGATAAACCCAACTCTTAGAGACATTGTTAAAACTGAGATTGAAAAGATTTTGAATGTAGGATTTATCTACCCAATCTCAGACAGTCAGTGGGTTTCCCCTTTGGTTATAGTTCCCAAAAAGAATGGAAAATGGAGAGTGTGCATGGACTATAGAGAATTGAACAAAGCCACTCATAGGGATTACTTCCCATTTCCTTTTATTGATCAAGTCTTAGATAATTTGTCTGGTAAAAGGTACTTTTCATTTCTTGATGGATTTAGTGGATACAATCAGATAACAATGGCTCCTGAAGATCAAGATAAAACAATGTTTACATGTCCTTGGGGGACATTTGCTTATAGGGTTCTACCATTTGGGTTATGTAATTCCCCTGCCACTTTCCAAAGAGCCATGTTGGCAATCTTTTCTAATCTAACCCATGATTGTGTAGAAATATACATGGATGAATTTATAGTTTATGGGGAAACATTCCAAGAAGCAAGTCAATAATCTGGATAAATTTCTTGCTCATTGTGAAAAACACCAGCTATCCTTGAATCATGAGAAGTTTTTATTCATGATGGAACAAGGTATAGTTTTAGGCCATCATGTTTCAATTGAAGGAATTAAGGTTGATCCAGATAAGGTGAGTATCATTGTAAAATTTCCATCACCCACCAATAAAACTGAGGTAAGAAGTTTTCTCGGTCATGTTGGTTACTACCGTAGGTTCATATCATATTTTAGTAAAATTGCTTCTCCATTATTTTCTCTTCTAACTAAGGATTCTGAGTTTGAATGGATTGAAGCATGCCAACAAGCTTTTGATGCAATTAAGGACAAACTGATAAGTACACTAGTGTTGAGAGGTCCTAATTGGAAGTTTCCTTCCATATCCAAATAGATGCCTCAAATGAAGCAGTAGGTGTTGTCTTGGGACAAAAAGAAGAGGGAAAACCCATGCATGTAATTTATTATATCAAGTAAAAATATTTCCCCTACTAAGAGGAATTACACAACAACTGAGAAATAATTTCTGGCAGTAGTATATGCAATCAATAAATTTAGACATTATATCATTGGTTATGAGGTATTTGTCCATACTGACCACTCAACCATTAAATATTTAATGAATAAACCTTTAGTTCATGGCATGATTATTAGGTGGTTATTACTACTGCAGGAGTTCAATCTCAAAATCATTGATAAACTAGGAAGTCCAATGTTGTAGCTAATTTTCTCTCCAGGCTTACCACTTCAGAAGAAGATGAACAAGTCAACGATGACTTTCCAGATGAGAATTTTTTTGCACTTTCCACTACCTCTCCTTGGTATGCAGACATGGCTAACTACTTAGCCACAGGGAAGTTTCCAAACTTTTTCACACTTAAACAAAGGAAACAATTAATCAAACAGAGTGTGATGTATACTTGGCTAAATGGAATACTTTTCAAATGTGGGCCTAATCATGTTTTACATAGGTGTGTAGCTGAAAATGAAGTGTTTGACATACTTAGAGCATGCCACGATGAACCCTCTAGAGGACACTATTTAGTTCAAAGAACCATCCACAAAATTCTTGGCGCTAGTTATTATTGGCCTTCCTTGTTTAAGGATGTCAAGAAGTATGTATGGAGGTGTGATCAATGCCAGAGGATGGGGAAACCAAAATTTACATAATAAATTCCCCTCCAACCACAAATTGTCCTCGATTTCATTGGGCCATTTGATCCAACCTCCCAAGGTAAGGAATACATATTGGTTTGTACTGATTATGTTACTAAATGGGCTGAAGTGCAGGCACTGCCACATGCAAGAGATGAGAAGGTTGCATATTTTCTCTATGAATGAATATTTCAAAGATTTGGAGCACCAAGATCAATCGTGTCAGACCAAGGGCCACAGTTCATGTCAGGAGTAATCAACTCTTTTGTGGAGATATATCAGTTGAGGCACAAGAAGTCATCCCCTACCATCCAAAATCAAATGGACAAGTTGAGGTAACCAACAGAGAGTTGGAGAACATACTCATGAAGACTGTAGACATCTCAAGGAAAAATTGGGCTCAGAAACTACCAAAAGCAGTATGGGCTTACAACACCACATGGAAGACAACAACAAGGTTTACACCATATGAACTAGTCTATGGTAAGAAACCAATATTTCCCATAGAGTTTGAAATCCAAACATTAAAAAAACATCTGAGGTGGGCATTGAATTGAAAGAAGCACATTAGGAAATAATTGTTTAATTAAACAAATTGGATGAAATCAAGCTTCAAGCATTACACCATATTGAAATCATCCAACAACAAAGGAAGCTTTGGCATGACAAACAGATAAAGCCAAGGAAATTTCAAAAAGGAGACTGGGCCTTGCTATTTGATTCAAAGTATAAAGACTTCAAAGGGAAACTCCATATGAGATGGATGGGGCCGTATCAAATTACAGAAGTGTTCGACAATGGGACAATTCAATTGGTTCCAATTGATGGTGAAAGGAAAGTAATGTTGGTTAATGGGCATAGAATGAGACTGTACCATAAACCAGCATCTCGAGAAGAGTTTTAAAGATAAATTCAAGAAGATTTAGATCTTAATTGTGTAGGAAAAGTCTCTTTGCCTATCACAATTCAGACCTGAGCAACCATTTGCTAAAAATAAGAGGGGATGGTTGAAAACAAAAATGGAAATCATCTCCCTTCGAGTATTGGTTGAAAACCAAAGTGATGGTGGCCAATACTTCATGATAATGTGTGTGTGTGTGTGTGTGTGTGTGTGTGTGTGTGTGTGTGTGTGTGTGTGTGTGTGTGTGTGTGTGTGTGTGTGTGTGTGTGTGTGTGTGTAATAAAGAATAGGATCGAAAACCAGAAATTGCGGTCTTTGATGTCATTATGAAAGATGGCAGAGAGGTGACAAACTTCAAATTTGAAATGATGATAGAGATTGATAGGCTTTAATGTCTAGGTATGCACAATTAATTACTTCTAGCATAGTAAAGTTTTAAATTCAAAGTTTAATTGTTGTCATCATGTTTATTGATTGCCCATCTTTTCCAATTCACTTCACACACTCCCAAAATCTGCATCAAATCCACCACCCATTATATACCATCATGTTCTGTTATCCAATTTTTACCCTCATGCAAAATTGGATAAACATGACCCCACAAAGAAAAAAAAGGGGGATCGATTCGAGAGGGTAGATCACATTTCAAGATTGGCCGAACAGGTTGAAGAGGGCTGAGCACATTGTAGAGGAGTTTAGGAAATGAAGAAGCTCTAAATTGTGAATTTCGGACTTTGGAGGTGGGTTTATTCAGAGGTATGCCAAAGAAAATTCGGGACACAACAGAAAGAAGTGGGAAATAGGAGGAGAAAATTCTGAAACCCGAAGTCTAAAATTCGGACTTTAGGCTTTCAGGATTTTGGAGGTTTCATGTGCTAAGCCAATAATCAAAGTCTCAAACCCCGAAACCCAAAGTCTTGAAACCCCGAAACCCAAAGTCCCAAATATCTAAAACTGAAATCTTGAAATCCCAGAAACCCAAAGTCTTGAAACCCGAAGTCCCAGAAACCCTTAAAACCTAAAGGTCGAAACTCAAGTCCAAATTTCACACTTCGGGGTTTCATAATTTTGGAGGTTTCATGATCTCGGAGAGATGAACAAAGAAAATGATCTTGAAGTGTAAAATCCCTAAGTCCCAAATCTTGAAAGTCCAAAACTTTGTATTTTGGAGGTTGTGATGCATTTGAAGTCTGAAGAAATAGAGCCAACCACTCGCATTTATTGTAGAATGGCACCTCCATCTTGGATGCCATAACTTTTTTGACCGGGAGCTCGATTTGCACAAAATTAGAATTTTTGGAAATATCTCAGTGTCCTCTACACAACTACAACTAGTTTTCTTAATTTTAGTGAGATTAAATACTTCAAAATGAATAAATAAAGTCTGCCATTTTAGAGGGTGTTTCCATATTTCTCACCTACCAAAAATGATGAGGGATGGGCTCCTTTTCTTCCCCAACAAGCAAGGTACAATGGAGTATGGGCTTGGAAGATTGGCCCATCACTCCTACAAGGAAAATGATGGATTTTGCAGGAGATTGGAGTGCATATTTCGAATTTATTCTCTCTCTCACCTTATTTTTTCTTCCTCCATAAATTGTAAGGGGTTTGAACGTGCAAATTTGTTGATCATTTTTATCTCCCACGCACCCCATTATTCTTGAGGATTCAATCCTTCCTCTCAAGATCTATAATGGCTTTATGCCTTTCTCCCACTTACAATGTAATGTGTATACTTCATGAGAAATAAAAATTATGTTTTTTGTTAGTTTTTTTAACCTTTGCATGATTTTTGTGTCTCCCTTACCTCTCATTGCAGCAAGGTGTTTTGTGCATATTTCCTTAGGCATTACATATTTTTGGTGTGTTGTACTCATTTAGGAATGATGTATTGGATGTAATTTAGTTTTTGTTTTAGGTCCGCCCTTTCTAGGCTCACATATTCCATTGTTTTGTAACCTAGGAAGTGATCGAACTCCTTTCTTGGTGTATCACCACTCTTCATGTAGGTTTCCATTCCACGTATCCTTCTTTCCCTGCCCTCTTAGAAGCATTAGATTAGGATTAGTTAGCAGTTTTCCTGCATTAGGAGTATTTAGTAGTAGGTAGGTTAGGAGCAGGAACCGACATTCTCCGGAGAGCTATCTCATTTTGTAATGTCCCACACTTAGGATAGCTCCATGTTATGAAATCACGTTGAATGCCCCAGTCCATAAACTATCTCATTGAGGGATTATGTGATTTCAACATAATAGTTCCCATCCATCCCCAGTACTCACCTCATCACCTTGGGATTTTAGCTCAACTTTCCAAATTCGGTTATATACCCTGCATGTTAAGTTTGTTCAACATTTGCTTTCCAACTTAGTCACTCTCAATCTTGCATCATCAATTTCTTGTGTTATCACCCCGAGACTGTCATTGCATAGCCATTTTTTTTTCTGTCTATTTTTATTTTCTCAAATATAACATGGGGCCCAGATTGGGACATGAAACAATCGATTATGTTGATATCTTGGAGGACATAAGGTCAGTGGAGGTCTTTGATAAAGCGTGATGGTTAGATTTTCTATTGGCATACGAAGATTTCAGCATTCCAATGATGGAAGAATTTATATGGAACATGGAAGAGGGATACTCCACTATAAATAGTAAGGAAATTCCTTTCTCTCCCACTATAATCAGTCAATTTTCTAGTGTACCTAATGATGGGTTAGATATTAATGAAATGACAATGTATCATGAGTTAATCAAGAAATTTACAGTAGGGAAAAAGAAAAATTACATTTAGTAATTGAGAGTAAGGGAAAGGCAAAAGGGATTAAGAGATTGAGTATACCAGAACCTTGGGCTGGAGTGGCCAAATGGTTAATTAGGTATTTCACATGTGAAGGCCAATATGAAATTGTGTTAGGTCCAGTTTTAAGAATGCTCATTCATTTGTGACATGGAAAAGCCAAACCCCAATACAAGGTCAATTTTCCCCAATTCCTTTATGAGGCCATTTGTGTTGCTACGGAGAAATTTTGTTGGGGGGCTAAATATCTCAAATTTCAAGGTTTAATTCACTTAATTTGCAAACACAAGTTTTTGAAAAAGAGGCATGGAACAAAGAAGTGGCTAAAATTCCAAAAATCATACTCCCTAAAGCATGAGACTACTGAGGAACTCACTCCATCCACTTTTGGTAGACCTAGGAAATGCCTATGTACCTCCCACCTACCCTTGTCATCCATGAAACCCCATTTGAAAATCCATTGTCACAAGAAGAACAAGAGGCGGTAAAAAAATTATCCAAACTATGGTTCAAACTTTTCCGAGTCTCCACATGATTCAATATCTCCATCTATTCTTGAAGATGCATTAGTCAAAGATAAGGGTAAGGCACCAATGGAAGAAGGAAAACCTAGTGTTCCACTAGACACTGATAAATTTACCCCAAGTTCTCTCCTTATCTAAGGTACAGTTTGAGCTACAGATAGCTCAAGAGAAAATTGGTCAACTATAGTCACTTTTGGAAGCTAAGGATGTTGGTTTCTCCTAGTAGCTATCTTCCAAGGAAAAAAATATTCAAGAGTTGCAAGAAATGGTAGCCCACCAAAAGGAATCCACTCTCCAAATACAACAAGCTTTGGAAGTAAAGGAGCAGCAAATACACTTACTAGAGGCTACCAATTTAGAGTGAAAACATCACTTACTCGATTCTGAGAAAAGAAAAAAACATCAAGAATGACCTTTCCTCATATCATTGTGTTGAAAGGAATGGTTAAATGGATGGAGGAGTGTTATAGGCTTAGAAAAGTGGAGGAAGAAAATAGAAATTTGAAGGAAGAAAATGAATTGTTGAAACAAAATGTGGTCACAGTCAGTCGGCTTTATGATCAGGTACTCTCTTGTAGAACCCCTTCCAACTTTTATGCCCTATTTTTAAAGGAACAATTTTTCAAATGGCTAGATAACTAGAGCAAGGAAATGTTGGATATTGAGTTTGAGGATGACCATCAATTTGTTGGGGCATATACTACCACCAATGATATTGAGAAAAATTTTCTATGTGAGTTTTATGTCCATAAGTTTCTACTTCCAAAGAAGATTGAAATCCCAATCAATTTATATGTGGGGAGTTCACACTAAGAGCATTTGTTTCAACCCTCGGGCGTTAGGGAGAGTGGAGGGATCAAAAACAATATTTTACAGTGAGTCCAACATTGGCCTCCTCATGAGGCATGATTTACCATCTCCCCTCGGTTTTTCAATAGGTTTCGTTCACAGGTGTACTATCTATGTCTAGTAGATAGGTACACAAATATTCTTCAAAATTGTGTCAAAATTTTTAGGGAATAGGTGATACCCACCTTCAATGTCAATTTTCTTGCCTCCCAAGTCTGATATCAGTTACTTGCAGATCCATACAAAAGGAAGGAGGTCATTTCACCAACAAACCTTTGGTGGTCCTTGAAATGAGAAAAGGATATTTGCAAGATCATTCTGGGCCTCAAAGAACAGTGGATTGGAATGAGATATAGACCCCCTCTGATTCTTGCACCAGTACCACATTGGAATTCAACCAATGACCAATCAGAGGACAACTATATGACATGGAGGAAGAATGTTGTTGATCATTTTGGTTTTTCTGATACATCTACAAATGAAACTTGGAAAACATTTTCCAATGAATATAATTGTTCTAGGATAGTTGAGCAACTTAATATGTAGTAGGAGGACCTGTTAAATCCTTAGTCTGGGGGAGTGATGAACCCCATTTTTTATGTTTAAACCCTGTTAAAACTCATACCATTTTGATATCATGATACATGATGAAAAATGATTACTCTTTATATTTAATACTTTACTATGATTATGAAGAAATTATTGTGTATACTTTTGATGTTTTATCTTGTTGATTTTATTGCATAAATGGCTTGAATAAGATTGTTGATGAGCATTAACTTCATTTCTAGAAAGAGGTATATGTTGAGTTGTCACAGGGAGTGCAGGACTTAATTCATGAAGGAGCGCAAGACTCTATTTGATGTGTTAGCACAGGAATCTCATCCACTTAACAAGGGTCTCAAAGCAGCACCTCCATATTGTCTACATATCATCCAAGTCACCAGTCCATCCTTTTTAGAACTTGGGGAAACTTGTACACAACTCGGATCTTAGAAGTCAAGGTTGTCAACACTACATCCTGAACATGAATCATCGTCATTAATTTGGCAGCCATTCCTAAAATATGACCAACATTTGGAGATGCATCTGTGTACAAATATTCTTTTTCCTAAGTTAGATTGAAAGCAAGAACTACCACCTAAAATAGTTCCCTAACCTAGCTAGAAACAAGAAAAGAGTACCATCAAGATGAAGAAATGAACAAGGCCTACATTAGCATCATAAATTTGAAATAATGAAATCAAACATAATGCAAATCAAGAACTCTATTCTTCTAATTACCTAATTAAATCAAGTGGACCTATGTAGTCCAATGGAAATCAACAATATTGCTTGCTTTGATCCTTCAAGGATGCTTGGGTGTGAGGCTTAGCTCTTCAAGATGGATGATGGAAGGGCTTGAGAATGGCAAAAGGCTCTTAGTGCAAGACTATGTGCTTTCTTTTTTGTTTCTCAAGGGAATTAGGTGTGAGTATAAAGGTAGAAGGAGGGCTCCTTATATAGCCCAATGGATAAAGGAAACACTTCATCCCTTTGCATGTGGGATAAAGGTAAAACATGATTAGGAATGGATAAGGTTGCTTTATTAAAGGTAACCTTACTTTAGAAGGGTTTAATTTATGCTTAGCAAGTCATGGGAGTTGGGGGTGTTTTAATTAATCATAGGTGATTAACTAATAGGTAGGTGTAAGTTTATAAAAGCCAATTAGAGGAATATTAGTACAATTTATGATATTAGAAGAGGATTAAATCAATTAAATAGTGATTTATTAGTTAAATGAAGTGGAAGGTTAATTAATTAATAATAATTAACGGAAGGTCGTATTAGGTTGTTAGTTGGATAGGAGACTTAATCAATTAGCGTGTTGTAATTAATTAATGACAATAAGAGGGAATATGTGTGTTTTTGATGATATGTCATCGATTTGGGAGAAAGGGGATAATTAGTGCAATTTAAGTATTTAAATTGCTTGGGCATAATTATAGGTGTCTACAGCATCTTTAGTTCAGTTCTCTTCAATTAGTTAACGATTTGAAGAATCTTCTAGAGGTGATTGACTCCTTCCAAGGAGTTAATCATAGATCCTCTCTTCAGTTTTTTCAAGAATATTTCAAGTTTAAACACTTCATGAACTGCTCCCATCATTAATGTATTTCTATAAATAGATAGCATTGTTAGTTAAACAGTCAGTTAGATTTAGATGTAGTCATTTGGAATAACTAGATCTCTTAGAGAGACTAGGACTTCTCTTGTATAAAAGAGATGATGTAACTAGACTTAGGGGTTCAATATTTCAGTTGTACAAGCACATTTCTAATTCAATAAAGATTGCGGAGTCGGGAAGAATTTCAATTGTGTTAGTTTTAGTTCAGATCTTGATTGAAGGGCAGGAGAAAGGGCCACTCCTACCCAACGAAAGGGGGATTCACAATTGTTTCTTTTCTATTTTATTTATGAGTTTTTGTTTTATAGTTTATTATATTCTTGAATGCAATATAGTTTCTATTATGAATTCTTAGTGAGTTTTTCGCGTCAATTTTTCAATTCTAGTATTTCATTTCAAGCGTCGATTTTGTAATCACGATCAGTTCATTAATTTATCATTTTTATTATTAGAACCCATGATGAGCCTACATTTCGACTGTCCCCTTTATTGCAAACATCCTTGGACACCACCCTATATTAACATAATAAGCGTATTAAAGTAAAATCATTAACAACACTCGTCAATAGCTAGATGTAGAAGATGTAGATAGATGTGTGTATGTAAAAATGAACTTCCACTCCTAGGAATTTTATGCAAAAATTGCAATCCATTTCCCTTGTGTAGATGGATATTTGAATGCTCTTGTAATGCCTTTGGATGAAACCTTAGGTGGTTATAGATAATTCTTAGTGTATGGTCCTTTATTATGATCATATATTTTTATATTTATATGATTCCCTTGTGTTAATTTTGTAATTAACCACTAAAAGTCCAACTAGTAATAAATAAAGATGCCCAATAGCTAGAAAGGACCCAAAATATGTGAGAAAGATACAAATACGTTGGGGTGCCTAGAGGGGATGGGGCACTGGGCACTTGTGTTCGAATAAGAAAAATTTAAGTGTTGAAGGTCAAACTGGGAAAGAAGGTGTGTAAGATCAAAATGAAAAATAGAAAGCAAGAAAAGAGGCCAAAGAAAGTGATAAATTATTACTTTTCTTTCTTAAGAATCATATGAATATTAGTATGTGATTAGGACTAGAAATATACCCAAAGTGCATGATTTAGTGTCTACAAGCATGGTTCTAAGAGGCTTCGTGAGGTTTCTTGATTGTTCTAATTTGTTTCATGTTTACTAGAAATTTTTAGTGCTTAGAAAACATGTCTAAGGGTATTCCATGTTTTTATGAAGTTGGTTTTGCTCTTGTTCATTCACTTTAGTCATGCATGTGTAATGCCCCTCCTAGGACACCAAAAGAACGCACCAAACGTGAATAAATTTCAGTGTAAATTTTTTTATTTTTTTAAAGTGTTTAATTAATACCAATACATCTCTTATACCCTTTCTTGATAATTACTAATTTTATACTATTTTAATTTACCCAATTAAATTAATTACTAGCCTAAACCCGATTTTAATTATTTACTTATCTTTTAAATTTGCACACATTTAATGTCTCTCTCTCTTTTAGTTAAAATTTGCCCCAAGAACAATAACTACTCATTATTAAACATATTCCATTTCCCATAAAATTGTCCATGAATTAATGTATATAGGGTTAAATATGGACCCTAGGATTAAATCAATCTTGCCCCTTAGTTTAGAAAAAGCCCTAGGGTTTGCCCTAATCTTCTTTATCTCTTCCTTTCTTTTCATTTGAATTTCTTTCTTATTTCCCCTCTCCTTCTTTTCATTCTTTTCTCATTTTTGTTTGAATGCGGGTTGTAAGGAAGGAACTATGGAGCTAATTCTTGTTTTTTTTTTTCTTTTTTTTTTGTAACCTCTTGTTGTATTATTCTTTGTTATATGATATATATATATATATATATATATATATATATATATATATATATATGTATATTTATTTATATTGGTTATTATTATGTTTTTTTTGTGTGTGGTTAATTTATATCAAACAAGACCCAATGCCTATGTATTTATATTCATATACTTGCACATATAGATGCGGCTAGGGTTTTAAAGGAGGAGGGTGGGCGAGCTTCCATGGACGGGGAGAGTGTGGGGGATAGCGGCCCTTGGAGCCGCGTAGAGGTCGGGACAGTGGGGGAGCGAGACGCGAAAGGAGTGTGCACGTGCGAAAGGGGGACAATCGGGTGGGGGTCGAGTGTTATTGGGGGCGGCTGGGTGGCGGCGAAATGGTGCGGGGGGGTGGGGCCCCTAGCGGCGGGAGGGGGGCAGCGTGGCAAGGTGGGCGGAGGTAGGTTTGTGGGGGCCCCCCTTGTGGATGAGCGAGGGGGGGCCGAACCCCCACCATTTTATAATTATTTTTTTAATAAATATTCGTTTTAAATTTGTTTTGTATAAAATATGTTATATACATATATGTATATTAAATATAAATATATATATATATATAATATATATATATATATATATATATATTTATATATATTTCCTAATATGTGAATATATATATATATATATATATATACAAAATATATATATATATATATATATATTATCTATATGTAATGTATATATATATATATATATGTATATATATATATCTATGTACATATGTATATATATATATATATATATATATATATATATATATATATATATATATATATATATATATATATATATATATATATATACACATACACACACATACATACACACACACACATATTTAATGTGATAACATTTATATATAATTTTTTTTTTTTTGACAAAAATCAAGACAACTATCACATTTTCAAGTAAAATCTCCTTTGCACAAAATAAAAGAAAGATTTCTAAAACTATGTTAATACAAAATGGATATGTGCATTTTACAAATAAAATAGTTTCTTCCAAAGTTAAACAAGAACAACAGCTCATAACCAAGTAGATTTTCATTTCATATTTAATGCAAAGGATCATTTCAGATTTACACACATGTAGGATTTCTCAACAAGTAATATGTTTTTTTTTTTTTTTTGTAATAAAAATGTGGAGATACAATAAGTTACAACTCAATGAGACTTTTGATACAACACTTCTCTTCCACAAGCTTAGACTACAAGGGTGTTGTATAAATATTCCCAAATATGCAAACAACCAAGAATTTCTATTACAAGTTTCTTGCAAGTTGGGAGAGAGATTTCTCATTTTAATCACCATATCTCAAATTTACATGTGAATGCAAGATATACAAAATGGAGAATTTACAAGGAGATGAAACTATTCTCATAACCATATCCAAAGGAGTTACAATACAATAGGTTTTCATAAGGAGAGAAAAGAACAATAAGAGCCCAAGAGGCCACCCATTCCAACTTGAGAGCCAACTTCCATGTCTTCCCAAAAACCATACAAGGAGAAAGAGAGCTTGTTTTCCACCCTGACCATAGGCATCATCACATGCCTCTCCCAAGGTTGGGATGCATGCTAGCCTCCCCAATCCCATGGAAAGAGGAAAACCACCAAAACTTGCACAAGATGGAGGTGAACTAACAATGTTACAAGCACACAAGACAAAGGACACATACAAACAAGACTCCAAAATTTACAAGGAGGAGAACCCAAGTTCTTCCTCAAAGGTGGGGAAAGAGAGGAGAAAGTTCTCCAAAGTTATACATCAAATTAAATACACAAAATACACATCTCCATATCCTCCTTATTGCTCCTAATTCAATCAAAACCCTCCTTATTCCTCCCCCTTTCTCCAAGTCCTCCTTGGAAGGATTTTCAAACCCCAAAGGGGTTTCCTTACCAAGAATGGGGAAGGAGATTCAAGCCAAATGAATCAACTTCCCCACCTCAACCATTGAGGGAAAATAATAAGACCCTACAAGGCTTGTCCATCAAGCCTTGAGGATTGAGAGGGAAAATTCCTCTCTCTTCCCCCACACTCCAAAACTCCATCATGCCATATGATGGAGGGAGTAAAACAAACAAACAACAACCAAAAGCTACATACAACAATAACAACTTTCAACACCCAAACTAGCATCAAAAAGGAAAACAACACAACAAAGACATAAGAGCCTACCTCAAGGAAAGCTCTCCAAAAATCTCTCCAACTTCAAATTTCTCCACACCTTGACTCAAGCCAATCTCCAAGCTCCAAAATCCACAAGCATCCCAAGCAAGAAGTTCAAAAAAAAAATTCCTCTCTTTTCCCATGAATGGGAATTTGAAGAGGAGCAAGCAAGCATCCTCACAAATGAGGGGGTGACATGTGTCACCCCTCTCCCTCATCAAGGTCAAAGATGCCAAAACAAAAGAGAGAAAGGGTAAAATTATCTTTTTGCCCTCTTCTCCCAAATTCCCTTAAATGTTAGCAAGACAAAATAAGTGAAACTTTTGATAAACACTCAAATCCACATCCCTTACATGGATGTGACTAAACAAGAGGTAAAAAGGGAGGGAAAACTCCCTCTAGCCTTGAAAATAAGCCCCCTACCCATTAGGTAGGGTCAAGGCTCATTTTTATGTTAGGGGACTCCTAAGCTCTAAAAGGGTCCCCAAAAATACCCAAAATACCCTAATTTCGGGTTTTGAATTTTTGGCACAAGGGTAGAGGGTGTGGGGACCACCCAAGGGTCTCACATGTGATCCTAAACCCTTGTGATTAAATGACTCATTAAACAAAATCAAAATTTAAATGAAAGTGGGATTATTAACTCCCAAAACCAATTTTTACAACTCCACTAGTAACCCTAAACAAAATTAATAATTCAAGCACAATACATTACATAAATTGGGGTCACTCATAGTGCCCAAAATAATAATCTCCTATACTAAGGCTTCACACAATGAAGATGGCTAGGACTCAGCCGTGTGGGCTGCTTGTGCAAGGTTGAGTAGCTGGCACGAATCCACGTTCTCTGTAAAACTGTCACCTGCACACTCATTGCACACATTAACCGCACTTGTCCGATACTGATATAATTCAATGACATAGTAAGATATCAATGCGTTCTAACTATCCTAACATCCTACTGAAATAAAGATGCGACAACATGCACAATTATACTCAATATTCCAAAAGTTAGATAAGATGATACGTGACATATAACCATAGAATTCCACATGCAACAACTATCCATTATTATAATTATGCTCCAAACACAACATCATATCCATTAGTATCCATGACATTATAAGAAAATGCGACAATATAGAAATTAAGCTAAATTGGCGCTATACGCCTAAATGTCCACACATGTCTAATAAGATAAAATATCTAAATATAATGTCCACGATATAACAAAACTCTGTCAAACATGTTTATGAGCAAAGAAACAACAAGCTACTGAGCTATAAAAGGTGTGGGCACTACATCCCCCTCTACTAAAATTAGACTTCCTCCTGGAAGTCACTGAAAGAGATAGGGATATCTAGCCCTCAAAGGTATCACATCCTCCCAGGTAGTTGCTATCTCATCGTACCGGTCCCATTGTACTCTAACCTAGTCCAAGTCTCGACCCCGAAGGGCCAACCTGGTGCTCTAGTATGCGTACGGGCTCCAGTCTCCATTGTCCTCCATCCTCTACCTGTAATGCCGACCAATCCAAGACATGAGAAGCATCAGGTACATATCTACGTAGTACAAAAACATGAAATACATCGTGGGCCTGTGCAAGGCGTGGTGGAAAAGCTAGGCGATAGGCAACTGGACCGATGACCTCTAAAATATCAAAAGGCCCCACAAAATGAGGCGATAGCTTAGAACCCTTTCCATAACGGATTGGACTCTTATGTGGACGAACTCTCAAGAAGACTTTGTCACCCACTGAGAAGTGACGATCAATCCTCTTGGTGTCTGCATACGCCTTTTGGCGTGCTCGCTGCTCAAGAGGCGTTGTCTAATCAACAAAACCTCTCTACTCTAAATCCACGAAGGTAGGCTGGTCCCAGAATAATCCTGTCATCTAGTCTATCCCAACTCAAAGGTGTCCTGCAAGGTTGTCCATACAAAGCTTGGTAAGGAGCCATACCAATGGAACTATGATAGTTGTTGTTGTAAGAAAACTCAACTAAATGCAAATAATCTTCCCATTTCTTCTGTTGATCCATGACATACATTCTTAACATGTCCTCTAACACCTGATTAACCCTCTTTGTCTGCCCATCTATCTCTGGATGATAAGCTGAACTGAAATTGATCTGAGTACCCAGAGTGGCCTGAAAAGAAGTCCAGAAAATTGAAGTGTAGATAGTATCCCTGTCATTGATGATGGTCTTCGGAATCCCATGCAACCTAACAATGTCCTCCATAAATACCTTGGTGATGGCCTGTGCATTATAGGTGACCTTGGTTGGCAAAAAGTGTGCAACCTTGGTCAACTTATCCATGGTGACCATAATGGCGTCATGACGATAAGAAGACATAGGAAGTCCGACTATGAAATCCATGGAAATCACATCCCATTTCCACTCGGGAATATCATGGGGTGTAAAAGTCCTGCGGGATGAGAATGCTCTGCCTTGACCCTCTGACACTCAAGGCATCATGCAAAAAAATCTACTATGTCCCATCGAAGACCTAGCCAATAATATAACTCCCTCAGATCGGCATGCATTTTCTTCACTCCTGGATGTGCCGCATATGGGGCTCGATGAGCCTCTGTGAGGATGAAGCTATGCAGATCACCTGACTTAGGCACGTAGATGCGATGGAACAAGAGCAAACCATCTCTCTCTAAAACACACGTAAAAATATCGCCCTCTAAAGAACCCTGAGACTCTAACATCTGTCTAGCTCCCTCATAAAATCTGTCCTCTGGAAGGTGCTCAAGAATCCTGCCTCTCAAATCTGACTGAAGTGTCAAAGAAGCAAGCACATGTTGTCATCTACTAAGTGCATCTACAACAACATTTTCCTTCCCTTTGATATATTGAACCTCCATGTCATACTCACATAGGAACTCCATCCAATGCCATTGATGAGCGTTGAGGTTCAGTTGTGAGAAAATATGTTGCAAACTCGATGATCTGTCCTCAAAATGAAAGGTCTACCCAAAAGGAAATGTCGCCAACACACTAGAGCATGAACAACTACTGCAAGCTCCAAGTCATGAGTAGGATAATTAAGCTCGTAGTCCTTGAGCTTACGAGACTCAAAGGTAATAACCCGATGCTCTGCATAAGAAATGCTCCCAAACCCTCTAGTGATGCATCAGTACAAACAACAAAATCCTCTGTCGGGTCTGGAACTGCTAAGATGGGCACCGTGGTTAACCTTTCCTTAAGCAACTAAAAGGCTTGCTCACATTTCTCTGACCAATCAAACTTCTTCCCTTTCCTCTGAAGAGAAGTGATAGGGTGAGCAATCCTAGAAAAGTCTGTACAAACCTGTGGTAATACCCTGCTAAACCCATGAAACTCCTCACCTCAGTAACTGATGTGGGTCTTTGGCCAGTCCAAGATAGCCTGTATCTTAGAGGGATCTACGGAGATACCCTCACCTAATATGATATGACCCAAGTACTGAATCTCTGTCTGAAAGAAGCTGCACTTTTCCAAGTTCCCATACAACTTTTGCTCTCTCAAAACCTGAAGTACATGCTATCTCAAATGCTCCTCGTGTTCCTCCTCGGAATGAGAATATATCAATATGTCATCAAGGAACACTAAGACAAAGTGATCCAGAAATGTCCTGAATACTCCATTCATGAGGCTCATGAAGATAGTTGGGGCATTGGTCAAACCAAATGGAACCACTGTAAACTCATAATGCCCATAACGTGTGCGAAATGTTGTCTTATGAATGTCTGCATCTGAAATGCACAACTGATGATACCCTGACTTGAGATCGATTTTGGAGAATACTCTCACTCCACACATTTGATCAAACAAGTCATCAATCCTAGGGAGTGGATAACGGTTCTTTATTGTGACTTTGTTGAGTTTCTGAAGTCTACACAAAGTCTGAGAGAACTGTCCTTCTTTTTCACAAATATGAGTGGCACTCCCCAAGGAGATACACTAGGGCGAATGAGACCCTTATCCAACAACTCCTCTAACTGGATCTTGAGCTCATGAAGCTCTGGAGTCATCATCCGATAAGGTGCCCTAGAAACTGGTGCTGATCCAGGTACTAAATCAATGGTGAAATCCACCTCTCTGTGGGGTGGTAACCCTAGAAGCTCACTTGGAAATACATCTGCATACTCCCTCAAAACTGCATGATCATCTAAGGGTGAATGCTCTGGAATGCTCTCAGATCGATCACTGATGGTGATAGAAAATAACTAACACCCCTTATACATGCTCCGCTTGAGTTGCTTAGCTGATATCATGCGCAAGGAGATAGGCCTCTACATCCCTGATATAACAACTGCACTTCTAAGATCATCCTGACACTCATTGACCTTATTTCTGCAATCCACCTTAGCTCGATGAGTCTCGAGCCAATCCATACCCAAAACTACCTGATAGGAACCTAGAGGGATAACTCGGAGGTCAAGAGTAGTGGAGAAGGCTCCTAAATCAAGTACGCAACTCTCCACATACGAGTCCATGGTGAGTTTGGCCCCAGAGGCCAACTCAACCTGCCAACTATCTGGTTGCCTAGCCACCACTAGCCCACACTGGTCCACTATAGAAGGTGATATAAAGGAATCTGAAGCACTGAATCAAAAATCTTGAGAGGCAGAAATACCCCTGATAGTACCTGTCGTCTCAATGACTGTGGCCTGATGCTCGGCCTGGCGGTTGTCAACCGCTGCATATACACGATGAGCACATCCTACATCACCCACCATCTGCTCGGATCTAGCAGCTCTGTGCATCCATGGTATTGGGTTTGTGCGGGCACATGCGCACATAGTGATATGGAGATCCACAAATAAAACAACCTCCTGTACCCCTCTGAGATGGGGTCCCTCCTGTACTACGGGTGCGATCCTACTAGTCAAATCCTAGAGATCTTTGTGTGTGAGAGTTGGTGTGCCTGCTGAGTGCCCTACCTCCTATCTCTAGCTCCACTAAAACCACCTCTAGAAACACCTCTCTGAAATCCCTGTGTCTGTCTAGCCCCCTGCTGCGGGTGGCCCTGCTGCTGTGTCTGTCGCTGGGTGCGGTGGAGCCCTCGTGGCTGCTGGCGGAGGCCAAAATCCTCCTCTAGGGGGTGGTGCAGTACCTCGTGACCTCTGACTCTGAAAGGCTGTATCCTCTCCTAAAACTTGCTCTTGTTCCTATCACGGTGCTCTATGCCTTGGTCCTGTTCTCCTTAGCTAAGTAGGCCTTCTCAACGGCCTTCTCAAGTGTGGGAGGAGATAACATCCTAACTGCTCCTGCTATGTCTACATTAAGGCCTCGAATGAACCTGTTAACCTATAATTTCTCATCTTGTAGGTAGTCCACATACTGTAGGAGATCCAGGAACCTGCTCTCATACTGTGCTACTATGCCAGATCCCTGTCGTAAGTCATGAAACTCATCGATCCTCTTCTGCACAAAATGCTCTGACATATAACGAGCCCTGAAATGCTCCTCGAACATCTCCCAAGTCACTGTCTCTCGAGTCAGATGGAGCTTCACTCCTCATTCCTCCACCAAACACTGCTGCGTCTCGGAGGAGGTGTATGGCGAACCTTACCTTGACGTTGCTCTCGTAAGAGTGCAAGCCAAAGCAACTATCCAAGCTAAGGAGCCATGACTCAGCCCCAAAGCCATCTGTAGAGCCGGTGTAAGTGGGCGGCTGCAATGAAGAAGATCCCTGATCACACTGCCTGTATCTCGATCCTGGCGATGTAGTCCAATAGGTGAAGGGGGTCGCCTATCCTCGAATGGTCCCTCGAGACTATGTGAGCGGCTACGACGGAATGAGGCTACCCTCTCGTGATGAACGGAAGGGCTACGTGACCTCTCCGCCTCGGTGTGTCGTGCTCTGGCGGCTCTGAATGCACGTCCTCACCTAATGGCTCCTCGTCTCCCAATGGTGCCTCCACTCTCATCTCCTGCGGTGGTGGTAGACGCTACTCCACAACGCCTATCAGCTGGCGCAAGGCCTCTAATATCCGAGGCCCAAATTTGGGTGCCAGCGGCTCCTGCGTAGATGCACTACACCCCAAACCTCTAGCTGATCATCCTCGCTTGGGCGCCATCCTGCGCACGAGGTGAGCGAGAAATTTATTAATTTAAAATTTAATGGTTGTGGATGATTTATTTTAACTGTTTATTTTTATTCATTTAGTTAATTTTGTGTTGTTAAAATTACCATTAACTATTTTAATTAGTTACCCAGTGGTCGCGTGTGCGAACCTCAAGCTCTGATACCAACTGTAATGCCCCTCCTGGGACACCAAAAAACGCACCAAACGTGACTAAAATTTTGGGTTTTTTTTTTGAAGTGTTTAATTAATACTAATACATCTCTTATACCCTTTCTTGATAATTACTAATTTTATACTATTTTAATTTACCCAATTAAATTAATTACTAGCCTAAACCAATTTTAATTATTTACTTATCTTTTAAATTTGCACACATTTAATGTCTCTCTCTCTTTTAGTTAAAATTTGCCCCAAGAAAATAACTACTCATTATTAAACAAATTTCATTTCCCACAAAATTGTCCATGATTTAATGTGTGTAGGGTTGAATATGGACCCTAGGATTAAATCAATCTTGCCCCTTAGTTTAGAAAAAGCCCTAGGGTTTGCCCTAATCTTCTTTATCTCTTCCTTTCTTTTCATTTGAATTTCTTTCTTATTTCCCCTCTCCTTCTTTTCATTCTTTTCTCATTTTTGTTTTCTTGCAGTCATAAGGAAGAAACTATGGAGATAATTCTTGTTTTTTTTTTCTTTTTTTTGTAACCTCTTATTGTATTATTCTTTGTTATGATATATATATATATATTTATATTTATATATATATTTATTTATATTGGTTATTATTATGTTTTTTGTGGTTAATTTATATCAAACAAGACCCAATGCCTCTGTATTTATATTCATATATTGCACATATAGATGCGGCTAGGGTTTCAAAGGAGGGAGGGCGGGCGGAGCTACCGTGGATAGGGAGAGTGTGGGGGTAGTGGCCATTGGATCCGCGTAGGGGGGGAGTGGGGGGGAGCAGACGCGAGCGGGAGTGTGTGCACACGAAGGGGGGGATCGGCTACTGGGGTCGGAGTGCTATTGGGGTGGCGTCGGGGATGCTGGCGGGGGCGGTGGTGGGTTTGTGGGGCAGCGCCCCCATGGATGGTGATGGGTGGGGGCCGAACCCCCACCATTTTATAATTTTTTTTTATAAAAATTCATTTTAAACTCATTTTATAAAATATGTTATATATATATATATATATATATATATATATATAATATATATATATATATATATATATATATATATATATATATATATATATATATATATATATATATATGTGAATATATATAAACAACATATATATATATATATAATTTGATAACATTTATATATAAATTTTTTTGACAAAAATCAAGGCAATTATCACATTTTCAAGTAAAATCTCCTTTGCACAAAATAAAAGAAAGATTTCTAAAACTATGTAAATACAAAATGGATACGTGCATTTTACAGATAAAATAGTTTCTTCCAAAGTTAAACAAGAACAACTGCTTATAACCAAGTAGATTTTCATTTCATATTTAATGCAAAGGATCATTTCAGATTTACACACATGTAGGATTTCTCAACAAGTAATATGTTTTTTTTTTTTTTTGTAATAAAAATGTGGAGATACAATAAGTTACAAATCAATGAGACTTTTGAAACAACACTTCTCTTCCACAAGCTTAGACTACAAGGGTGTTGTATAAATATTCCCAAATATACAAACAACCAAGAATTTCTATTACAAGTTTCTTGCAAGAAGGGAGAGAGATTTCTCATTTTAATCACCATATCTCAAATTTACATGTGAATGCAAGATATACAAAATGGAGAATTTACAAGGAGATGAAAACTATTCTCATAACCATATCCAAAGGAGTTACAATACAATAGGTTTTCATAAGGAGAGAAAAGAACAATAAGAGCCCAAGAGGCCACCCACTCCAACTTGAGAGCCAACTTCCAAGTCTTCCCAAAAACCATGCAAGGAGAAAGAGAGCTTGTTTTCCACCCAACCATAGGCATCATCACATGCCTCTCCCAAGGTTGGGATGCATGCTAGCCTCCCCCAAGCCCATGGGAAAGAGGACAACCACCACAACTTGCACAAGATGGAGGTGAACTAACAATGTTACAAGCACAAAGACAAAGGACACATACAAACAAGACTCCAAAATTTACAAGGAGGAGAACCCAAGTTCTTCCTCAAAAGTGGGGAAGAGAGGAGAAAGTTCTCCAAAGTTATACATCAAATTATTTGCACAAAACAAACATCTCCATTTCCTCCTTATTGCTCCTAATTCAATCAAAGCCCTCCTTATTCCTCCCCCTTTCTCCAAGTCCTCCTTGGAAGGATTTTCAAACCCCAAAGGGGTTTCCTTACCAAGAATGGGGAAGGAGATTCAAGCCAAATGAATCAACTTCCCCACCTCAACCATTGAGGGGAAAATAATAAGACCCTACAAGGCTTGTCCATCAAGCCTTGAGGATTGAGAGGAAAATTCCCTCTCTCTTCCCCCACACTCCAAAACTCCATCATGCCATATGATGGAGGGAGTAAAACAAACAAACAACAACCAAAAGCTACATACAACAATAACAACTTTCAACACCCAAACTAGCATCAAAAAGGAAAACAACACAAACAAAGACATAAGAGCCTACCTCAAGGAAAGCTCTCCAAAAATCTCTCCAACTTCAAATTTCTCCACACCTTGACTCAAGCCAATCTCCAAGCTCCAAAATCCACAAGCATCCCAAGCAAGAAGTTCAAAAAAAAGTCCCTCTCTTTTCCCATGAATGGGAATTTGAAGAGGAGCAAGCAAGCATCCTCACAAATGAGGGGGTGACATGTGTCACCCCTCTCCCTCATCAAGGTCAAAGATGCCAAAACAAAAGAGAGAAAGGGTAAAATTATCTTTTTGCCCTCTTCTCCCAAAATCCCCTAAATGTTAGCAAGACAAAATAAGTGAAACTTTTGATAAACACTCAAATCCACATCCCTTACATGGATGTGACTAAACAAGAGGTAAAAAGGGAGGGAAAACTCCCTCTAGCCTTGAAAATAAGCCCCCTACCCATTAGGTAGGGTCCAAGGGCTCATTTTTATGTTAGGGGGACTCCCAAGCTACAAAGGGGTCCCCAAAAATACCCAAAATACCCTAATTTCGGGTTTTGAATTTTTGGCACAAGGGTAGAGGGTGTGGGGACCACCCAAGGGTCTCACATGTGATCCTAAACCCTTGTGATTAAATGACTCATTAACAAAATCAAAAATTTAAATGAAAGTGGGATTATTAACTCCCAAAACCAATTTACAACTCCACTAGTAACCCTAAACAAAATTAATAATTCAAGCACAATACATTACATAAATTGGGGTCACTCATAGTGCCCAAAATAATAATCTCCTATACTAAGGCTTCACACAATGAAGATGGCTAGGGGCTCGCCCATGGGCTGCTTGTGCATGCAAGTTGAGTAGCTGGCCGAATCCCACGTTCTCTTGTAAACCTGTCACCTACACACTCATTGCACACATTAACCGCACCTATCCGATACAATATAATTCAATGACATAGTAAGATATCAATGCGTTCTAACTATCCTAACATCCTACTGAAATCAAGATGCGACAACATGCACAATTATACTCAATATTCCAAAAGTTAGATAAGATGATACGTGACATATAACCATAGAATTCCACGTGCAACAACTATCCATTATTATAATTATGCTCCAACATAACATCATATCCATTAGTATCCATGACATTATAAGAAAATGTGACAATATAGAAGTTAAGCTAAATTGGCACTATACGCCTAAATGTCCACACATGTCTAATAAGATAAAATATCTAAATATAATGTCCACGATATAACAAAACTCTCACAAACATGTCTATGAGCAAAGAAACAACAAGCTACTTGAGCTATAAAAGGTGTGGGCACTACAACATGCTTATTTTGGGGTTTCAAGGCTTGTTGTGTCCCAAAACGTGGTCTTGGAAGCTTTAGGAGTTTTTGGCGACCTATATGGACCCATTTATGATATTTTTATGGTGTCCTTGTGATGTGGAAATTGTTTTTTCCATATGAAGGTTGACTTGAGATGATTTAGTAAAAATAAACAAATATAAAAGTAGTTTAGATGGTTAATTTGTGCTATTTAGTTGTGTGGTGAAAATTTGTGATCAAAAGGGTATGTTTGGAGCTTAAAAGAGGTTTGAATGACCATCATTAGAGGGAAATTATTATTAAAGGTTTACATAAAGAAGAAGAAGGAAATGGTGAGCTAGGGAAAAGAAGAAATCAGCTTGACGAGAGATAGGTTTGAGCAAGGAAGTAGAAGGTTTGCTTGAGAAGGGTTTTGAGATAGAGGACCTCAATTTGTGATTACCATCAGTTGTTGCAACAACATATATTTAGTGATAAACCACTTTTAGGTGTATAAGTTGGTTCTTGGTCATCTTAGGGGGTTTTATCCTCCTTTTGGGGTTGGTGCCTCACTAAATCAAGGGTTTGTACTCCTTGTGATGTTTTTTCTTCACTAAAAAAATTTATTTGAGTAATATAAGTAGAGTTTTAATGTGTTTTCTTCCCCTTTGAGGGTTTTCCATTTTATATCTTGTGTTCATTATGTTATCTTGTGTATGTAGATGTTGTACACAATTTTATTGAATGGTATAATAGTTGAATGAATCATGAATGATAATAAATAATGAATGGAATGGAATGATTTTTGTAAAAGGACTAATTCCCCTCCTCTTAGTCCATTGTGTTGTTAACAATGGGGTCACTTGAAAATCACAACATGCACAATTTTCAAAACAATCAAACAAAACCAACCAAATCAAAACAATAAATTGTTATCCCAAGAAAAGAAAATACTCCTCTTGACTATAAACGATGACAATTCATACATTGGAAGAAATTATATCAAGTGTTCTAAATCAACTATCGTTGCCAACATGGTGACTTACCCAATCACAATACCCTTTAAAGGATGGAAGCCAAAATAATCATGGTATAAAGCAAATGAGTAATGTGCTTATCATCGTATTGACGACCATAGTATGGATCGGTGTTTGAGACTTCACCATTATATTAAATTGGATACATTACAATTTAAAATCCATTGACTACTAAAATTTCAAATGAGAACTTAAAGGTGTTTCAAAATCCCTTTCCTAAACATGGTACAAATGATAAGGCTCAAGCTAAATGTGAATCCTCAAACCATGTTGAGTTTAATTCCATTATTTCATTTGTTGAAGAATATATACCTAACTCTGTCACTACCATTAAGTTTAATGCTCATAACTACGTAGAGTTGCATGATAGAAAAAGGTATGGGTGCCCATAACTAAGCAAGCATCCACATCAATGACACCTCAAGTGTCAAATTCTACAACTATGTCCAATCCAAATCCAACATCTAATGATAAGTCCTTTGGTGCCTATGATCTTGTCAAACAATTAGAGATGACACCCACACATATCTCCCTCATGGAGTTACTTAAAATGTCACCTGCACTTCAATAAATTCTTACATGTGCTCTCCATGAGGCACATGTTCCTAAGGACATCAACACATAGTAGTTTCAAGAACTCTTCAAAAATATTTCACTTAGCAGTCTCATATTTTCATTTGGTCCTTAGGGCCTATCAAACCCTAACCTTCAAAATAATAGCTCATTGTACATTAAGGCTTTCACCACCAATCAAAAACTCAAAAGAGTTCTTATTGACAATGGAGCTTCTCAAAAATATTCTCCATGAATTTATTAAGATGTCTTTGGTATGTCAAAGATAGTTTGGGAATTAATGTTATAACCATTCGTGGTTATGATAACAAAGAATGAAAATCTTCTAGCACAATCACCTTATCTATACAAGTTGGACCACATATGCTGGACACCCTTTGTCATGTTGTAGATGTTGAAACCTCATACAACATCCTTCTAGGTTACCCATGGATACATGTCATGTAAGTTGTGCCTTCCACATTTCATCAGTGTATAAAGTTCCCTCATAATGACAAAGAATTCACCTTGCTTGCAGATGCCAAACCATTTGAATATTGTAAGCTCTTAGAGGCTAGATATAATCATACAAATTATTGTCCTTCTACAGAGAGATACACAAATCATCATGTTACACTGTCACAATTATGACAACCATATATATTCGACACATTATTCCAACTTAACCTTCTATGTCATATATGTAACCTCAAATAAAAATCTCTCATAAAGGTATTGGTGAGTATGATCTTGAAAATTCCTTTCATGTTGGTAAATTTCCACTGTCTCTACATAGTTACGGAAGACCGAATTCTCCCCATCTATCATCTTGGAAATACTCGTGTAAATGGTTTGGACATTTAGAATATGAACAAATTTAAGGTTCCTCTAAATCTTGGTTATACATAGATGGATAGCTAATTGCTATGAATCCTTTGAATATAGTAAGGAGAAAAAAATGATGAAGAACATGCAATGGAATGACAGAGGGCTTGGTACAAAGGGACAAGGTCATCTAGAATATATATATATAAAATCTATATCATCATGGTCTAGGTTTTAATTTTTTTGAAAAACAACAAGTAATATTTGATGTAACAACCAATGGTGAGGACACTAACTCGATGTTGAGACATGTTCCACATATAACATCTTTGAATAATTATCCAAAACAAACCTATTCATTGAAAACCTCTCCAAAAACACCACCGAATTTTACATCATCCACCCTAGACTTATTAATCAGATGGCTAAATCACATACCCATGGACTTCTTGTAAAATGATGAGGGCATTGAAGAGTTTCTCAAGACTCAGGATGTTATATCCCTATCGAGACCACAAGAAGGGTTTCAATATTAACCTTGATGCATCAACTTACTTTGGTGAAGAACTAGAGTAACCTAGTTTGCCAAAGTAAAATAATCAAAATAAGAAAAATAAAAAATCTCTCATAGTCAAAACCTCACTAAGTCACTATTTAAGAAGCAAAAAATGAAGAAAGAAAATAAAAATAAAAATAAAAAGGATGCATCTCCTAGATAAAACCTTTGTGAGGCACTAGCGAGAGGAGACTCGATTCTAGATCAAAAATGTGACCTACATCAACCTACAACATCCTTTCAGGATGCATATACATTGAAAATGCTAGTAGAGGACACTATTGCAATCAACATCAATACAAATGAGAATCCTAAACTTTTGCAACTTGGTGTAAGTTTATCAAAAACATAGATAGAATCATTCACAACACTACTTTTTGAGTTTTATGATTTCTTTGCATGGTCATATAAAGACATTTCAGGTTTAGATCCTTCCCTTGTAGTGCACAATCTTTTGGTTTCCGAGTAAGAAAACCGATTACGTAAAAAAATAAGAAAATGCACGCTAAAGTGGCATTGTTGGTTAAAGTGGAACTTCAAAAACTGTTAGAAGTAGGATTCATCGTATCAATCAATTATTCAGAATGGATATCCAATATGGTACTGTAAAAATAAGATGTCGGGGATAATAATCTACACCGACTTCCATGACATAAATAAGGCTTGTCCAAAGGATGACTTTCCCTTGCCCAACATTGATATGATTGTTGATTATACAACGGGCCATGAAATGTTATCTTTAATGGATGGATTTTTAGGTTATAATCAGATCCAAATCTCCAAAGAAGACTAGCATAAAATATTGTTTACAACACACTGGGCCATGTTTTGTTATAAGGTCATGTCTTTTAGCGTTAAAAAAATAGGAGCAACCTATTAACAAGCAATGATAGTCATCTTCCATAACCTACTACATGACATCATGGAAGACTATGTAGATGATATCCTTGCCAAATCCAAAACAAGATTCGACCATCTTTTCATTCTACGATGGATAGTGATTGTAGGAGTACAAGGTAAGACTTAACCGTAGGAAATGTGTGTTCAGCATCACTTCAAGAAAGCTCTTGGGATTCATAATATTACATAGAGGAATTGAATTTTATCCTACCAAAGTAAAATAAATCACGGAGATGCCTCCCCCAAAAAATATATGATAGTTAAGAGGCCTCCAAGGGAAAATTCAATCTATTTAGTGTTTCATCTCTCAATTAGTAGATAAATGTTACCATTTCAATAAACTGCTCAAAAAATATGCATAGTTCAAATAGACTCAGTAATTTCAAGATTCTTTCACTAATTTAAAATAATATTTATCAATTCTATCGGTACCAATTACGCCCATTCAGGATAAGCCCATGCTTCTTTATAAATCTACTACAAAACATGTCATAATGGATTTTCTTGCACATCATAATGATAAAGGAAAGGAACAAGTGGTCTATTATGTCGAAAGACTCTTATTGCTCACAAAATTTAGTAATCACAAGTTTAAAAAGTATGTTTGGCAGTAGCATTCACATTTCACAAGTTGAACCACTACTTGTTTAATCATACAACTAAGTTGATTGCTAAAGTCGATCCTATCAAATATCTATTATTTAGACCTATTCTAATAGGTAGAATGTCTAGTTGGGTTGTTATACTTAGTTAATTTTACATAGAATTTATCAATCATAAAGTAATCAAAGGGAAATCTCTCATAGAACAACTTGTTGCAACACTTTTTCCGGACTCGGAACTACTTCACTTTGAATTCCCATATGGATAACTATTGTATGTGGACACAATTGCTTCATGGAATTTGTTTTTATGGCTCTTACAACATCCATGGGTCAGGAGTTGGTATTCTTCTACGCACCCTAGATGGATGTTATCCCAAATTCTTATTGCATTGGTTTTCCTTATACAAACAACATTGTTGAATATGAATCACGATAGTCGGTTTAAATTTTGCTATATCTTGGCGGCTCAAAAAAACTAATAGTATATGGATATTCTCTTTTGATCAAAGCGAGGTAAATGGATAATATCAAGTTGAAGATGATAAAATTGTTCCATACATGCTCATAGTCGATATTCTCAAAGGTTACTTTCAGCTCATCACCTTCGAACAAGTTCCTCGCACATAGAATAAATCAATGGATGTCATGGCTACTATTGCATCCCTTTTTGAATTTGATACAAATAAAACACACAGTGATTTTTTCATTAAACATCTATTGGTGCCCACATATGATTTGTTAGATTCAACCATGGTATGTGAGATATTTGGTTCTTAAAATCCTCGCTACCATGACATCTACACTTTCATCTGAGATAAGATTTACCCTAATAATATGAATTCCCACAACTGAAGATCCGTAGCACAACGTGCTTCATACTATACCATTCTCACCAACACCCTATATAAAATATGTTATGATGGGAATATTATAAGATGTCTCAATCAAGAGGAAGCAAACAAAACCCTAGTTGAAGTACATTCAAGTATTTGGTGCACACATGAACGGCATGGTTTTAGTCAAAAATATATTGTGAGTGGGTTATTATTGGCCTACTATGGAGTTTGATGCATGCAATTCTATAAAGAAGTTTCTAGCATGCCAAATATATAGAAATAATATTAATGCACCATCATAAACCCTTCAACATATCACTTAACCCTAACCTTTTTCTCGATGGGGGCTTGAATTAATAGGAAAAATAAAACCTACATCTTCTAATGGTCATACCTTCATTATCACAAAGCAACTAGGTATTTTACTAAATGGATAGAGTTCATGCCTTTAACATATGTCACTGGTTCAAATATTTTCGTGTTCATTTTCAATCATATCATATGATATTTTGAAATCCATTCCTTCCTTTTCACAGATAATGGCACATCCTTTAAAAAAAATAATGTCAAAGAGTTAGCCAAACATTTTCATATCCAACTCAAATGGGAAACTCCACATTATCCATGGTGTAATGGCCAAGCCTAAACATCCAATAAAACTATTAAATCAATATTGGAAAATTTTATTGATAAGCATAGTTGTAACTAGAATACACAACGTTATCATGTCCTTTGGGCCTATCAAAATCTTATCCTACCCACTAGAGCTACTCCCTTATCTATGGAACTAAACTTGTGCTACCCATAGAGGTCAATATCTCATCACTCTACATATCCCTTAAATACGTGATCAACGAAGATGAATATAGACAAGAATGTCTTACAGAATGTCACCTTCTAGATGAGAATAGGATAAACACTAGACCATTTAAAAGTGTATCAAAACCACCTCCTCTCGCATTTACAACAAAATAATCAAACCAAGGTAGTTCGAAGTTGGAAACCTTGTCCTCGAGGAAAATCATAAGAATGCAACCAAGGAGCGTGAAAAATAAGGAAATTTTGAACCATATTGGTTGCAACTATACATTATTACTTTGCTAAATTTAGATCGGTGCATACAAGTTATCCTCGGAAGATGGTAAGGAGCTTAAATAACCCGTGCATGTAGTTCATCTAAAAAAAATTCTATTCCTAAGTCAGCTATGAATGTACCTTTTATTGGGGGCATATTGGTGTAACTACCTATCTCACACCTTCGCCTTATTTTTCTTACCATATCATCCCAAACTACTTTTTGTCATGTATTATGTGTAGTTAGGATGTGTGTCACTTGCTACAACATCCATGTTCATCCACATCCATTATATTAACTCCCTTGATCTTGATGAGCTTTATCATTTGGATAATGCTTGGCAAGTTCTTAGGCCACCTCGTATTTGTTTTTGACGTGTAAAACTTTCACAAAAATCTAAAAATAATATAAAGAGTCAAAATCCAAAAATAGTATAAAAATTCAAAAAAATTACAAGCAAGTCAAAATATAAAACAAAATATATATTGAAAACAAAAAAATCAACAACATTCACAAAATGTTTTAAAAACTCTTAGCAACTATCAACGATATTGAAATTTTAAACTACTATCCTAGTGATCATTTCAAACTATCCTATGATTATCAAATCTAACCCTCGCATGTATCCCTTCTTGGGAAATTTTGGCTCTCATGTTCTTCCTCAAGCTTCCTTACTTGCAAGGCTGACCCAATCAATCTCATATCATTCTAAAATGTGGATCTAACAAGAGTTTCATTAGGATTTGCTTAACTCTGCTCTTTAGTTTGATCCAATCCCCTTAATCTACTTAATATTCATTATGGAACACATTAGGGGCATAGTTGGATGTCTTTATTTAAAATTGTGTTGCATTGTTGTTGTTATTGACAAATTGTAAGTGATTTTGTTAGCATTTTGGTTTGTATATAACGGTGTATCCGTCTTCATTACTATGTATATTAGGTTTACTTTTCGTTTAGTTTTTCTTTTATGTTGGACCAATTACCATGGTATTTTGTTATCATCTTGGTTTATTCATAGCCATGGTGTTTATCAAATTATGGTATATTGGGTTTGTTTTCCATTTTTGTCTTCATTGTTGATCGAGTTCATGTATGTATTTTTTATCATCTTGGTTTCTTTATAACCTCGAGGTATTCATTTTATTGTGTATCTTGGGTTTGTTTTACATTTTGTCTTTATTTTTGTACTAGTTATAAGTATTTTGTAAGCATCTTGACTTATTCATAATCATGGTGTATATCAATTATTCTATATTTGTTTTTTTCTTCATCTTTGACTAATTACAAGTGTGTTGTTAGCATCTTAGTTCATATATAAATTAGGTGTAATCATATTATTTTGTATTTTGAGTTTGTTTTTCATTTTTATTTTTTATTTTTACCAATTATAGGTATTTTAGTAAGTATCTTGGTTTCTTTATAGCCATGATGTATATCATCTTACTGTGTGTATTGGGTTTGTTTTACTCTTTTCTCTCTGCGTGTTTTCTACACACATATGGGTTGTGCATCATGGTTTTCAATAATTATGGTGCTAACTCTAATTATGCAATAACAAAAAATAGGTTGCCCTAAAATACATCATCTGAATGGAAACTAAGCTATGAGCATGTCATAACTTTCATCTATTAACATCCAATTTAAAAATATCACATCATCATCTACACTATGTATATCATCATGTCAATATTGTAAAAAAAAAAAAATTAAAACCATCACATCATCATATATACAATATCCATGTCCATATTCAATGTCTACATCTCAAAATGTCATCTACATATATATTGTAAGCATGTATCTCTCAAATGAATCCATACATCTCCTCTCTCTCCATGTCATGGATATCTCAAATGACCGTAGTCGCCTGTGACACTCATAAATCGAACGTATATAATCTCTCTTGAAAAACACAAAACAACATTTTTAAATCCTTAACCCATTCTCATTTCTTCAATTTCAAATCCCTAAATTTCTTCTATACCTTCTTAACTATGCTAGCGCACTTATGCTTATCCTATTATATATACTTGACACTAGCACATTCACGCTAGCACATACACTATTTTATACTTATATTCCTACTTATATGCTAGCGTGTTCAACATGCTAGTGCATTTCTTGATTCAAGTATCATGTTCTTCTACTACTACACTAGCATGTACACTTCTACGCTAGCATATATCACGGGTCATGTTAGTGTACCTAATTTTGTCACTAGCATCATTTTACAATTTTATCCTAGGCCTAAAAAGAAATAAATGCACTCAAAAGAAAAAAATTGGGCTACATACCATGCCATCCTCGGTAGTCATCCATCAAAAATCTCGAATCGATCCGCACGATGGCTACGCTGCAAATGATGAGCCATTTCTCTCCAAACTCAAAGAAAAAATTTCACTCAAGTGGCAAATAAACTCTAATAGCAAAAATGAATTATGATATTTGAAACCCCTCCCATACTTCTACTTATACCCTTCTCCTAAACCTAATTCCACCATTTTGGCCTCCACGACCAATTAACTAACTTTCTCACCATTTCTTCAACTCCTTGTTTGTGACTTCTTATCTCTCATATTGAGTGGTTGTCCATTGCTTCATTAAGTCATCCACTTGCTCGATGGGGCACTCCTTGATACTAATCCATACTTGTTGGGGCATACAAATGCGTCACCGAGAAAAATCATGAAGTCTTTGACACTCCATTATCATTTTTCATTGTTTTACATGCGTTTAGTACCTTTAAAACACTATCACTCCACAATAACACTTTAAAGAGGGGAAAATGTAGACACTTCAAAATAACCACTACACATTATAAACGTTCAAACTATCATTAAAACATTGTTCCTATCTAGAATTAAGTTAATTAATTCTATTACACCTGTCACCCCCTTAGCTAGTTTTATTATCTAATTTAATATCAAATTAATTTTAAAAATCCACACATGTCCACTTCCATATATAAGTTGTTTAAATATTCTCATATCCTATCCACTTCCTCAACTCAAGTTGACTAAAGTCATGAAAAAGCTAAAAATCATTATTACAATAAAAAGATATGTTTAAATTAACTGAAATCATCATTCAAGTTAACTAAAGATATCTCCCAAGTCATGGAAATCCAAAATCAATCCATCTTCTTCCAGAAGCCAACTATTCACAACATTTTTTGAGTGAATAAAATAAAATATATGAAATTAAAATCCAAAAACATGTGCAACCCATTGCCAACTCAGCAATGAATCATCCATGAAAATATAGAACAACAGTGTAACTCTCTAATCAATATGGAAACTCAATTAAACAAATCAGTTATGTTTATTTATCTCCAAATAAACTTAGTTTGTACTTATCTTGTGGATTCATTTTCCTCAACTATAAATAAATGGTCTTTCCTTTGTAAATCATCCACCAAAATCTTGAGAGTTCATGTTTTCATTCGTGCATTTACTTTGTGAATCAAATCAGTCTTTCATATTGTTATGTTACCCACACAATGTCAAATCAATCATCCTCATGCTCGTATCTTGATCCCTCATCCATTCGGATTATCTTGGATCATCCAAAAATAAAATGGATCCAAAAAGAGCATTATTAAACCATGTTCTTTCAGTCAGATCTAATTCGAGGTGGCTCTAGGATTTACAATGCAAGGTTTGCATTTATTTTTGTATTGATTTTCCTCTTTTATTATATTTTTCATGGTTTCTGAAGGTCTACACAATGCAAAATATCCTCTCGAGCATTGAGTATCCATGCAACATATAAATTTTACAAGAGAGAGGAGGTAAAATGAGTTGTGGTGGTTAGATCAACGATATGGAAATATTCTTAAGAACCGAGTTGTCCACCTAGTTTGAACAAAGTAAAAATAATGCATCTCGGGTTGTAATTAGTCCCTTATTTATTGATTGGCAGGTTTCTTTTCAAAAGGAATCTTAATGGAGTGTTGTTGAGGTGCATTGAGGGTGAACAAGTGAAAAATTCTTGGCATAATTCCACAATGGTTTCTATGGAAGAAATTTTCTACCTAAGGCCACAACAATGAAAATCATGAAGGCAAGATACTTTGACACACATCGTTTGTGGATGCACATCATGAGTTAGGAAATACAAAGAATGTGATTTATTCACTAGTAAAAATAATATGGCAGTTGTAGACACAAAATCATGCACTTTGGGTAATTATCTAATCATGATTGCATATTACTATTTATATGATTCCTAAGTAAGAAAAAGTACTAATTAATCCATTTCTTTGGCCATATTTGCTTTGTCTATTGCTGCTTTTAGTCTTTCACACCTTCTTACTTAGTCTAACCTCTGACCCTTTAGTTTCTCTAAGTTCTGGACACCAAGACCCAACTAGGATGTCACGGCAGTGCGCGCCATCCATCCTCCGGGCACCCCGACCTCTTGTACTTTACTCACATCTTTTAGTCCTTTCTAGTCGTTTAAGCATATTATCTTTTTGGTAGTCGGCCTTTTCGAGGTTAATTACAAAATTTAAGCAAGGGAATCATATAAATATAAATTTATGTGATCATAATAAGGGACCAAGCACTAAGCATTAGCTATCACCACCTAAGGTTGCATCCAAAGGCTATTTAAGAGCATTCAAGCATCCATTCAAGGGTAAGGGACTGCATTATTCTGCATACACTTCATAGGAGGGGAGTCTATTTTATTCCATACACACATCTATTTACATATTTTACATATAGCTACTTTCTTGCTATCCAAATGTGACACATACAAGAGCCACCTAGGGCACGATTCCATGCACATGCACCTAGAAATACATTGGGTCTGAAATATAATGTAGTGCTTAGTCATAAGTTCACTCGTTTTACAGCTAAGGATAGTCAAACCCCTCATTTGAATTCTTTTCTTTTTGGGATTTTATTTACTCTTGAGGGTTTTTCGAGGTCAATATTTTATTGTAGGTTATCGGTGACATCGGTGATCATTGTGCAAATGTACTAGCAACAAGAAGAAAAGGATAATGAGCACCATGGGACTAGTTAAAGATGGTTTTCTAAACTTTTTTTGTCAGTCATAGACACCTACAACAGTCTAGGGTGCCCTTAGGCACCCCTACCCCTTTCCAGTGCCTTAGTCTAGAATATTCCACCGGATCTACATTTTCTAAGCTTTAGATCTATGCTTGATTTTCCAATTTTCCATCCTGTGCACCTTTAGGATCTTTGTGAAATAACTAAGTCATTTTATCCCTTCATTGCAACTAGGGTTTCACATTTTATAGCTTAGTTTTCTTGATTTATTTTCTATATTTAATTGATTAATCATTTACTACTACAATAGCAATCAGATTAAGCATTTTTATAACATTTATTCAAAATTTGCTTAATCATTTTGGTGAACCCGATCGTTCAAACACTTTCTTCTAAGTATGTCTTTACCTTATCGAGTCATGGATCAATCACCTTATCTTTCTTTCACTCCCACTAGGGTTTCGGGATGGTTACTACTGTTGTTGATTTCATGCAAGTTCGTACTCAACATCCTCCTCGCTTTGTTACGCCTATGGCTGATTATTATATCAATATAGTAACTAGTGACCGCACTCATCCTCCTATGGCTCCACCCATTTCCATCCCATCACCTATCACTTCTACGGATCCTCCTAATTCTAAGGGATATGATATCATTGAGAAACTTAAGAATACACTGCCAAAATATCTCTCTATGACTTATTGCACAATGCACTGATTTTCATCATACATTAGAAGTCTCCCTTCATTTTATTCACATTGAAAGTGATAATTCTTTGGTGGTATTCACACACCTCATTCAGTCTCTCAAAAATTTCCACGTGCTATATCATTTACTAATGAGGACATATCATCATTTTCTCTTGATAATCCATGTGCACCTTTTCTTATCACTATTATTATTGACACCACTTGTATTAAGCATGTACTCATTGAAATGGTTCAACTATTAATTTATGTGTTCATTCTCTTCTAAAACAACTTGGTATTACAGATAATCTAATTTATAAGAATTCTACTCTTATTTGTGGCTACGATTCAACTACTCACACATGTTTAGGAACCATCACATTACATATCAAAGTTGGGCCTAAGACTGTCCCTACAAAATTCTTCATTATCAATACTTCATTTCAATTCAATATTTTACTCGATAGACCTTGGATTCATGCAATGCAAGTAGTTCCATCCATTGTTCATCAATGCATCAAATTCCTACATGATGGATATGAGCATACTATTACTGCAGACCATGATCCATTCAAATTATGTTGCATAAACCCTATTACTCCTATGTGTGTTTCTCCATCACAACCTATTCCATATAATAGTATTAGTACATATGACATTTTCAATCCAACACTTCACAATATTTTTCTGCCACTCCAAGCACTCCATCTATTTTTACTCATACTATTGCCATCATTTCACCCATAGTGTCTACTCATTTAAGAACTACTGCTATGCTTGTTAAGGCTCCTCTCACTCCTACATCTATTACACCTCATAGAAATATCCTCGACACATCTATACAACATTACAATGCCTACACAAATGATTCTGACAATTTTGATGATGAAGTTTCTACTATTGAACTTGCTGATGAAAAATTGTGCAATCTTAGTTTCACTCTTATCGATATATATGACTCATATTTCAATGATACTTTCATGGCTGATGGCACTGGTGAATACAAATTCAAAACATATTCTTCTACTAATGCTATGGTACTTTATCAGGGATTTGTCTACACTTAGGATGTCATTTCACCTTCACATAGGTAGTTTGTGTCTCAGTAGCACCTCCTTTCACATGCATGATCTTCATCAATAATTCTTATTGGCATCATATCTCATTGGATCATACTTGCTCTGATACTATTTACACATATGATGGCTTAACTAGGCTTGGCTTGACACTCAATGATATCCTACCACCACCCCACTCACCTCATCTTTATCATGGATATTTTCACATTATGAATGCTTATGGTCTTCGTGTGTTCATTTAATAGTCTTTGTTGCACGTGCCCCTCGTACTTCTCCACTGACACTTGGGAAATCTTGGATTGATTATATTAGGGGAACTTTTGAATCCAATCACACTTCCATCACTTTTCCTATGTCATTTTGTCATGTTTCTATTAGTAATGATTCCTCTCCTAGACATTCTCATAATCTTACTTGTTGGTACACACACATGTGTCTTCAAGCACCTTTCACCGATGAAGAGTATGCAATGACCATGTACACCTTATGTTGCAATGGATCTTTATATGATCCACCTCATACTATTTCTTATCAAGTCTCCAACATAGCTCCAGTTAGCTTCAATCAAGACAATGATGATCTTTTAAAAAGTGTCACTCTATCTCTCTCTTATCATCACACACTTGGGGGGCATCACACTTATTTCTCCCACTTAGCATTGACACACATCTTATATTCTCATCACATCTCATCTAGATATTTACACACAATGTGCACATCTTGATACACTCTTGTATTTTCATTTCGATGATGATCTGTGCTTGGTTCAGACTTGACTATTGAGGGCATCTTACACTCTACACACTACACACTACATACTACACACTACATACTACACACTTCACACTTCACACATCATGCACTCATCACATTCTTTCTCGCAAATTATCTATTCCATACATTCATGTCATATATTTCTGACATCTACTTCTTCATGTTGTGGTCATTACCCTATGGCACAACCTAGTTCCATAGTCCATACTCAATTGTTGAGGTTCTACATATCAAATGGACCTCACCACACTCATGCATTTAATCATTCATTAACTCACACACTTTACGCATTGTGCTTTGACGATCACATATTTCTCATATATACAATTCAAACCATTTCCGATGACGCACTCTTGTTCTACGGTTCATTCTCATTGTTGAGGGGGCATATATAAATGAACTTCATCACATGTATACTCATCCACTTGAGGGCACCCGGTGGGGTACGTTGACTCCTATCATTCACTCTACATTCCATTCCATCTACACTCCACAACATACTGCATATCTTGGTCACATTTAGTCTTGTTTACATTTACTTGTTACATGTACACTTTATTACACATGCTAGATAGATATCTTGTATGTCATTATTTTTCCATATACACACATGCATGTTCACTTGATTTCTAGTTGTGATCGCAGATTCTACATATCTATACACGCATCATGGATGCTTGGCGTTGTAAATATTACCATTCACACAACGGCTCCCGGGGGCATCCACTTTCATACACTACATGTGTTATTGTTTCATAACACACTACTTCATCAGATTATACACGCTTTGACATACTTTTTTATCTTTATAATATGCTAACGGGTGCTTCATGTGCAATATTTGTCTTATAGGTCTATTTACTTCCATGGTTATCTATTACATTGTTTGCTCATGTTTTTCATTGTTTTCCGTTATTTTTGCAGGTTGTGCCCTTTGTCTTGTGTGCACACTTGTCTGATTTTGGCCTAGTCGGCCTTGATTGTATTACAACATCATGAGTGGTGTCCCATATTTGTAACCTAATTTTTGCGATCTACATTCTCTTCTTACGTGTTGTCTTCGTGTATCTTAGATTATAAATTGTCTACTTGTTTACTACTATTACATTTTACATGCATGTTTACTTACACTCACTTGTTTCCTTGCCACTTTGTTTTAGTGTGCCTTGGTTTCTACCAATCACACTCCCTCCCTCGTGTAAGACATAGTTTCAAAGCACCGCATTCGGTCCTCTTTTGGGCTATATATTCCTCATCGACATCGCATGCACCCCAAGTGAGGGGCATCAATTAGGTGAATCAGTCACCCCATATAGTTTCTTCTTGTCATAGTTCAACACATTTCAATACGATACAACACAGTCATTAGCATCATACAGGATCGAAATCAGACTTGGGTCCTTACTACAACACAGACACTAGTGCCCAAAGTAGGACAGAGCACTTAGACACCCCTAACCCTTCCCGGATTCTCGTGACTGTGGGGGTAGTTACACAAAAGTTATTCGGTGCGGCAAGATAGTATATAATAATCCACACATCATATTTTACAGGGAAGATAGTCCTTAGCACCCACCATACATACAAAATTCCACATTTAATCGGAATTGGTTTAACCGATCGGATTTTTACACACCATTTGTAGTGGTGTTGTACATTTTGGGAAGTAGTTATAGGATGGAGGATGACACCAGACTATTTTCCCTACACTTCTTCCATGTCATTGGTGTGAGATCACCTGAAAATTTTGCAGTTGGAACAACTAACGTGAAATTGGCCAAAAATTAGTCCTTCTACAACATCTACAAGATCCTTTCTACACTCTTTCCTCATCATGGATCAAGTGCACATGTTTATTTTTCACTTTCTTACATACTTTTACACATTTTTTTCACATACACACGCATTTGACTACTTGATCGTTCTTCTTCTCTTTTGTAGGTTCATTCATATGGGAAGTGATAGTCAACATCATTCAACAACATCACACACAACAACATTATTGGTGACATCTACAACATGTGTTTCTGCCTTAGGGTCACTATCTCATCACTTTTTACACTTTCTCATCTTTAGTCTTCACGCTTCACCTTTTTATCACTCAATGATTTTCTTTGTCTCTCATCACACTTCTCTCCATCAATCTACATGGTTATCAAGTACGCATCTCTATCTACTTTATGTTATCGAGCTTTTGCTCAACAACATAAAGTAGGGAAAATGTAGACACAAAATCATGCACTTTGGGTAATTATCTAGTCTTGATTGCATACTACTATTCATATGATTCCTAAGTAAGAAAAGTACTAATTAACCCATGTCTTTGGCCATCTTTACTTTTTGTCTATTATAAATTTTTGGCCTTGCACACCTTCTTACTCAAGATGACCTCTAACCCTTAAGTTTCTCGAGTCTAGAGTCAAAGAAGGACACTAACACCCAGCCAATGACGCGTCAAGTGCCCCCCCGACTTGTTTGTACTTTACTCACATCTTTTGGGTACTTTATAGCCATTTGAGCATCTTATATTTTTGGTAGTCATCCTTTTCAGGGTTAATTATGAAATTCAAGCAAGGAATCATATAAATATAAATTTATGTGATCATAATAAGGTACCAAGCACTAAAAATTAACTATCACCACCTAAGGTTGCATCGAAAGGCTATTTAAGAGCATTCAATCATCCATTATAGCATTCATTCAAGGGAAAAGGAATACATTATTCTACATAAACTTCATAGGATGGGAGTCTATTCTATTCCATGAACATATCTATTTACATGTTTTACATCTAGATACTTGCTCACTATCTAAGTGTGACATGCATAGGAGCCATATAGGGCACGATTATGCACACACATGCCTAGAACTACATTGGTTCTAAAATGTAGTGCAACATTTAGTTGTAAGTTCGCACATTTGATAGTTAAGGATATTTTGACCTCTAATTTGCATTCTTTTATTTTTGTATTTGATGCACTCTTAAGGGTTTTGAAGGTCAATATTTCATTGTAGGTTATCAACGACATCGGCGATCAATGTACGACCTACTAGCAATAAGAAGTGAAGGACAACAAACACCCTACAACCAATCAAAGATGGTTTTCTAATATTGTCGATAGTCACAGGTACCTACAGTAGGTCTAGGGCACCTACAGTGCCCCCGCCTTTCTAGCACTCTAATCTAGCATATTCCTCCCAATCTACATTTTTCTAAGCTTTGACATGACGGTTTATGCTTTGATTTTCCAATTTTCTAGCTCTGTGCACCTTCAAGATATTTGTGAAACAACTGAGTCATTATATCCCTTCTTTACAACTAGGGTTTTACATTGTATAGCTTAGTTTGCTTGAGTTATATTTTGTATTTAATTGATTAATCATTTACTACTATGATAGCAATCAGATTAAGCATTTTTATAGAATTTCTTCATATTTTTCTTAATCAATGACCCTCCCCTTTATCCTATTTATAGATGAACCCTTCTTCCAATGGGGACTTGATTTAATAGGCATGATTAATCCTCCATCGAGTATAGGTCATAAATGGGTCTTGACAACAATTTATTATTTTTCTAGGTGGACGGAAGCCATGCCGCTCAAGGAGGATACTAAGCCGTCATCCTTGATTTTCTCCCAAACCATCATTTGAGATAATACAAAATCCTTCCTAGGATTTAGGATTTCTTATTTGGATCTTAGATTTATTATATATCTAAAGACTTCCTCCAACTACTACCCGCAAGGTAATGGCTTGCCAACATCCACTAACAAAAATATGATTATAATCATGAAAAGGACTATGGAATTCAATCAAAGGTAGTGGCATACTAAGGTAAAGATTTCTCTTTGAGCAGATAGAATCACATCTAAAAAAATAATTGAAAATTATCCTTTCAAACTTTTGTATGGTATAGAAGTTAGGAATCCTTTATCTTTAGAATTGCCTTCATTAGAATTAACTTAGTAGTTGGAATTTGAAGACAACGGTCAAAGAGAAATAAAAATGGAAGAATTGGTTGAACTTGAAGAATCAAGGAAATCCATTCTAAGAATACCTTGAGCTATATATATTCTACATACCCATTCTAGGGAAGTCACCCACTCAAATTTGAAAATACAAGGAATATACTATAATTCCAAGTCAAGATAAGGAAAAGGTTCAAATACAATTAGATTTTTTCAAAATAATGGTTTTCAATTTGGTTGCATGCATTCTATATATCACATGCTAGGTGAGAATGATGTGTGGTTTGATCCCTCTTTGGAGTAGTGGATGTTTCAGCAATTCACGGGGTTCCACAACCCACCTAATGTTTGTTTTGTAAAACTTCTTAGCTATCTAGGGTTTTGAAGTTTCAATCAGTTGCACAAATAATGTCACATAGTTGTGGAGGTCCAAATTTTAGACAAGAGCATATCAAAATAAAATGCACATACCCAAAAAGTATCAGGAGTAGAGGATCTGAAGGGATAAGAGTGTATGCAAAGGGCCATAGTGGGGGTATGTTTTGGCCCGTACCATCCACTTTGGTATGTGTAGTAGTTTCAACATTGATTCTTTATCTATTATTATCTAACAATGTTTATCATTGTGTATCATGTCTTAATGGTTATTCTTGATATTGTTGTAATCATCCTTAGAAATTAATTGATTAGGATAATCTACCATCAGTTAAAACCCCCTTGAGATATTAACCATTTATGTTAAATCATTTGGTGACCCCTTATTGGTCAAACCCTAGTTTCCTTATGGCTTCTTCTTCTTACTTGGTTTCATATAATTCATTTTTGTAGGGTTTTTATTCAAATTCCATTCTGATTTCATCCTCTTGCTTGACCTCAAACTGATTTTCACATTTATCCCATAGATATCATGGTTGGTCTTCCTCTTTGGGTCACTTTTTAGGGATCCTAATTGCCAAATAAACTTTTTGTTTCATATCTCACAAATAATGAATCTATTTTCAAATTCTTTTGAGATTATTTTTAATTTTTACATATTTAATGAAAACCTCTTTTTGTTTTCCCTAATTTTTAACAAGCTTTTCAGAAATTCAAAACTATTATTTCTTAGTAATTGAGGCATAGTAAAACAAATATACACTTTTGGAAAAATCCCTTGGATATTTTTCTTCAAATTTATCAGATTCAAAAATACCTCCTTTTTGTAAAATTCAAATTCTATTTTGAGATATGGTCATTTTATTCATTTGATGATAGTCACTTTTTTCCCAACATCACTTTTGGGTCTTATCCCCATGGTCTCTTGATTGTTGGCCCTCCATGTGTTGATTCTCATTATTTTCCACCTAATTGGAGTTTTTTTCCTATCATTGTAATACATATCTATTTATCTCCTCGGATTTCTTGTGTGCATTTCTTCTATGGCTTATCGTAAGTTTTGCATAACCATAGTACCCGCTCCTCTCCCATAGCTCCTCATGTAGATGATAGTAATGGGTATTCTAATCCATCCATGTATCATACTCCTATTAGTTATGGTTGGCACACATATCCTAAAAATAATGATCCTAAAGTGTATGAACATTTTTGTAAGTAACATAGCTTTTTTTGATACCTACCCTACCCCTTTGTATGATCTTGCTTCTAAAAATGTATATACTTAAAGTTGTTGGACTAGATTTGTATAAGAACAATAATAATTCACACTATATTATTTTTGTTGCTATTACAATGGCTATTATATAGCCAAACCAATATCCAAACCACCTCCTAATAAATAGGGAGGTGTTACAAAAATAACCCAAGATACTATTCACGGGTATAAAAAAACACTGAATATAACAATATATTACAAAACATAATTCACCCAAACATTTTTGGAGCACTAAACAAATATATTTTCCTAATATTCCCCCCCTTAGTGTGAACATGGGGAAAACTTTCCTTGTACTACAACATGTCGATGCGTAGCCTACTCATGATCTAGATGGTTTTAAGGATAGTACCAACAACCTCTGGATGGTTTTCTAAGTGGTTAACCAACAACCACACAACAGATGGTTTTTTAGGATAGCACCAATAACCTCTAAATATTTTTTCTAGTGGATTACTAACAACCACACAACGGAAGGTTTTTAGGACAGAACCAACAACCTCTGGATAGTTTTTCCATTGGATTACTAACAACCAAAATATCATGATAATGCAGTAGTATCATCAGCTCTCATCACCATCTCACTGTAGGGAATAGAATAGGAAAATATGTTGAATTATGCTACTCATACAAAAAACTGAAAATTGGAAATGGAACATTGGATTATGTTCCCCCTCAATGTGAAATTTCCACTTATTGAACCAGAACAATGCAAAAAAATCACATTGAAAAGCATATACTCACACTATATATATGCGACCACATTTGTTATGTGACCTCATCATTAGTGACTGATGAGAGGTCGATGATTGACCTCCAACCTCTGATGCCTCCATCCTAAAATGAAAGGATGATAACTCAGCTTTATTTGGCTTTGAGGATCTTTGAACAAATCACCCCCATAAGGTGGACGTTGCATACAAGAAAAAATACATCCAATTATTGAAAAGTAAGGGGAAAAATTATTATTTTTTTTGACACTTTGAATCTACTAAAAAAAGATAACTTTGAGACTCTAGTTGATGTCGATAATACAATTTTAATGACACAAATACTTTTCTTTTGATGACTCAACTATTTGGAAACAAAAATGACAACTTTAGAATGACTATATAATGGGACTCATATAACTTATATGTTAAGGCAAGACATTAATACAATTACTTTGTGTAAAAGACACTATCATCATGAGAGAACTAACCATATATTTCCTAGCATTCTAAATAAGAGAAATTTTAAACCTAAAATACCTATTCTTAATAAAAAAATGGTGAGATCTGATGTGGAGCTCAACGTGTATGTATTTTCCACCACCAATTGAGTCAAAGCCAATGTAAGATTTGTGGATGTCAAGTAGTATTGAAGGAGCATATAAATGCAAGTTTTGAGAATGAAATAGAAACAGAAGAGTAAAGGATTGGATCAATTTCCTTTCAGTCTAAGTTTTTTGGGGGTGAGGAACACAAGCTGGATAGTTTTTAATCCCTTGATCATATACCTCTCGTGCAACATCAGGTTTCCTTGACATTCCTTGAGTTGTTCGAGCATAAGCCACAATTTAAAAAACAAAGGATGGCATTTGAGACCTTCCTCAAGAAGTGATCTCTCTTCTACAATTTTTCCCAACTCTCTTACAACAATCTTGACTTCATCCAGACTCTCTCTTGAGAAATCCCTCTCACGAGCCTTAGCAAGAAGCATTCTAGCCCTTTTAGGATCATGATTTTCAAACTCCAACTTGAATGCAGCAAGCCAAATCTCCTTAGAAATGAGTATTGCAGAATAAGCCTCTTGCAAGATTGCATGTAATGGCTTTATATGCACCGATTCGTTGCGTAAAATGACACACATGAGTTCATCATGCATTAAGCCGTATGAGCATAGTAATGCGGACTACAAATAATTAATTCAATGAAGAACACATGGAATGGATCTATGCATGCACATAATTCAAGATTATACACTCCAATATCCGCGATCCACGCTCCAATGTTGAATGTAGAAAGATGCAAGAAAAGTGGAAAGTTATTAACTCATAAATATGTGTTGATATTACACACAACTTGAGTTTTTGCTTCAAAGATAGCACTTTCACATTTTATCATATATCTTTTAAAAATATCTTCACAAATTATTCTCTTTCATCCATAGTGGCGAAGCACAATACAACTGCCCCTACAAATATGAATTACTCTTCCATCACATATATGCTCGAGATCAACCTTGCTCGATACCAAATAAATTTGTTGGACTAGATTTGTTTAAGAACAATAATAATTCATACTTTTTTTTTTTTGCTATTACAATGGCTATTATATAGCCAAACCAATATCCAAACCACCTCCTGATAAATAGGGAGGTGTTACAACAAATAACACTGAATACTATTCACTGGTATAATAAAACATCAAATACAACAATATATTACAAAACATAATTCACCCAAACATTAATGCAGCACTAAAAATATATATTTTCCTAACAATACTTCTATCACTTCTATTCATAATGTTCATATGCCTATTTAACCTACTATTTTTATACATCCATTACATTTGATTTATCTAGAAATGTGATAGATGACTTTCCATTTCTTAACTCTAATTTCTCTATTTCTATTGATAGTGATATTGAATCTCTTTCGAGATGGTGCTACTAGTCATGATGCATATATATAGGATTATATTCATTTCTCGTATGATGAATATTATGTTGATGATGTTATCCATGCTTCATCTACAATTGTTTGTGTTTCTTCCTTAGATACTTGTACACAATATTTTTACAAATGATGTTTGTGTCCCTTATTCCTCTCAAAAGAATATTTCACATACTTGTGAGAAAAAAATTATTTACATATGATACATGTATTTCGTCTCTCCCTCCTCCAAATGATATAGTACTACTCATCCAAAAAATGTTATTAAAATGATACTAATAGTTTTCAAAATGATACATAATGTTGAACATAATGATGCTTATATTTTTTCTTCTTCTTCTTGATTTAACAAATATTGAATTTTTGAAATCCTAATTACAGAGTCACATATGATAAATAAATGATAAATTACAAATCTGACACAAGCAATAAGCTAGATAAATTTGAAACCCTAAGTGCAAGAGAGAGAATAGAATACTTGGTTGTTTTCACACTTGATTCTAAAGTATTCGGACTAGAAGACCGATAAACAGGAGAGAAAAATGTTGTAATCACTGAGATAATATTGGAATTGTCGGATGAGTGCATCTGTACTAGGGCGCATGGAATAGGACTAGGGCACCTAGGCACTAGGGACCTCTATTGGGTACCTATGACCACACAAGATCTCAGAAATGGTTTTCATTGTGTCACATAAGTTTTATTAACCTTCTCTTTTTTTCATCTCGTATATCATTGGATGATCGTAGATTTCACCTATAACCTACAAAACAAATGATATCTTACAAAACCCCAAACTACATCAAATCCTAAAAAATAAAGATGCAAATGGGGAGTTGGATTGACAATGGTGGTCATCGATAGAGTGAACTTACGAATGAGATCTACACTACATCTCATAATCCATGTAGTTCTTATGTATGTGTGATAGAATTACACCCTATGAAGCTCTTGTGTAAGATACACTTGATAGTGAGCGATAGCTAGATGTAGCAATGTAAATAGATGTGTGGATGGAAAAATTAACTTCCCCTCCTATGTATGTATGCATAAAATGCAGTCCCTTATCCCTTAAGTGAGTGCTAGATGGATTCCTTGATGCTCTTAGAATGCCTTTGGATGTAACCTTAGGTGATGATAATATATGCTTAGAGCTTGGTCCTTTATTTTGGTCACATATCTTTGTATTTCTATTATTCCCTTGTTTGAAATTTTTAATTGACAACTAAAAGGCCGACCCATAAGAAAACGAGATGTCCAAAAGATAAAAGAGGTAAGATACAAAGAGGTCGGGGCACCCAGAGGGGACGAGGGCACCTAGGTGTTGGCGTCTGTCTACAGGCGTTGGTGTCTAAAGTCAATAAAGATAAAGAAATGAATATTAGACTAGGTTGTGGGGTGTGTAAGACCAAAGAGGAAATAAGAAAGACATAAAATAGGCTAAAGATAGATGTCAATTACTAGTTTTCTCACTTAAGAATCATATGAATAGTGGTATGTGATTATGACCTAGAAATGTACCCAAGTGCGTGATTTTATGTCTACATTTTCCCCACTTTATTTTGTTGAGTGAATACTTGATAACATAAAGTAGATAAGAGATGTGTACCTGATAACCCTATATATTGATGACAAAATCATGCTTAAGAGATAAAAAAAGCGTGGAGTGAAAAAAATGAAGCATGGTAGATAAGGAAGAGGAAGTGACATTAAGGGTGAAGCATATGAGTGTTGTATCGTGTTTATACCTATTTTGTTGTTGCTTGTGTTTGACATGGGGATGCTTCTTGTTACATATTAAGGATGGACTTACAAAAGAAGAGCAAAAGAGTAGTCAAAGTCATGTATTATGAAAAATCTTTAAAAAGCATGTAAAAGTGTGAAAAATAAGTAAAAAGGAAAGTGCACACCCGATCCGTGATGAGTGAAAAGGATAGAAAATGTCCTAAAAATGTTGTAGAAGAGTAATTTTTTTGGGTGATCTCACACCAAGAATGATTTTTTTGGGTGATCTCACACCAATAATAAGTTTTTGGGTGATCTCACACCATGTGCGAGTTTTTGGGTGATCTCACGATGGCGGAAGAGTGTTGGAGAGAAATTTTTATTGTTATTCTCCATCCATGACTACTTCTCAAATTTATACACCACTGCAGATGATGTGATAATGTTTTATTCCATCCTTGTTCTAGTTTTATCCAAGGAAATAGAAAAAGGAGATAGAATGCATTATGATTGCTAGAGGATTGTGCCTGTACTATGAAAACTACTTTGTGGATTGCTGAAAAATTATGCCAATTTAAGAAAGTAATCGTAGCATCCCCTAGTCATAGGATCCTAGGAAAGTTCAGGAGTTCCCTGGGTGTTCTTGTCTATATTTGGGCATTGGTTTCTATGTTAAACCGAGGACCCAATTTAGAATATGGGTTGTTCTATGACCGTAACTTTATTTTGTTCATGTATTGTGTAGGCATGTCTTGAAGCTCGAGCTATTATATGGGGCGACTGATTCACCCAATGTATGCCCCCTCATTTGGAGTGCATGCAATGTCATTAAGAGGATGCATCCCAAAGGAGAGGACTAAATATTGATCTAAAATTGTAACCCTGTGGGGGGTGTGCATGGTAGAAACCAAGGCACATGCAAAAAAAGTGGCTAGATGTATGTGTTAGTATAAAAGTAGCAAGAATGTAATAGAAAAATAGTGTAAACAAGCAATAGTGCAGATAAAGTAGACCATGATAAGTGGGTTTCAAACACATGATACATCACTCACAATATTGTAAGACAATCAAGTCCAAAGTGGTCAAAAGAATACGTGAAATCAACAAGCAAGACATAGGTCATAGCCCGTAAATAATGGAATATAATGGAAATCAATGACAAATAGTATCAAGCAAAGAAGAAAACAACCATGGTGGAAAATAGTTCCTACAAAGAAAATGTTGCACATGAAGCACTTGTTAGCATGTTAGAAAGATAAAAAGTATGGAAAATCACGTATGTTACGATATATAGTAGTGTGCTAGTAATAATATGAAGTATTAAATAATAAAACAATAACACTTGTAGTGTGTTTGAAATTCAATGCCCATAGGAGCCTTGATGGGACTAGTAAGAGGTAAAATGCCAAACATCAATGTTGCGTGAAAACATCTATAGGAAGTATGCATTCACAACTAGAGATAAAGTGAACTTGTATGTGTATATATAGAAAAATAATGACATATTGGATATCCATCTAAACATAATAAGAAAAGTGTACATGAAACTAGTATAAGCAAGCAAAGTAGTATGTGCAACCAAGATATGAATTATGGTGAGAATGAGGGAGATGGAATGGCATGCAATATGAATGTGATAGGAGAAATGTTCCCCCCGAGAAAATGTGTATGAGTATGAGAGGAGGTTCATTTATAAAATACCCCTTAACAATCAAGAATGAACCATAAAACAAGAGTGTGTCATCGGGAAATGGTTTGAAAATGAGTACTATAAATATAGATCAATAGAGCATAGAGCATATATTGTAGAAGAGGATGGTATGATACATGAGAATAAAATGCTAAAATGATGTATCACGAAGTGTAGATTGTGAAATGTACAATGTGTAAGGTATATGGATGTAGTATTCCCTCAATAGTCAAAGTGTGAACCATAACATAAGAGCGCATCATGTAACACCTGAACTGTTGTTACTTCCTCCTGAGCATACAAGTGTTGATATGTGATTTCTTTTGTAAAAAGGATGTGTTCCTTTGATTGAGAAGTCATGCTTGATATGGACTGTATCTTCTTTGAGATTGCAGATCTTTGACTGAGTCAGAATATGATTGGACTCTTTTATTTCTTTCATTTTGCACACCGAGTTTAATCTGATCTCGGAATGAATTATGGAGTTATCCATCTATAAGACCTAGCCTTGGATCAGTGGTATTGATCCAAGTGATGCTTTAAGTTTATTCGTGATGAATTAAAATTATAGACCTTATGCAGGTTGCAAGGTCTGGATGCATTGAATAAGCTAGTCCGGAGTATAACTCAGGTTGATCATGTTTAATGGATTGGTTCCCGATATCGTAATATATCTGGAAGGTCTTGATAGTGGACCAGGTAATAATTCAGTTACATATAATTCAATAGCCTTTTGGCAGTACAGGAGTGAACCCTGTTAGAGAATGTATGTTGTAGGTTCTTTTTCTGAGCATTTGAAATATTAGACCTAACTGGATTTATTAAGGTTAGTAACCTAAAAACTAAACTATAACCTAGGGGTTAGATTAGTGTTAATCTAACCTAGACCTAGGCTATAAGCTAATGTTCTAAGTTAGTATCTATGTGCTATGAGGTTAGACTAGGTGTTATCCTAAATCCTAACCTAAGTTACTAACCTAACTATTGAACAAGGAAGAAGGGGACCTATGGAAGGGTGCGAACCATGGGCGGCAGTTTCTATGTCATTAAATGTATGGATAAGTATGAAGGACAGGTAATTTGGTGGAAGTTTTAAAGCGGCTAGCTGGAGCCGACGTGGCAGGTCGCCAAAGTTGGAAATGGTCTTCGAACTGGTTTTATCCATCGCCAATTATGGCGGTCGGTGGCAATGGAAATTTAGTGGGAAATTTGGAGTAAATGCCATTTATGAACTCGGTCTTCGAGCTCGGGTTTCACGGGAAGGCATGCAAAATGGAAAGTTAGTAGTTTGTTTGGTTTTCATGCGCTCGGTTTTCCTCTGCATCGATCATTGGTTCTTCGCACAGTCTTCTTGGTGTTGCATGGCAAGTATGAGCGTAAATAGCTCTTTTTCTTCTGGCAAGGAAAATTTATAAGTCATGGAAATAGCAAATTTTTGTTGGTGGATCTAACTTGGAAAAGGAGGAGAAGGTTCGAGCTCTTTCAGTGGTCTACTTCGAAATTTTAAGCAAATAACCAGGCATTTAGCCCTAACCCTTAAAAATCTTGCTCTCTTTCAAATGATTTCATTAGAACAACTTTGTTCGGATGATTTTGGAATTAGATGGTTTTTATGGTAGCTTGGTGTGATTTTATTATTGTATCTTCTTGCTGGTTTGATTTTCAATCTAAACCTTGATGGGTGTATTTTATGTTTTTAATGCTGTAATATTTCATTGTGTTTTGCATTCCGGCTTTAATTTGCGAAATATATGCAAGGAAGTATACTAGACCTACTCTGTGAGAGCCCATGAATTGTTCTCTTGATGGGTACAAGTTACTGTTGATACTTGTTGTTAATGCTTACTGTTGATACTTGTTGGAAAGGATATTGATGGACTTTTTGTTTAGTTTAATTGGACTTCTTTGTAAGTTCTGTCGAGGTTATACCAGTGGTGGTTACTGAATCTTGTAGGGGTTCGCTATGATATTTAGGTTATGTTGAATGGAGAAGCCGATTTGTGTTTAGTATTTATTGCGACCCTGTAGAAGTTGTTTCTCCATCCCTTGTGTTGTAATTACGGGATTTTAACTCGATGATAGTTGCATTATATTTATTGTATTCAAAACGACTCTGTGGAGTACATTGAATGATTCGTATATTATGGACCACTGTTGAAGCTATATATCTTTGAATATTGGTAATTTGATTTTGTCAGAGTCTTGAAGGAGTAACAGGTAATACGACCTCTGTTATTTTGTAATGAATTTTTGGTACAGACTCTTTGGGTGTATTTTTACGTTTCCTTTCTGTGTAAGCTTGAGCGAAAAATATTGAAGAGGCTCAGTTGGATTCCTTGTTGCGAAATCAGTATTTAGCTTTTGTTTAAGCCTGATTTTAAATGTTTACCATTGTTGGCACAGTTGGAATCATTTACTATTATTTATCTTGTTTACTGTTGTTCGGATTCAGTTGAATCCTTGAAAGGTAACCAGTGTATCTGCCTCTAATTAAGCCTGATTTGGTACACTGTTGTTTTTGACACTGTTGGGGTTCCTTGAGTATAGATAGATATCATGTGTCTTGGCTCTGTAAAAGTGGGTCGTGAAAACCATACTTCAAACTCTGAATGCATCCAGATGAGAATAAGTATGTTATGTTTCCTTTTTGATTATTCCAGTTAGATGAGGCTGTGCATGTTGCGGGAATTTTGTATGATTATCTCTGCATAGTCTTAGGGAAACATCAATTGCTTAATGCCATGGAGTCTATTGTTGACTGCGATAAAATAGAAGTTCTTTGATTTCGACCTTGGGTCTAAAAGCCTTACAGTGTTTAGTAGGGACTAGAATGGGCTGTAGGTTGATGTAAGGGATTGTTGGCGTGTTTACGTCTTCTGTTGCATGGATATCTATTCTTGAGCTTGATTGAACTTAGGAGTTGTCGACTGCACCTCAACAGGCAATGGCAGTGAATACCTTCTTGTTTGTCACTTCGTGTGGGAGGTCATGCAGAGTCTGTTTGGTAGATAGTCATCACTGTTTGGCGTGAGAGCTACTGTACTGTAGTTTGTTATATTTTAAACAAAACAGTGGTGCTTTTGGTGGTCTCATCTGATTTATTCGCATGTGTTTAAGGTGAATGCTTTGCTCTTGGAAAGACGGTATAGTCATGAGCTAGTTCTGAGGGAAATATGTATGATTCGTTTATTTCTCTTCTGTTATAAAGTATAGGTTGATATAATTGTTTATCTAACTTTTGGAATTGTTCTATCATGCTGATGGAATCAAGAAAGGTTATTCATTTATTATGTTGAATATATTAGTCCGTCTGATGTTGTTGTCCTTGGGATTCAGATGGATAGTTGGTTAGATGCATTTGTCTTCTTGGTCTCTAACGTTTTGATGAAATATTTGAAAGGTATCTGAGACTATTTAGTGACTATAATATGAGCTACGCGTTTATAGTCATGTTGTTTTACAAAAGCATAGTCTGAAATGTGTTTACTTGTTTGGTGTTTTGATCTCATTTAAACAGGGTGTTTAATGAAAACAATTGATGGATTGCAATTGTTTTAAGAGTTAGTGCTTATCATGCTCAGTTCATCGAACTGACCCATGTTGACAATTTTTGCAGATGGTTGCCGTAAGTGGTAAAAGCACGCAGATCTGATAGGATGATCAGATTATTTAAATTTGATTTTATGTTGAATTACAGCTTGATTTTCTAAATGTACTATATGAGGAAAGATGTTCTTCTTCCGTTGAGTATTGTATCAAGTATGCTGAATGCATAAAATGTATTTGTTTAGCTTTGAAAGGAATGGAAATAAATATTTGTTACTTATGTGTTTGTATTCTTATTTGATAGTTTGACTTTCTTCGGTTCAAATACCTAGAGGGCATTGTTATCATTGTATAATTTGGAGACTTTTGTGATTGTCAATGTAAGCTTGCAAGAATATGAGACTGAATTCTTATGATTGTTTAGCAGTTCCAGTATGTTCTATCTGAAGCTAAATTGAAATTTAGATCACTGTCTTTCTGAAAGATAGGGTTAAAATAAACCTAAGCAGAATGCTAAACAAGCTGAATTAAATTATTAATCCCTAGTCTTGATTAAGCTAGGACAACATTTAATTGGATTCTTAATCATTATATCTTGATACTAATAAGTACGATATAAATTCAGTTATGAGAACTGATATAAACCTAAAATGGGTTCGGTTGGCAATCACATGTGAAGATTATGGGTTATTGTCCAATTTCGTTGATTTAGAATTATGTATATTCTATGAACTCCTTGATGGGACCATAGTCTTAATAACTTCTCTGTGTAAAGGGTTTTATTAAGAAAGGTCATTCTAAGGTGAGGAACCCAGGGATCGGGAAAGGCTAACCTTAGGGGAACGTCTTTTAATATAATTTAAACTCAATGTGCGTAACGCTTATTAATAAGTAGATCTTTTCGAGGTGGATTTAAAGGTTGATGGCACAAGTCAACTGCAGGGTTGTACCTTCGAGAAGATTAGGATCTTCTCGAAGATACAACAATGCAGGTGACTTATGACGACACCCTTTGCATTGATCGTTAAGATTTACACCTTTAACTCGAACAAGTTACTCTGGGACTGATTAGGAATGTGGTCACATTATATGGCTGCCTAGGAGACTCGGGGTATCTTGACACACTGGTTTAACTAGGGTTGACCCAGTATGTCATCTTATCCCTAGTCCTCGAGAGCATCCATATAACATTGTCACCTTACTAATCTGTTTCCGAGTGAATAACTTGGGATAAGGAGGACTGACAGAAGTCGGTATAAGACATTCTATATAACATAAGAATGGGGTGAAGGACGTATTCAGTTGCGAGTATGCTTTGTTAAGGAATACGAGACATAAGCGGTATGTTTCAAATCTTTGGCCAAAGTATCGCAAGCTCTTGATTGCGTTGTCTGAGTCACTGGTCTAAGGGATGAGATGCCGATGAATAATGGTAACAATTATTGATTAGGTTCCTTGGACGAGCATTACGAATCCCGAGAATAGGGAAGAGAACCGCAAGGTGGTGTGTTAAATAAAACGCCAACTCTTATTACTCATGAATAGATCGGTAGATTACCGAGTCATGGAATGAATAGATCGGAGGTACTCCGAGTCATTACAGCTGCATATGGTTATCTGTTATAAGAATGGTTATTTGATTTGTGAGTTCTAAATTATGTATTTAGAACCTGGAAGCATTTATCAAAAAAAAAAAAATTGACTTGTTCTAATGTATAAAATGAGGATGTTACATCTTGGTATCAGAGCTGAAGGTTGCAGCTCTTGGGCCTATTGTGTCCATAATCGATAAAAACCTGAATTTTCTTGTAATGAGAAAATGGTTAGAACAAGAGGAGCGTTGTGAATAATGCTCCACTGAAGGAGGGGCGGAAACAACCCCGAAACTTGATGAAATCCTTGCTGCCCTGTTGGACAAAGAGATCGTTTAGTTTGTACTTGAACAATAGGCAATGGGAAATGAGGAGGATGAAGAAGCGATAATAACAATCAGCAACCTCACGAGGACAACCCCACGACATGGGAGTTGATGTTAATGCTTTGGGAATGCACTGTCCAACGAGAAAACAAAAAGGCCAAGTTAGCGTGAGAACTCACTAATGATATAAAAAGGATAAGCCCACCTAAGTACGATGGCACCACATTAGGAGATGGAGTGAGAAGCGGCTCAAGCAAAATGGAGAAGTACTTTGCAATAAGGAACTTCTCAGAGGAAACCAAAGCTATTTGGGGAGCCTATCAGCTTTCCCATGAAGCATCTTTGTGGTGGGATAGCCGTAAAGCTGAACTAAACATTGATGAGACCAATATTACTTGGGATCAATTTAAAGGCTATTTTAGGCAACGTTGGCTGCCACAACTTTTCTATGATCAGAAAATGACAGAATTTCAGAACTTAGCTCAAGGAAGCTAACAGTGGCGAATCTTGGGAGCGGTTTACAAAACTCCTCAAGTATGTACCGCTTGATATCAAGCGACGAGAAGTTGAATATGGAAATTCATCATGGGATTGAATCCCGTGATAGGGGGAGAGGTCGATGTTCGCAGTCCAACCACTATGGAAGGAGTTGTTGAAAAGGCCATAAGGCAAGAACAGAAATTAAAGGCTATTTCTGCTCATAAGGAGGAAGTGCGGAAGAAGACTGCAAACCCTTCTTGACCTCTCTTGTACCCAGAAAGGGACCATGGAAAAAGTTTGGAAACAAGAGTAAGTTTCCAGGGGATAACAGTAAGAAAGTAGTAGTAAATAAGCCTGCTGGAAATGTAAGGGATAATTTTGCCAAAAATTATAACAATGGGCAGAAGCCCTATGGAGGACAACGTGACAATTACAAGGCTGGAGGCAATTTTGAGCCTAAAAAGGGACCTGTAGGAGGCTGCTACAATTGTGGCAAAGACCACTACGCAAATCAATGCCCTTTGAAGAAGGATGATCGTAATCAGTAGCATAAGATACATGCTGTAGTAGCAGACAAGCAAGCTGAAAAGCAAGTGACACCTATAGAAGTTTCGGGTAAGTTATTTGGCATACCTGTCACTATTCTTTTTGATACAGGAGCTACTGAATGTTTTATTTCTAATAAACTTGCTTCTAAACTTAAGAGAAAAGTTGGAAAAATGGATAAATCTTGGACTGTACAGTATGGTAATAACTCTGTTCATACAGTGAGTATGTGTCTTTTTGGGGCAGTCCTTGACTTACCTAATTTCTCCACGGAAGTTGACCTCTATGTTACACCTTTGGGATCGTATGACATTGTCATCGGTGTCAATTGGTTAGCTGACCATAAAGCAAAGGTAGATTGCTATGAAAAGAACATAAAATGTTTAGATGATCAGCTGGAAACAACAGAGATTCAAGGTGTGAAATGGGAAATTTCAGTTAGAAAATTGTCAGCTATGCAGCTTAAAAAGGCTAAAAATAAAGGATGCACCCTTTATGCAGTAAAGATATCTGAATTTTCAGAAGAAGATGATGATTTCATGAAACAATTTCCTCTATTACAAAGTTTCAGGGATGTTTTTCCTGAGGAATTACCAGGGTTACCACCCAAGAGAGAATTTGACTTCACCATCGAAATCAAACCAGGAACAGAACCTATTTCCAAAGCACCTTATCGGATGACTACTACGAGTTAGTCGAGCTTAAGGCACGATTGCAAGAGACTTTTTTCTAAAGGTTTGATTAGACCAAGTGTTTCACCTTGGGGAGCACCCGTAATATTTGTGAAAAGAAGGATGGAACACTAAGGTGTGTATTGATTATCGGATGTTGAACAAAGCAACAATCAAGAACAAATATCCACTTCCGAGGATAACGATCTATTTGATCGAATCGTGGAGCAGCGGTTTATTCTAAGATAGATCTTCGATCCGGTATCATCGATTAAGGATTAGAGAGGAAGATATTCATAAAACGACTTTCCGAACAAGTACGGACATTATGAATTCACGGTTCTACCCTTTGGATTAACTAATGCACCCGCAACCTTTATGAACTTAATGAACAATATTTTTCAAGAATATCTGGACAAGTTTGTACTTGTATTCTTGGACGATATTCTCATTTATTCTAAAAGCGTTGAGGAGCACAATGAGCATTTGAAGATAGTTTTGGGAATTTTGAGAAAAAGAAAGTTGTATGGAAAGTTATCCAAATGTTCTTTCTTTGATTCAGAAGTTCACTATTTGGGTCATGTCATTAGCAAAGAAGGAATTGCTGTAGATCCCTCAAAAATAATGGCAATAACTAAGTGGCCTGCACCAAAGAATGTGCACGAAGTAAGAAGCTTCATGGGTCTTGCTGGTTACTATAGAAAATTGTAAAGGATTTTTCTAAAGTAGCATTTGCACCAATAACTTCATTGCGAGAAGGGATAAGAAATTCATATGGAATGATAAGTGCGAAGCGGCTTTCAAAAGTCCGAAAGACTAGTTGACTTCTGCACCTATATTAGTTGTACCAGACCCTAATGGGAGTTTTACTTGTTGTAACGGATGCTTCTGGGGAAGGCCTTGGAGGTGTTTTGCTTCAAAATGATCAAGTCATAGCATATGAAAGTAGAAAACTTAAATTACATGAGCTGAATTATGCCCCTCATGATTTGGAACTTGTTGCCATTGTTCATGCACTTCAAGTCTGGAGACACTACTTACTTGGGAAACCTTTTGAGTTGAAAAATGATCACTTAGGACTGAAATATATTTTTACTCAACCTAATCTTAATGCCAGACAGAGAAGATGGTTAGAATTTTTATCACAATATGATTTTGATATTAGCTATATCAAAGGGAAGGAGAATAGAGTAGCTGATGCTCTAAGTCGTAGGAGGCACATTTCTACTCTTATAACATTAAGAACTCAGTTCAAGGATGAGGTAAAAAGTGCCTCAGAATCAGATGCATACTTTCAGCAAGTAAAAGCAGCGCTTGCTGCAGAACCTAAGGATATAAGGTATAAAGGTTTTCATTTTGATAATGAAGGAATCTTGCGTTATGAAAACAGGGTATACGTACCTATGCTGAATGATTTGAGGAAGAAGTTGTTAGTTGAATTTCATAATTCACCTTTCTCTGGACACCGGGAATCACAAAAATGCTTGCTGATTTGAAACAACAATACTTTTGGAAAGGTATGAAAAAGGATGTTATTAATTTTGTGACTCATTGTTTGGAGTGTCAGCGGGTTAAGGCAGAACATATGCACCCTGCTGGACTGTTATATCCTCATAGCATACCACAGTACAAATGGCAAGTAATAACCATGGATTTTGTACAAGGATTACCCATGTCCAGGAATAAACATGATGTTATCCTGGTAGTTGTAGATAAACTGACTAAGGTAGCTCATTTCATCGCTGGAAATCTAAAGGATGATTCACCAGTGCTGGCCAAAAGATTCGTACACGAAATTTTCAGATTACATGGTGTACCAGAATTGATTATATCGGCGAGGATCAAGAATGACGTCAAGGTTTTGGCAAACGCTTAATACTGACTCTTGGAGCGAAACTAAACTTGATTACGCATATCATCCGGAAACGGATGGACAAACTGAGAGGGTAAATCAAGTGTTGGAGGACATGTTGTGAATGTATTGCATGGATCAACAGTATAAATGGGAAGAGTATCTTCCATTAGTTGAGTTCGCATACAACAACACTTATCACTCATCTCTTAAAATGGCACCATTTGAAGCACTTTATGGAAGAAAGTGCAGAACTCCTATTAGCTGGGATAGTGTTGAGGATAGAGTGGTAATTGGACCAGAGATTCTCACAGAAATGGAACAACAAGTTAAGTTGATTCGTGAACGATTAAAGGAAGCAGCGGATAGGTAGAAGAGCTATGCTGACCTTAAGCGGGTTGATCGAAGGTTTGAGCTTGGTGAGAAGGTTTTTCTTCGTGTTAAACCCAGAAAGAGTTCTATAACTTTTGGCAAGGCTGCCAAGTTGTCACCTCGATTCGTGGGACCTTTCAAAATTGTCGAAATAATCAATCATGTAGCTTATCGTTTAGCATTACCACCTGCTTTATCTCGCATGCATGATGTTTTCCATATTTCTTTGCTTAAGAAATACATTTCAGATCTGTCACATGTTTTAAATTGGAATTCCTTGCAGGTCAAGACCCGGGAATAATCGTGGTTAAACCCACACGAGTCTTTGAAACTCACCAATTGCATTTAAGAAATCGTGAAATACTGAATGTAAGGTCTAGTGGGACCATTTAACGAAGAAAGTGCAACTTGGGAAAATCGGAAGAGATGAAAATTGCTTTTCCTTCTCTTTTCATAGAATGAAATCATTGACAAAACATTTCTTTTTGAACTTATTTTTTTAAGTAATTATGAAAGCCAGATGAAGGCAAACATTATTCAGGTTGAATAAAATGTGTTGTGACATTGATTTCTGGAACTATTCAAGTTGGAAAATAGTCGCATTGTTTTGTGAACTAATAAATTGGTTGACCTGAAGGTTAATTGAATATGTAATCATTGGGACGATGAATCTTTTTAGGAGGGAAGCATGTAACACCCTGAACTGTTGTTACTTCCTCCTGAGCATACAAGTGTTGATATGTGATTTCTTTTGTAAAAAGGATGTGTTCCTTTGATTGAGAAGTCATGCTTGATATGGACTGTATCTTCTTTGAGATTGCAGATCTTTGACTGAGTCAGAATATGATTGGACTCTTTTATTTCTTTCATTTTGCACCTGAGTTTAATCTGATCTCGGAATGAATTATGGAGTTATCCATCTATAAGACCTAGCCTTGGATCAGTGGTATTGATCCAAGTGATGCTTTAAGTTTATTCGTGATGAATTAAAATTATAGACCTTACGCGAGTTGCGAAGGTGCGGATGCATTGAATAAGCTAGTGGGAGTATAACTCGGGCTGATCGTGTTTAATGGATTGGTTCTCGATATCGTAATATATACGGAAGGTCTTGATAGTGGACAGGTAATAATTCGATTATATATAATTCAATAGCCTTTTGGTAGTACGGGAGTGAACCCAGTAGAGAATGTATGTTGTAGGTTCTTTTTATGAGCATTTGAAATATTAGACCTAGCTTGGATTTATTAAGGTTAGTAACCTAAAAACTAAACTATAACCTAGGGGTTAGATTAGTGTTAATCTAACCTAGACCTAGGCTATAAGCTAATGTTCTAAGTTAGTATCTATGTGCTATGAGGTTAGACTAGGTGTTATCCTAAATCCTAACCTAAGTTACTAACCTAACTATTGAACAAGGAAGAAGGGGACCTATGGAAGGGTGCGAACCATGGGTGGTAGTTTCTATGTCATTAAATGTGTGGATAAGTATGAAGGACAGGTAATTTGGTGGAAGTTCTTAAACGGCTATTTGGAGCCGACGCGTGGCGAGGTCGCCAAAGTTGGAAATGGTCTTGAACTGGTTTTATCCATTGCCAATTATGGCGGGTTGGTGGCAATGGAAATTTAGCGGAAATTTGGAGTAAATTCCATTTATGAACTCGGTCTTGAGCTCGGGTTTCACGGGAAGGCATGCAAAATGGAAAGTTAGTAGTTTGTTTGGTTTTTCATGCGCTCCGGTTTTCCCTCTGTCGATCATCTTTGGTTCTTCGCACTAGTCTTCTTGGTGTTGCATGGCAAGTATGAGCGTAAATAGCTCTTTTCTCTGGCAAGGAAAATTTATAAGTCATGGAAATAGCAAATTTTTGTTGGTGGATCTAACTTGGAAAAGGAGGAGAAGGTTCGAGCTCTTTCAGTGGTCTGCTTCGAAATTTTAAGCAAATAACCAGGCATGTTAGGCCCTAACCCTTAAAAATCTTGCTCTCTTTCAAATGATTTCATTAGAACAACTCTGTTCAGATGATTTTTGGAATTAGATGGTTTTTATGGTAGCTTGGTGTGATTTTGTTACTGTATCTTCTTGCTGGTTCGATTTTTCAATCTAAACCTTGATGGGTGTATTTTATGTTTCGAACTGTTGCAATATTTCATTGTGTTTTGCATTCCGGCTTTAATTTGCGAAATATATGCAAGGAAGTATACTAGACCTGCTCTGTGAGAGCCCATGAATTGTTCTCTTGATGGGTACAGGTTACTGTTGATACTTGTTGTTAATGCTTACTGTTGATGCTTGTTGTTGATACTTGTTGGAAAGGATACTGATGGACTTTTTGTTCAGTTTAATTGGACTTCTTTGTAAGTTCTGTCGAGGTTATTATAGGTGGTGGTTACTGAATCTTGTAGGGGTTCGCTATGATATTTAGGTTATGTTGAATGGAGAACTGACTGTGTTTCAGTATTTATTGCGACCCTGTAGAAGTTGTTTCTCCATCCCTTGTGTTGCAATTACGGGATTTAACTCGATGATAGTTGCATTATATTTATTGTATTCAAAACGACTCTGTGGAGTACATTGAATGATTCGTATATTATGGACCACTGTTGAAGCTATATATCTTTGAATATTGGTAATTTGATTTTGTCAGAGTCTTGAAGGAGTAACAGGTAATACGACCTCTGTTATTTTGTAATGAATTTTAGTACTGAGACTCTTTGGGTGTATTTTTACGTTTCCTTTCTGTGTAAGCTTGAGCAAAAAATATTGAAGAGGCTCGGTTGGATTCCTTGTTTCTGAAATAGTATTTATATTTTGTATAAGCCTGATTTTAAATGTTTACCATTGTTGGTACAGTTGGAATCATTTACTATTATTTATCTTGTTTCCTGTTGTTCGGATTCAATTGAATCCTTGAAAGGTAACCAGTGTATCTGCCTTTAATTAAGCTTGATTTGGTACACTGTTGTTTTTGACACTGTTGGGTTCCTTGAGTATAGATAGATATCATGTATCTTGGCTCTGTAAAAGTGGGTCGTGAATACCATACTTCAAACTCTGAATGCGTCCGGATGTGAATAAGTATGTTATGTTTCCTTTCGATTATTCCGGTTAGATGAATTTGTGCATGTTGCAGAAATTTTGTATGATTATCTCTGCATAGTCTTAGGGAAACATCAATTGCTCAATGCCATGGAGTCTATTGTTGACTGCGATAAAATAGAAGTTCTTTGATTTCGACCTTGGGTCTAAAAGCCTTACAGTGTTTAGTAGGGACTAGAATGGGCTGTAGGTTGATGTAAGGGATTGTTGGCGTGTTTACGTCTTACATTTGCATGGATATCTATTCTTGAGCTTGATTGAACTTAGGAGTTGTCAACGCACCTCAACGAGCAATGGCGGTGAATACCTTCTTGATTGTCGCTTCGTGTGGGAGGTCATGCGAGTCTATTTGGTAGATAGTCATCACGGTTTGGCGTGAGAGCTCTTTGTCTACTGTAGTTTGTTATATTTTAAACTTTAAAAAGCAGTGATGCTTTTGGTGGTCTCATCTGATTTATTCGCATGTGTTTAAGGTGAATGCTTTGCTCTTGGAGAGACGGTACAGTCATGAGCTAGTTCTGAGGGAAATATGTATGATTCGTTTATTTCTCTCTTGTTATAAAGTATAGGTTGATATACTTGTTTATCTAACTTTTGGAATTGTTCTATCATCTTTGATGGAATCAAGAAAGGTTATTCATTTATTATGTTGAATATATTAGTCATCGATGTTGTTGTCCTTGGGATTCAGATGGATAGTTGGTTAGATGCATTTGTCTTCTTGGTCTCTAATGTTTTGATGAAATATTTGAAAGGTATCGAGACTATTTAGTGACTATAATATGAGCTATGCGTTTATAGTCATGTTGTTTCACAAAAGCATAGTCTGAAATGTGTTTACTTGTTTGGTGTTTTGATCTCATTTAAACGGGGTGTTTAATGAAAACAATTGATGGATTGCAATTGTTTTAAGAGTTAGTGCTTATCATGCTCGGTTCATCGAGGCCCGACCCATGTTGACAATTTTTGCAGATGGTTGTCGTAAGTGGTAAAAGCACGCAGATCGATAGGATGATCAGATTATTTAAATTTGATTTTATGTTGAATTACGACTTGATTTTCTAAATGTACTATATGAGAAAGATGTTCTTCTTAGTTGAGTATTGTATCAGTATATTTGAATGCATAAAATGTATTTGTTTAGCTTTGAAAGGAATGGAAATAAATATTTGTTACTTATGTGTTTGTATTCTTATTTGATAGTTTGACTTTCTTGGTTCAAATACGGAGGGCATTGTTATCATTGTATAATTTGGAGACTTTGGTGATTGTCAATGTAAGCTTGCAAGAATATGAGGCGAATTCTTATGATTGTTTAGAGTTCCAGTATGTTTATATCGAAGCTAAATTGAAATTTAGATCACTTTGTCTTTACGAAAGATAGGGTTAAAATAAACCTAAGCAAGATGCTAAACAAGCTGGATTAAATTATTAATTCCTAGTCTTGATTAAGCCAGGACAACATTTAATTGGATTCTTAATCATTATATCTTGATACTAATAAGTACGATATAAATTCAGTTATGAGAACTGATATAAACCTAAAAAGGGTTCGGTTGGCAATCACATGTGAAGATTATGGGTTATTGTCCAATTTCGTTGATTTAGAATTATGTAAATTCTATGAACTCCTTGATGGGACCCTATAGTCTTAATAACTTCTCTTGTGTAATGGGTTTTATTAAGAAAGGTCATTCTAAGGTGAGGAACCCAGGGATCGGGAAAGGCTAACCTTAGGGGAATGTCTTTTAGTATAATTTTAACTCAATGTGCGTAACGCTTATTAATAAGTAGATCTTTTCGAGGCGGATTTAAAGGTTGACGGCACAAGTCAAGCTAGGGTTGTACCTTGAGAAGATTAGGATCTTCTCGAAGATACAACAATGCAGGTGACTTATGATGACACCCTTTGCATTGATCGTTAAGATTTACACCTTTAACTCGAACAAGTTACTCTAGGGACCGATTAGGAATGTGGTCACATTATATGGCTGCCTAGGAGACTCGGGGTATCTTGACACACTGGTTTAACTAGGGTTGACCCAGTATGTCATCTTATCCCTAGTCCTCGAGTGCATCCATATAACGTTGTCACCTTACTAATCCATTTCCAAGTGAATAACTTGGGATAAGGAGGACTGACAGAAGTCGGTATAAGACATTCTATATAACATAAGAATGGGGTGAAGGACGTATTCCAGATTGACGAGTATGCCGTTAAGGAATACGAGACATAAGCAGTATGTTTCAAATCTTTGGCCAAAGTATCGCAAGCTTGATTGCGTTGTCTTAAGTCACTGGTCTAAGGGATGAGATGCCGATGAATAATGGTAACAATTATTCAGTTAGGTTCCTTGGACAGAGCATTCTGAATCCCAGAATAGGGAAGAGAACCGCAAGAGTGATGTGTTAAATAAAAATGCCAACTCTTATTACTCATGAATAGATCGGTAGATTACCAAGTCATGGAATGAATAGATCGGAGGTACTCCGAGTCATTACAGCTACATATGGTTATCTGTTATAAGAATGGTTATTTGATTTGTGAGTTCTAAATTATGTATTTAGAACCAGGAAGCATTTATCAAAAAAAAAAAAAATTGACTTGTTCTAATGTATAAAATGAGGATGTTACACATCATAGGGTAATGACGATACAAGTGTATCAAGATGCGAGAGATGAAATATGAAGCACGAGATCATATGACGAAACGATATATACTCGAGGATGCTAGGAGGGGGTAGAAGTAAGCGATATTCCCCCGAAGCATATGATGATAAAAATAATCAAGTAACATCATCTAAGAGATCATCATTATCATGGTCAAAGCCAAATGGAGATGCGTCAGAGACCTAGTAAGTGATAGTATGGGGTTGATCATGTAAAGAGCCATTGTGGCATAAATTATACATTTCAATTGTGTATTCTTAATCAATGAAAGGTGGTTGTAGACAACCATGTGCATATCGCGAGTAAGATTTTTGAATATCCAAGAAATTAATCATTGCAAATAGAAACATGGTCAATGGGAATGGTAAATGTGATAATCAATATGATCGAGATCTAGAGTGCCTCCAATTTAGTCAAGCCAAGGCTATCTAAGAGTAAGTGGATAAGTGCGGGGAGTTTGCAACAAAGACGAATATATGGAAGACACGGAGGCCATAATCGAAGTAATGCAAACATATCCATGATAGAGGGGAGGGGAATGAGGTGTAGGGAGGATATCGGCGAGTGTGAATCAAAGTTGATTCAAGCCATCATGTGTACAAATAGTGCAGAGAAAGAGGTATTGATTGGAATGTGTTTCCAATCGAGTTATTGATGAAGAGATCACATGTGAAAGGATGAAGCGCGAGATACATGTTTCTCACGAGAAGACGAGGAAGGTGAAATTATGTCCAATGTATATACTAACCCCTGAAAAATTACCATAGCATCAATAAAAGGAGGGGTGAGAATGAAGCGAGATGGGACCATGTGCAATGTACAAATAGTTCCTTCTAGTGGAGGCAAGTTGATGGGATAACTCGTGGGTTGTTGATCTTCAAGGAGATGCATGGCAGTAATATAAGTTGGAGTAGGTAATGTAGTGGTTAGGTCTAGGAAGCACTATTGGAATGGGTCATGATTAGTGACGATGGTATGTTTAAAGCCTTCATGTAAGAATTTAACACACCGGTGAACTATAGAAGGAACTTCTGCATGGCGTGAAGCCATGGCCTACCAAGTAAGCAATTGTATTGAACTAGGAAATTGATAACAAAGAATACATTAATAACATTTTTGGTCCATTGTGATAGGTAAAGTAATAGTTCATATGCAGATGCGTAAAAGAATCATATGAATAAAGGTAAATGGATGATGGTTTAACATTAGCTAAGGAAAGGTCGATATTCTAAAGAAGTGATAAATATTGAGCTTAGATCCATTATCAATTATAATCTACTTAATACCCATGTGATAGATGTGATCCGATATATATAGGGGAGGATCATTGTCATAAACAGAAAGATTGTCAGCTATATCAGATGGAAAAGTAAGTTGTTGAGAAAATGCATCTATGAATGTTTGATATACTATGTCTAGATGAGTAGTAGAAGGAATGCGAGTATTAGCCAAGAGAGAAATGATTTTAGCTCTACAATCAGGATTGGCTAGCAAGAAATCATGAATGGAGATATCCATGATGAGAGAATCCTAGGAAAATGAAAGAAGTGATGAGATGAGGACCCAAGAGTGTTCGAATGAGATGGGTTCACCAAATAATTTAACAAAATATTGAATTTGCAAAATTCTAATTACAGATTCACACATGATAAATAAATGCTAAAGTACATTAATGACATAAGAAATAAGCTAGATAAATATGAAACCCTAAGTGCAAGAGAGAGAATATAAGACTTAGCTAATTTTGCACTTGATCCCAAAGTATGCAATTTGGAAGACTGATAAACAAGTGGAGAAAACTATCGCAATCACACAAAAAAATTCCTAGAAATGTCGGATGAGGTTAGACTAGGGTGCATAGAATAGGACTAGGTCACCTAGGTGTTATGGACCTCTGTTGGGTGCTTGTGACCACGTAGGAGCTAAAAAACTAGTTTTTGTTGTGTCGCACAGTGTCACTAACCTTCACTTTTGGTCACCTATATGTCGTTAGATGATCGTAAAGTTCACTTGTAACCTACAAAACACATTATATCCAACAAAACCCCAAACTACATGAAATTCTAAAAAAGAAAGATGCAAATGGGGAATCAAATTAACCCCAGTAGTCACTCGATAGAGTGATCTTACGACCGAGTGTTGCACTACATCTCAAACTCCATGTATTTTTTGTGCATGTGTGACAGAATTGTGACCTAGGAAGCTCTTTTGCAAGATGCACTTGATGGAAAACGATGTTAGATTTGGATGGAAAAATGAACTTCCCCTCCTATGCGTGTATGCAGAAAATGCAGTCACTTGTCCCTTAAGTGAGTACTAGATGAATGCCTTGATGCTCTTAAAATTCCTTTGGATGTAATTTTAGGTGATGATAATAAATTCTTAGAGCTTGATCCTTTATTTTGGTCCCATAGATTTGTTTTTATATGATTCCCTTGTTTTAATTTCATAATTGACAAATAAAAGGTTGAATCATAAGAAAACAAGATGCCCAAAAGAGGCAAGTAAGATACAAAGAGGTCGGGGGCACCCAGAGGGGACAAGAGTGCCTAGGTGTTGGTGTCTAAAGTCAATAAAGATAAATCAATGAAGATAATATTGGGCTGTGGGGTGTGTAATACCAAAGAGGAAACAAGAAAGATAGAAAATAGGCCAAAGATAGATGTCAATTACTAGTTTTCTCGCTTAAGGATCATATGAATTGTAGTATGTGATTAGGACCTGGAAATGTATCCAAGTGCATGATTTTGTGTCTACACTTCCTTGTTAAGGAATTTTTTGATAAGTGTGTCCAAGATTTTATTCCTTCTAGTCCTTCTAATAGTCCTCGTAGTGCTAATGCAACTTCTCCACTAGCTAACCCAAAGATTCAATTCCAAGCCAATAATCGCCCATGGTTACATATAATGGAAATGTGAAACCATTCAATGAGCCTCTTAATGTTTATGATATTCCTCCACAGGAATTACTTTCTCTCATACATGTTGTAGGTGACTTACAAAATCAGGTTCATAAGCTTACCTTGAAAGCAAGGCCTATTATGCTAGTCTCGATCGTAATTTCATTTATGGAAATCATATTCCTAAGAAGATATTCAATTCTATCTTTCCTAAATTTTTTCCCATGCCTGATTTTACAATATTTGGCGGGATGAGTAACCCTTACATGTATCTCAAGGATTTTAGGTAACAAAGGCTTCACATCCCAATGATTGGTTGCTCCTCAAAACATTCCCTAGTAGTCTCACAGACATTGCATTAGATTTGTTACATCATTTTCCTTACGGGTTTGTACATATATTTTCTTGATATGGAAGAATCATTTCTTAGGCGATTCATATTTAATAATGGACATAAGATTATATATGAGTATTTTCCACCATTACATCAAGGAAATACTAATTTTTTTAGTGATTATGTCTTACATTTCAAATATTGCATGTATCATTTACTATATCAGCCTATTGATTTGGAAATATATATATATATATATATATATATATATATATATATATATATATGTGGATTCATCTTTCCTCTTAAGAAAAATTTATTGTATGACACATGTGAATATTTTACCATGCACTTTGTCTTCGAGTCATTGACTTAGAATAGGAAATACTTAATCTACACTATGTTACACCCACACATGACACATCTACCACTCCTTCACATCCACTCACTTTACACAATCAGGCTCCATCCACTAACATTGTTGTAATAGCTTCATGTTCTTCATCCCCCATACACATGAGGTCAAGTTCCTTCATCATGGTGATACATATTGTCTCCATCTACCTTCACGTAGATATATATCACATTTCACTCCTCCTAAGAAGGAACCCTTATACTTTTCTCATTTTGTTAGGCCACATGATATCTTGCACACACTAATTGATGAGTGCTTGAATTGGTTGCAATGAAAACCACCCTCCTCATCGGTTGTAATGAAATCATAATAAACCTTTTTGCAAATTCCACAAGATTAATGGACATCGGGACAATGATTGTTATGCACTTAATAATAAGCTCAAATTACTCAAAAAGAAGGGTATCATCACCTTTCATACATGAAATTTTGATCGATCATACTCTCTTGAACTACAACATCATTTACTAGAATTTGTAATCGTACATGATCATCATCCTACTACTAAGTTGGTTTTAGGGAATCCTTCACCAAATTTGACCACACAACAAGAGACAAATGCAAAACCTACTACTAAGGCTAAGCTTAAGCGGGTCAAGAAAGAGAAATGCTTTTTGTTACAAGACCCCAATATTAACAATTTTGTTGTAAATACTATTATACCATCATCGGTGTTTCTTCTTCATATGTATCCTCTTTAGCATTTCTCGAGTTATATGTAATCAGTCTTCATCTCACCTCTAAATAGGTTTTATATTACTCTCACCTGGGGGTACCTTATTCCTCCTCATTTCTTGATGACACACTTTTTTATAGGTTCAACTTGACTATTGAGGGAGTATCTACACACCTAAACCTCACTTTTCATACACACACTGGGGAAAACATTTATTCTCCTCTCTAATTATATATTCTATGTTGATCAAAAACACTAAAAATCTAAATATTCCCCTCATTGGGGAATTATTAGATCACCCTTCCTTCTCTTTGGAGAATAGGTTTTCATTTATGCCCTCAATGGGCCTAAAAAATCTAAAAACATTCGAATATACCTAAAAATACAAAAAAAAAACAAATACATCTCAAAATTCTAAACTATTTGCATTGATTTTGTTTGGTTGTTTCTATTGTATGTTTATATTATTCATGGTGTGTCACATCAAAATCTAGGTTTCGCACAACATAGTTAGGCACATTGGCACTTCACCTAGATGGAAGCTGAATGCTCACCCAAAGCACCCACAAACCTACCGAGTTCCTTCTTGTGTCGGTTATCAAGATGTAGTTCCTACACTCGTGGTTATCATAACATACAAACATACCACATGGGGAATATATATGCTCAAAAAATCATATCATATGCAAAAGAAAATGGTGTATGATCAAAAGAGAAATATTTACAATCATGATGTACATCCATAATACACCAACCCAGTACCATTATTCCCCATATAATGTCGAAAATCCATAGACTCAAAGATCTTCTAGATGCTACACAAACTTAGACATAGATTTATCATCATATGTAGACGGGACAATCGATTACATGGATATTTACAAGTATATATAGGATTCAAACTTTTCCTTCACCACTAAATCAAGGTATAGTCTAAGAATAGACCAATCCTATACATAGATTGTATGCTTTTACAACTAGCACTTTCCTATAATTAGACACAAATCCATGGTTCTCCATAAGTGGTCAGCTTTCCTCTAGAAGATATATAAATAGATCGATTTATTTACGTCCCATGCTATAAATAGATTTTCTCTTGTCCATGTGTGTTTCATATATATAATTGGTCATGCATGTTCTCATCATGTTATAGACTAACTCGGGTCCATGCTAGTTATGTTTTTGGCTTGTCTTGATGATAAAATAAACTCTACTTTTTCCTATATTTAGATTTCTTGGTGATAACACTATCTCATGTCCCTCGGTGCCAAAATTTCACACGTGTTCCTACATTCTTCTCGCACACAATTGTGAGGCACTCTTCAACCTTCTCGTTTATCCAATACTTAATCATTTTATCATCCCAACATTACCCACACTTTGGGTATATCGTTTGTCCTTGAAAATATAAAGAATGATGAATAAATGCAATAAAGAATCATGGGAAATACCCCAAAGAATGCAAATAATGTGTTGAATAAATAATATTTGCTCCGTGGAACAAAAAATAAGACTAAGGTATCTGGAGGAGTTATGGGAATTCCACGCTAAGTTCTACCTCTAGTTATTTCCATTCTTCAAGCATGCTAACGGACCTTCGGTAATGCTTCAACAATTTATTGAATCCCCTCTAGGGTTACTCCACCATATTTCTCTTGTAATTCGGAAAAATTATATCCCATTCAAAATCCATTCCTTCTAGGATGTCTACTCCTTTCATTACCATGGTCTGCAATTCCTCTAGTCTTGCTTCTACCTTATCACATTTATCTTTCACAATCATCTTCATCTCTTCCATTTCCTACAAAAATTTCATGTGTGTTGCTTTATCTCCAGTATATAAGGAGGCCTTGAGGTGACTCCTCTTTATTTCCTCTTCTAAAAGGTTCTCATCTATAATATAAGAATCCACAAAATTTATGAATACCTTCTCTACCTTTTGTGAAGTTTCCTTCACCTCTACACCAAGGTTTTCATATTTTTTTTTCTCTCAATCTCTTCCTACCTCTCCTTTTCTAGCTCTTCCCATGTTGGTTCCCATCTTTTGTTTGATTTTTCTATTAATAGGGTTACCACTTCATCAAGGTTATTAATTTCCCTTTTTGGTCGAGTTTGGCCCCCAAAATTACTTTCAAGTGAGAATGCACAATAGTTCTAATAAGTTTGTCCACTTTGGTGTTAACTTTGGTGTGCCTCATCTTTACTTTATTTATATTTTCCACCAACTTCTTATTCTTTTTACTCACATCCTTTAAAATTTTCTCCACATCACGCAATACAACTCCTTTGTTTATATTTTTATGTGTGACTTCAATAACCAAATTTATTAATGTGTTCTTTGACTTGTGGATTTTTTAATTGTGTGGAGTTCAAAACTCGGGAGAATTTTTGTTATGTCTCTCTTTCCTTACAACTCATGGACAACCTCTGGGTTTACTTCAAATTCTGGCTCCCCATATAATTTTACATCACAAAATATAACACCAGAGATCTTCAGATCATTGTTACGTGTTGTAATCTCACCCTAATAACCTTTGTTGGGTCATTGAAAAGGGACATAAATGGTTGAGGAGGGAGCATCTTCTTAACATTTCTTCACATGTTTTTCCAAGTCCTAGCCCTACGTGCATTGTTCATGTGGTTATTTTTGCGTAACATTCTCCTACACATGGTTGGTGTCCTCTTCCTCTTCTTGTTCAACCTTTTCCTCATATTTGGGATCTTCTTCTTACTCCTCCTCCACATGTACTGAGGAATCGAAAGGTATTTCCCCTTCTTCTTGCTCCTTAGACTACTCTGTTTGGCTCTTCTTCTTCAATATATATAACATATGGACTCCTTTCTCCTTCTAAGTCATCCCATGTCCTAAGATATTCTTCATCCCGCTCTTCTCCTCCTAAACTCACCATGTGTGCAATTTCAATTGAGCTAGTTAGAGGGGTTTGAGGAGGGGTGCACACTAAACTTCCCTCTTATTTCATCCACCTCCTCTTCCTTTTGATGTGGTCTAATTTCCCTTCATTTTCATCTTCTTCTTATTATTCTTATTGAACCGGCTTAGGTTTGTGCTTCTTTTGTCTCACGGTTGTCCTTCACGAAGATGGTGGTGTAATGGATGCATCACATGCTCCAAACTTTTCCATCCGTAACTTTGGGTGTAGATAGATATAAACTCGCAAGTCTCTTTTTCAACGCCAAAGTTATTATGAGGGATTTCATGGTTTCTTTGTAAGTTTGTATCATTGCACATTAGTAGATATTGCATAGAGTATTATACTCTTCGTCCACCTTATCTAATTATAATTTTAGTGGTTGTGCATCCTTAATTTGGTTCACCACACTCCTTAATTACTTGGATGTGAAGGTGAAAGGTACCTTACACCAAGGACCCATTTTTCCATTCAATAGTAAGAACCTTGTAAGATAGAAGTGTTACATCATAGAAAAATCTGCTTGTCTAGCCAATACGGTTGGCATTTCCCTAGGTATATGTCATTCATTCTCAAAGGCATCGCGCATCCATTTATACCAAAAATTAAAACATGCCTTGTATGTATTTTTATCTCCCCATCAAAAACATACTTGGAAAAAAAAATTGTGGGATTAGGCGATTCTTGGTGTTCCCCTCGTGCCACTGGCGAGACCATCCGAGACTCAATCTCCCAAAATACAATTAGCAGTAAAATTGATCCCCATGTTATTTTCTCACCATTTTCATTTTGGTTTTGGTCCTCTTTTACAATGTACGAGCAATATTGTATTTTGTGTCATGTGTCAACTTATGCGCAATATGTAAAAACTTATTATTTTCCTTTTTCCAACTTTTAGAGGCCCCCAATTTGTAGCTTACTAAGTGCGTGACCATACTTGTACCTGAGTCTGAGATGTTGGTAATTTTAAACATGTGGATACCCTTTTGGTAGTGTAATTTAGTGGATGTTTCTTCCATTATTGTCTCATCATGTATATCTATTGTGATCTCTTCACCCCTATTGTGTAATCTTGTTACTTTGCTTATTAGTTGTGTGGTGATGTGCATTATTCTTCTTGTAAAGTAAAAATAATTTTCATGCACCCTCGACACCAACCACTGATAAATTCGTGTGTTTTCCAAAGAAGGGTAATTCAAATATTTGCAACACACCACCACTCTCAAACCTTTGTGCACCCTATCATCTATCACAAACTTACCTTACTTTGTGCACTAACATGTTTCCACCAATGTATCATTCCTTATATCTCCCTCATGTCTTGTAGAATGATGATTGTACTCATTGATTTTCATTTCTAGACATTCGAATCCCACTCTTTGCCAAAGATGACCTCTTGTGGGTATTGCATCTCGGAGAACCAATCATCTTGGGAATCCTCCCTTGTCTTTTTTCCCTTTGTTTCCTTCTTCATTGGTGTCATTGCTTATAATCTAAAATTGAAACCTTGTAAATCACGAGCCCTAAAATTTTGTGCCCTAATTTTGAAACCCTTGTTTTCTCTTAGTCATGATTCCTCACGACTTCCTAGTGTCTTTCATGGATATTATTCAATTACTCAATACAATGAAAAATCAACTCTCACTTGGTGTTTGTCTTCGACCCATCGTGCCCTAGGTATGCAAATTCCAACCATGAAGCCTCTTCACACCTCTTCAAATTTACACCTCATCCTTCCAAATCCTTTATCATCTACCACTCTCTTATTTGGACTTCAACCCTTCCAAATACAAGGAGATCTCTATCTTTGGATACTAGTTTTGTGGTTTCCCTATATTGGCATTTCTTTTATTCACCAAATAACACTCAATTTGCAAGAGCTCTCAATTTTCAAGTGAGAAATACAACTATCTCTCACCCCTTTATAGATATTTTTACTTTTTGGGTGCATTTAATATTTTAGTGTACATGGGATTTAAAGCGGTTGTTTTCCCCTTTTTCACTAAGTCTAAGCCCTATGATTTCTCTCTATGTGTGGCACTCAAACTTTTGGCATGCCACTACTTCCCGGATGCATATCCCCTTATGCATGCCTTCCCACACTTGCACCTTTTATTCCTTTGCACCACATACCAAGTAGATTACTTCTTATGTTGCCTATCTCATGTAATCATGTGCGTTATATCACAAGTTTTCATCACCACCGAATTTCCTTGTTCACCATTGAGAAAAATATTATACCATTATCACCATTCCATTCACCATCGTAAAAGGTATACCATTGCTTTTACCTACTACCACACACTAAAAGTATGGGTGGTCCTCGTGCATTAGAATTCAACAAATAGATCAGCTCTGCATGCAAACATGTTTATTACAACACAAACAATAAATCTTTGAAATAGAAAATATAATCTAACTAGAAATATTGCCTTATTACAAACAAAATTTAAAATAAGATTATTTATAGTAGGGCTTCAACCTACTTCCATTGAAGTAACATGGAAAAATTGTGTCATCAAGCACATGTAATTGATATGCACTTGATTACATAATCTTGGTTACTTTGTATGGTCCCAACCAATGGACCTTCATTTTTCTAGGATGACGCACAAACTTTGAGTCCTAGAGAAGTACCAACCCCCAACCTGAAAAACACTTGTTCTAAATATGTCTATCATGTCGATATTTTTTTCATTCCTTCTTTGTATTTTGGCTCGATATTACAATGGCACGGCATTCATCCAATTGCATAAACCCTTCTATGCATGCTTGTAATGCATGTTCATTTGAGATTCCTCTTGTGTGTGCAATGTGCAATTATGGTAATAGAAACTCAATAGGAAATATTACTTCAGTGTCAAACACCAACCGAAAGGGTGTGTACCAAGTTTGGAAGTGATTGGATTAGGTTTAGCTCTCTAATTTCCTATTCAAAGTCAATACAAAATTGTCTCCTAGAAACCAATTTTGGTCAATAGTGAATTGTCATGCACCATTTACATTTAAAGTATTTCTAGAGGATGCCACCAACTCTATAATGATCTAAAGGTACCCAAAATTATTAGTACCAAGTTTGGAATTTATTGGATTAGGTTAAGTCCTCTATTTTCCTGTTCAAATTTAGTGTAAAATTGTCTCCTAGAAACCAATTTTGGTCAATAGTGATGTACCAAGGCCAAATTTGAGATTATATAGGGTTGAGAACATGTTGGATAGGGTTGAGAACATATTTGAGGACATCATACATCATCATTTTATTAATTGAAAAGGAATACCCAACACAATAAATATTTGTTTTTGTTTTCTTCCTAAGCTTCTGCATGTAGCATGACATCACTAATAATACATTATAGTGGGTCCTTTCAGTACAATATTTTGTGGATGACAGATTGAAATTAAATATAATATTTTAGTTTCCACTTAAAACATAGTAGTTCTAATTAATATTGTAGAGTATTGATGGCCTAAGATGCCATGCAACAACATCCAATGTATAGTTAGGAGAAAAACATGCTATCGTGAAAAGAAATGCTAACTTGGACATGTATAGTGATGTGTCTATATATACATCTAACTATGTTAGAAATAATCACACCTATGTCTTATAAATGTGGGTCTTAGGCCTGAAAAATAGAGATGGTTGAGAAGTAAAAATCTAAGTGTAGAACCAAGGATAAGACATGTTTAACATTAATAAGGACCTCAAACAAATTTGAGTGGGAAATAATGATGTATGATAACAATTGATAGTAAAATTGATGGGAAAAATAATGCTAAAAATATTAAACTAAATCAACCCATCAAAGTTTATCAGTCATATGAAAAATAGGTTTCCGGATCAAAAGTTTTAGACTAAGAATCAATATGATTTCTAACATTTTTATGATTTAGAAACACTTTCATTATTAAAAAACACAGATTACCTATAAACAAATTTAGCACTCAAAATTTGTTTTTATTATCTTCCTAGGCATGTATGTGTAGGTAGACTTAGCCAATAATATAATAAGCATGTTAACATGCATAGACATCATATTTCTTTCTTCAAGTAAATAACATGATTGTTGAAAAAGGAAAGTGAACTCTTTTGTCTATGATGCTAAAGTTGCATCTCATCATTTTCCCGACTAGACAACTTGACCAGTTTGGCAACCATATGTGGGAAATAAAATGCTAAATGTGGATGTGGAAAATGTATTCATGTGGGACAATTTCTTATTCATCATAAAGAAAAGGGAATCATGCCTTTGGAATAGGGGAGCTATTATAATTTTTAATATTTTTAACATAAAAAATATAAAACTAACTCATCCCATCAAAGTATATCACTCATATGAGTAATATGCTATTGGATCAAAATTTATAGATCGGGTCTCAATATGATTTTTATGTTGTTATGATTTGGAGAGAATTTCATTATTAAAAAACATAGAGACTTTCAATATGACCACCCATAAATAGATTCAACACTAAAATTGGGTAAAATTACATACCTTTCATATGTCATTGATCTCCTCTCACTGACAACCACCACCTCTCATCTCTTCACAAGTTTTAGGATTTTCCAAAGTAAAACGATTTGGGGAAAATGATCTGGTTCAACACTGGGTGAGTTGCATCCTTGATCGGGATATCCAAGATCTTGGTGTCTGGTGAATCCATTTGCTCTAGGTAAAACACTCAATAGTGTTTTCATATAACCCTCAACCTTGGAATAAAGCTCGGGTGGAGGAAAACATCTTGCAGATATGTGGTAGAATTTTATTTTTTCAAATGGCCATTACATTTTAGTGTTCCAAAGTGAAACAAAGTTGACACTAACCCTAAACCTATAAGGGATGAATTATTTTTTGAACAATAATCACATGATTTTAAAACATAAAATTTGACCTTTTGATGCATGTGGTTAAGCCTCTTAATATCACGCTCGATGGATGTGTTCTATTGGGATCTTGAAACCCCTCTCCCATACTACCTAATTCAACATTATTAAAAATTATTTTTTTAATATTTTTTTAATTTTGTATAAATGGAGAAGAGTACCTTTTATGAGATGTATTCAATTGTGAGGATATTTTTGTTAAAAATGGGGCCAAATTTTATTCTCAAAAAGGGGAATTTTTCCATTCAAAAAGTGATTTTCAGCCATTGTGCAAGTATCGTTGGAGTACCCTTTCTAATTGGAGGCATATTATTTTCATGTGTCCAAGATTGGAAGGTGAGGCCTAGTTTGAAAGGTGGTCAAACCACCTCAAAAGAAAAATTATTTCTTGTCACTTGTTCCTTTCTCATCCCACATTGATTTGGATGCATTTTTGGTTGCACCTCGAAATGCACTTGGACACCAAATTCATCTGAGATGCTTGGTAAGGTATTAAAAATTAATTCTCCACTTTAGATTAGGGAAGTGATTTGACAATGGTAAACCATCTCATCAAGGAAATCTTGAGCACTTTTTGACCATGCACAATGGGGAAGGACACTACATTAATATCAAGATCATGAGACCCTCACATGATTGCAGAGGTTGAGTAAATGTTAAAGAATCCATGGAAAGAACTAAGAAGATGGTGGAAGGATCAATAATCCTTGAGGACTGAGTTTTCTTACCTTGACTCAAGGGTCAAATTTGATGGTCGTTTAGATGTTTTTAATGATTTTAGATTTTTGTGAAATACTAACAAACATTTGAATTAACTACTACATACAACTTGAATTTATAAATATATGATCATTATTATATATATGTATATATGTATAAACTATATATTAACTATAATTGAATATATAAAATAGTATTTTTATATTTATTTAATATTGATTAAGAAAAATATGAAATAAATGCCTAATTGTAATTACTATTATGGTAGTAAATGAATATGCAACTAAGTACAGAAAATAACACAAGCCAACTAAGCTATGAAATGTGAAACCCTAGTTATAAAGAGGGTAAAGAAAGCCTTAGTTGATTCATAGTGAAAACCAGATTGTGTTGAAGTGATGACCCAATGAACAGAGACACAAAAGAGTAGCACAGTGAGGACTCAAGAAAATATAGATATGGAGGAATATGCTTGGACAGGGGTACTTGTGGGCACTACATGAATGGGGTACTTGTGGGCACCTATGACTATGAAAATACTTAGAAAACCATTTTTCTCAAAGTTGCAAGTTGTTCATTTTCCTTCACCTTTGGTCGTTATGAGATTGCACAATGATGATCGTCGAGGTCGCTAGAAACAAGAAATGAAACAATGACCTGTAAAACCCTTAAAGAAACATCAAATCCTAAAAAATAAATATGTAAAATGAGGGTTCATATTGTCCTCAATTATCACAATGGTGATCTTATGATTGAGCATTGCACTACATCTTAGACCCAATGTAGTTTTATGTGTGTGTGTGAAATCTTGCCATGTGTGGCTCTTGTGTGTGTCACACTTAATAGTGAGCAAAGTAGCTAGATGTAAATAAATGTAATAGATGTGTGCATGGAATAGAATAGACTCTCCTCATATGAAGTGTATGTAGAATAATGCAGTCCCTTTCCCTTGAATGGATGCTTGAATTTCTTGAATAGCCTTTAGATGCAACCTTAGGTGGAGATAGCTAATGCTTAGTGTTTGGTCCCTTATTATGATCACATAACTTTATATTTATATGATTCCCTTGTTTAAATTTCTTAATTAACCTCGAAAATGCTTACTACCAAAAAGATAAGGTGTTGAAATGGATAGAAAGCACCCAAAATATGTGAGTAAAGTATAATGAGGTAAGGGGCACACTGGAGGGGACAGAGGCACTGATGTTGGCATCCTCGATGGGCGTTGGTGTCTAGACTCAAATAAACCGAAGGGTGGAGGTCAGGACTAAGAAAGAAGGTGTGCAAGACCAAAAGTGGTAGTAGAAAGAAAGAAAATATGGCCAAAGACATGGGTTAGTATTTTTCTTACTTAGGAATCATATGAATAGTATTATGTAATCAAGATTAGATAATTACCCAAAGTGTGTGATTTTGTGTCTACATTTTCCCCAATTTATGTTGTTGAGCGAAATCTCGATAATATAAAGTAGATAGAGATGCATACCTAATAACCATGTAGATTTATGGAAAGAAGCGTCTTTGAGACAAGAAAAAGTGTGGGGTGACAAAAAGGTGGAGCATGGAGACTAAGGATGAGAAAGTGTAAAAAGTTATGAGATAATGACCCTAGGGTAGAAACACATGTTGTGGATATCGTTGATGTGCCTATTGTTGATGTCAATGTTGATGTGTATTATATTTTTATTGAATAATTTTGACTACTACTTCTTATACAGATGGACCTATAAAAGAGAAGAATGAACAAGTAGTCAAATATGTATATGTAAAAAGCATATGTAAAGAAGTATGTAAATGAAAAATGTGAAAAACAAACATTTGCACCTGATTTGTGATGAGGAAAGAGTTTAGAAAAGATCTTGTAGATGTTGTAGAAGACTGATTTTTGGGTGATCTCACACCAGTTGTGTTGGCTGAGAGTTTTTTGGGCGATCTCATGCCAATGTCATGGAAGAAGTGTATGGGGTAAATTTTGGTGGCATCCTCCATCCTTTAACTACTTCTCGAAATGTAGAACACCACTACAAATGGTGTATAAAAATCCAATCTGGTTTGACCATTTCCAATCCAATGTTGTGGATGGGAAAAGAAGTTGTAATATGTGTTGAGAGCTAAAAGACTATCTATCCTGTCAAAAAAATTTGTGTGGAGTGTCGTAGACTATGTTTCACTAAATAATTCTATGTAATTTTCCCCTAGTCACAGGTGTCCAAGAAGGGTCAGGGGCACCCAAGTTCTACTAGCCTGGTCTAGGCATTGGTTTATGTGTTGTGTCAAGGACCCAAGTCACGATCTGAGCCCTATCCAATATTGATGACCTGTGTGTTGTACCAGATTTATGATATGTTGTGTGATGATTGTGAACTACTTTATGGGGTGATTGATTCACCCAAATGATACCCCCTCGTTTGAGGTGCATGCAACATCACTGAAGGAGTATGCAGCCTAAAAGAGGACCAGACTATGTTGTATTAAACTATGCCCTGTAGGGGGAGGGATTGTTCTTAGTAGAGACCAAGGAACACAAAAACAAGTGGCTAGGAGACAAGTGTTAGTACAAGAAAACATGCATGTAAAATGTAAGCTAGTAAACAAGCAAACAATATGTAATCTAAGACATAAGAAGATAATGTAGATCATAAAAAGTGGGTTTCAAACATGGGACATCACTCATAGTGTCACAAGACAATCAAGGTTGAATAGGCCAAAAGTACACAAGTGTGCACACAAGATAAAGGTCAAATTAAAACAATGGCAAACAACGAAAAACAAGAACAAGCAATGTAACAGACAACCATGGAAGAAAATAGACCTATAAGACAAATGTTACACATGAAACACCCATTAGCATGTTAGAAATATAAAAATTATTTCAAGGCATGTATAATCCGATAAAGTAATGTTCTATGAAAAAATGAAACAATAGCACATGTAGTGTACGAAATTGGATGCCCCCAAGAGTTGATGTGGGACTAGTAATAGGTATTGCATCAAGCATCCATGATGTGTGTATCATCTGTAGAATTTGTGATCACAAATAGAAACCAAGTGAACGTGCATGTGTGTATGGAAAGATAATGACATACAAGATATCTATCTAACATGTGTAATAAAGTGAACATGTAACAAGTAAATGTAAAAAGACTAAGTGCAACCAATATATGCAGTATGTTGTGGAGTGTAGATGGAATGGAATGTAGAGTGAATGATAGGAGTAGTGTTCCCCCGAGTGGATGTGTATGTATGAGATGAGGTTCATTTATACATTCCCCCTCAAAGTAGTCAAGAATGAACCATAAAGCAAGAGTGTGTCATTGGGAAATGGTTTGAATTGTGTGTACTAAAAAGATGTGATCGTCAAAGCGCAAAGTGTAGAGTGTGTGATTGAATGAGTGAGTGATTGAACGCATGAGTGTGGTGAGGTCCATTTAAGATGTAGACCCTCAACAGTTGAGTATGGACCGTGGAACTAGAGTGTGTCATAGGGTAGTGTGTCGCATTGGTTGTGTGAGAGATATGTGCATTGTGTTGTGTTGTTTGTGTATAAAAAAACAACATCACGAACGTGTTTCTTGTGTAGGAGATTGATTGGGAAGTTTTTTATTGTGTTGTGTATTACAAATATGTCGAGTGTGTAGTAGGTTGTGATGATTATGAACACATTGAGTTTGTAATGTTGTGTGTTAAGGGAGATTTATTGTGGACCTATCAGGATTGTAATAGGTTGTGTTACATGTGAAATTATCGAATAGGTAGTGTGTTATGGATATGTAGATCATGCAAGATGTGTGTGTTGATTGTATGTAAGAGAGATGTGTTGTATGATGTAAGGGATGCATGTTATGTGATTTAGGAGAGATATGTCGTGAAAGCACTAAGTGTGAAGCATGTTGTAAATGTGTCAAGTGTGTTATGTGTTGTGTGTTGTGTTGAAGATGAGATGAGAGCATTTGTTGTTTGTTTTATTGAGGTTGTATTGATGAATAAGTGTGAGAAATATGTATTGTTTGTGTGTTGAGTATGTAGTATGTAATGTTGAATGTGTGGTAGAAGGTTTCGTATGTGTGTTGATTGTGATGAATATGTGTGAGAAATAAGATGATGTGCAATGTAGTGTGTAGTATGATGTATAACGTGTTGTGTGTGAGGTTCATGTGTATAAGATGCCCTCAACAATCAAGTGTGAACCAAAGCACAAGATTACATCATCGGGAAATGACGATACGAGAGTGTATCAAGATGTGTATGTTGTATGTGAAAATCTAAATGTGAAGTGATGAGAAAATAAGACGCTTATTGATGCAATGGGGGCGATAATTGAGATGCCCCCAAGTATGTGATGATAAGAATGATCAAGTAATGTCATCTAAAAGGTTGTCATTGTCATGGTCAAAGCCAAATGGTGAAGCATCTGAAACTTGATAAGTGATAGTATCAGGTTGGTCAAGTAAAGCACCATTTAGGCATAAGTTGTACATGCCCATAACATATTCCTTATTATTGAATGGAGGTAGTGGACAACCATGTGCATACCAACAAGTATGATTTAATGAATAGCCAAGAAATGATTCATTGTAAATGAAAGGCGGCCAAATGGTATGGGAATGGTATATCAAGTATGATTAGGGTCTAACGTGCCCCCAATGTAATCAATACAAGACTTTCTAAATGTATGTGGAGAAATACGAGGAGCACATGCAAGAAATAATATGAGATAAAAGACTCAAAGACCATAAGTAGCGATAATGCGAACAAACCCATGGTAGAGATGATGATCATGAGGTGGAGGAAAGATGTCATCAACTGTAAATCCTAGCCGAGCCAACCCATCATGTGTGCATATAGTATTTAAGAAAGTAGGATCAAATGGAATGTGTTCCTAATAAGATTCATTCATGAAAAATGTGCATGTAAATAGAGGATGTGCTAATGGATTTTATGTATGAAAATGTGAATGAGATAGAACGGCGTCCAATGTCTATACATGCCTAATAAATAATCATCATAATAGTAGTAGCTGCTGAGAGGTGGTGTTACAAATGAGACAACATCTAACATGTAAATAACACCTTCAAGTTGTGGTAAATGAGCCGAAGTATCCATGGGTTGTGGTTCATTAGTAGTATCAGATCTTGGAGTATGAATTGTAGTATTGGGATCATGGTCATAATATTTGAATGGGTGACTATCATGAGGAATTGTATACTTGATGCCTTCATGTATGAATTTGACACAGTGGTGTATTGTAGAAGGAACCACTTGCATGGCATGAAGCCATGGCCTACCAAGTAAACAGTTATATGAAATTGGGAAGTCAATGACAAAGAAAACCATATTAAGAGTTTTTGGTCCAATGGTGATAGGTAGAGTAATGTGACCTAGGCATGGATGAACAAAGCCATCATATGCACGAAGAGAAAGACATGATGGACTAACATTAGTAGTAGAAATACCGATCTTTTCAAGGAATGACATAGGACAAAGATTGAGTTCAGATCCATTATTGATTAGAGTGCATTTAACACCCACATTATAAATGTGAATCATGATGTGCAAAGGTGGGTCATTGTCAAAAATAGTAAGATCAACATTAGGATTAGACAGAAAATCAATATGTTGAGAGAATGCATTGACAAATGTTTGATATACTATATTTGGATGAATATTAGCAGGAATGTGAGTGGTAGCTAGGAGAGTTTTGATTCTATCTCTTAATTCAGGATTGATGAGCAAGAAATCATTAATAGAGATACTCGTGATGAAGAGATCCTAGAAAGATGTAAGCAAGATAAGTATGAGGACCTTATGAGTGTTCAAATCGAGATGGGTTCACCAAAATTATTAAGCAAAATATGAAATAAATGCCTAGTTCTAATTTTTATTGTAGCAGTAAATGAATATGCAAATAAGTACAGAAATAACCCAAGCCAACTAAACTATGAAATGTGAAACCTTAGATGTAAAGAGGGTAAAGAAATACTTAGTTGATTTGCATTGAAATATGAACTATGTTGAAGTGTTGGTTGGATGAATAAAGAGGTAGAATCGTCATAAGGGACTCAAGAAAATGCAGATCTGGAGGAATATGTTGGACAAGGGCACCAGAAAGGGGCACGGGCATGCGGGTGCCACTGACATGGTAGTGGACACATGTTACTACGAAAATAATAAAAAAACCATATTTCTCAGATCACAAGTTGTTTGTTGTCCTTTTCCTTTAATCGTTATGAGATCACACAATGATTGCAAGGTCGTTGGAAACCTGTAATGAAATAATGACCTACAAAACCCTCAAAGAGACATCAAATCCTAAAAATAAATATGCAAAATGAGGGGTCAAACTATCCTCAGTTTGTCACAATGGTGATCTTATGACTGATCATTGTACTACATCTTAGACCCAATGTAGTTTTGTGTGTGTGTGGAATCGTGCCCTAGGTGGCTCTTGTGTGTGTCGCACTTGATAGTAAGCAAAGTAGCTAGATGTAAATAAATGTAATAGATGTGTGCATGGAATAGAATAGACTCCCCTCCTATGAATTTTATGTAGAATAATGCATTCCCTTGCCCTTGAATGGATGCTTGAATGCTCTTGAATAGCCTTTGGATGCAACCTTAGGTGGAGATAGCTAATGCTTAGTGCTTGGTCCCTTATTATGATCACATAACTTTATATTTATATGATTCCCTTGTTTGAATTTCATAATTAACCCTAAAAAGGCCGACTACCAAAAAGATAAGATGTTCAAATAGCTAGAAAGGACCCAAAAGATGTGAGTAAAGCATAAAGAGGTCAGTGGATCGTAGAGGGACAGGGGGTGCTGGCGTTGGCATCTTGGTTGGGCGCTGGTGTCTAGACTCAGAAAAACTAAAGGGTCAAAGGTTAGACTGATAAATAAGGTTTGCAAGACCAAAAATGACAGTAAAAAGAAAGAAAAGATGTCCAAAGACATGGGTTAATTAGTACTTCTCTTACTTAGGAATCATATGAATATTATTATGCAATCAAGACTAGATAATTACCCAAAGTGCATGATTTTCTATCTATAAATATTGTAAAAATAACATGAATATTTTACATTTTTAAAGGGAAATATGTGAAAATTACCGTCACCTTAAAATTGTGTGACAAACAATATAGGTGGTCATCAAATTTAACCCTTGTGGCTTGACTTGTAAAAGTGTATTATATATACAGAGTTGCATGATTATAATCAATACTAATAACCTCCTTGGTACCTAATGAAGATCAATGTTATCCTTTATTAAATGAATGATAAAATAATTCAAGAAATATACTGTTATCCAATTTTACGCACATGGAAAAATTGGAAAACAGGGCCTTATTACTATCAAATCACGACATTGGTCCCATGGACCCACTTCTGGTCATCAGTGTCAAATCGGAAATAAAGAGACGAGTCATCAGAGGAGTTCATGCCTTGTCCTAATTTGGTCATAACTCGATCACAAGCCTTAGATGAGTTCATGAGTAGGAAATGTAAGTTCAGTAACCGAGTTTGGCTTGTCATAAAGGAATCTCGATAGAAGCGGAGGATGTTTCGATGGTTGGCTCATTGAGGCAGAGAAATGACGAGCTCGACTCGGTTTAATTCAACATGGAAAAATCGATGCTTCCTCATTGGAATATGAACTCAATTTTAATGACTCGATGGAGACAATAGCATAAATGACCGAGCCCGGTCTTGATAAGATAACCCACAAAGAGAAATCATGTCGAGTTCGCGGTGAGTCATAGTTAAAGGAATGAGTCGACCACCATACATAGAGGTCGATATGATGTTGCTCGCAATGAGACCAATGGAGCTCAAGCTTGGACTAATAAAACACAATGCATAGAGTTGGATAAAATGTGAGAAACGAGATGAAAGTGGAGGTAACACGCCTACTCCACTAGCTTGCAGCTTCATCTATAACCACCATATCGAACCCATGGGCTAGGTGCTGGAATAACTTCCAGCCATTACTAGAAAATAGTAGTGAACACAATCTCAGCCTCATTCGCAAAACTTGCCTCAAGATTTGATCGAGCTTCTTCCATGGAAGTGACTTTCCAAAGTGAAAAGGCGAGACAACTCAACTAAAACTTTATCTCGTTCTTCTACTACAGCGGAAAGATTTTACAACAACTGATCACGGCTGTGGTCGCATGCAACCAGAACATCAGGATCAACACCAACGGTTCCTTGGGATCACCCTGTGGCAGCTGTCACAATTAACTCTCTCCGAGGCGATTGATTTCTGAGATAAAGTTTACTTCTCTACCATGTAGCTGCTGTGTATAGCCAATTCAAATTGCCAAGTGAAGGCACGATCATGGCAAGAGAACAATATTTCCGCGCAAGGAAAACTCGGCAGGAGAAGATTCATGAAGATCCCACGCGCTGGTGGAAATTGTGGAGATAAGGAACAAACTTGCCAAGTCTGCGTGGTGAAGTTGAGGCCGGGGCCCGTGAATTAATTTGGCCAAGCCATTGGACGTGGAAAATAAGGCGAGCATTGCCAAGGGAAATGACGTGATGTCAAGCCAAAGAAGAAATCCCGGGCGTGGGAGAAGTTTGAGTCTACTGCCAAAAAATGGGAGAAATCCGGTCAAACTGCCAGGTGTGGAGATATTGGTTTGGCAAACCATGACCAAACTTCCGTGAAGGGGAGATTCGGGCAAACACTGCCAAGCGCGGAAATATTAAGATGGAAAACCATCATCAGACTTCCGCGTGGGCCATGTAAATAGGATCAGATGGAGGAACGAGTCAAACGCCGAGTGAAGCGGCGAGTGCATGGAGATCAAAGCAGGCGTGTTGCAATACAAAGTAGAAGCCTTCTTTTGAGCGCTTCCAATAGACACGGTTTTCCTCACGAGGCGTTCATACTGTTTCACCGAATGCAGCGAACAGATGCCCGACCTGATCAGTTCGCCCTTGCCAGCATACTTCTCCCAGCTCCCGTTCAGTTCGCCTTTGCCAGCATACTGCTCTGAGCATTCGGTGGTCGTGAAGACAAGATCCCACGCACTTGCAGGTAGAAACAAATATTCACTGCCGTGTACGATGGATTGGAGTCACGACCTTCAAGGCTTCATAGAATTTCCATGAACCAGGAGATGAAGGTTTAAAACGGTGCAGAATGAAACGATTCATATTGCTCAGCATTTCTTCTCCTAGAAACGAATTGAATGTGAAGGTCAACTCTGGAATACTGGTGGCCGCTTTGCATCCGTGCATCCTTGTTACTTGTAAATGGTCTCTTTGAGAAACTCGAGGCAATACACAATATTTATACCCTTCCATTATATACGTCCCAACTGACATAATAACAATATTCTTTTACCGAGTTCGAGAGAAGCTCGTTTTTAATGGACGATTATACTGTAGTTTCAAGCCGATTTTATCTAGCTTATTTCTATTAGCTTTGATCCACGACTAAGGGAGAATTCATATGGTTGTTACCTGTACATTTTTCCAAGGTCCTCTTGGCTGCCCCAGTTGTTCAATGTATTTTTTGAAGGGCTCCTTTTATGTGTTGCAAATTGTAACATGAAGGATCTTTTTAGTTTCTGGAAAAATGAGTGTATTGTTTAGCTCACAGCTACTTATGCCATAATCCCAATAGTGGCATAATTGTTGATTGGAGCCGAGATTGCTGAGTGCACTGCCAAAATACCAAGGGGCTCTTTTGGCCAAAAAATCAGTCTTAAGGGTGTCTATCGACATGTTATGGGCATGAGCCTGGGTCATCATCATGGCAGCATTAGGTCTTTATTGGTAATGGCATTTTCTCATCGTTTGGAAGGTACAATTGTGCTTATTATGGCCAAGCTAAAACATTCTTACTGCAAGTGTTATATGATAAGGAAGAACCGTGAGCATTGTGGTAAAACCATTCTTTTCAAAAATGTTGGGTTAAGCTCGACATTCAAGTGAGTTTGAGCCCAGGAAAGGTAAGATCGTTTGCTGGATGAAGAGCTCGGTGACTTCGCAGGGAGCTCATGGTGATGTTTCATGAAGTTTGAACGTGGAATGCATAAATGGCTTCGAGTTAACAGAGCAAAACGATAAGAATCAAGTTTGATAGCCCACCATTCGGAGGACTCAATGCAAAAGAGCCCGATTGCCAAGACGAGGAAAGAGTTGGTGTGGGGTTCAAAATCAATTGCAACACCGAGTTAGAGGATTCGAAGCTCACCGAGTTGAGATTTGTGCAGACTCTATCCACATGGACCCCCCTCCTCTTCAAGTCAAACGGGTCAACGGGGGGTCCCGACATTATGTTAATTAAATTAATATTTTTATTTAAATATTTTAATAATAATATTTATTATTATTATTTAAATATTTTATTTAAATATTCTTTTAATTAATTGAGAAGACTAGGTCATCAGGCAATTAATGACCCATGATGGAACCTTTCTTGTAGTTCAACTAAGCTCGCAATAAATACATCATGGGCCTTCATTTTAGGAATGCAATTATGATCATTTCCTCTTCTTTCTCACATATTCTTCTATAAATGTAAGTTGGAAGCTCATTTCAAAGGGTTCCAACAATTCGTAAAAGTTGACAGTTAGATACCTCGGGCAAGTGTATACTTTTCAAGAATCCTCTCTCTTCGCAAGTTGTTCTTGTGTGTTGAGAGAACTTTCAAGCCTCCTCTTCAAGAGCATGTAATGGAAACTATTGCCTCTTCTCGAATGTATGATGCATTGTGCATGTTATTGAAGCAATAAAAGTGTGTGTTTTGTGACTAATCTCGGTCCTTTCATCCTTACGTGCTTCTTTGTGCCTTTCTCGTACTTGCGCGGTACACACTTTGTGCAAGTTTAAGTTTCTACTTGCAGGTTCTTGGAGTTGTGTGCTTATCGAGTGGTGAAGTATTGAATGCGGTTGAGTTGTGGTGTCTGTTCACCCTTCTTGAGTTCATCCTTCTTCACTGGGAAACTAGTATATTTCTCGGTCTGATAAAGTTTAACAAAGGGAACGCGTGTCTCTTAGTCTGTGGTATCATGTACCCTCTCTAAGTTGCAGTAGGTGAAGTTGACCTGTGGTGCACACACCCTCTTCAAATTAACCCTTCCTGAATCTGAAGACACCCTTTATTCGGTGCATCACCATCCCTAGTATAGTTTCATTTCTGTAAAGCTCTTTCCCTAAAACCCCATGAAAATGTTAGCATAGGATTAGATAATCATTTTTGTTACACTAGGAGTAGTACAACACTTAGTTTAGGAAGAGGAAGCCGGCCTTCTCCGGAGGTTCACCTCGAGCCCAAGTCCCACAGCTTGAGAGGTGATCCCATGTGTCCCAATCACACCAAACATCCTATTCACATCCTGGCCATTCGGGGGTGCAGTGATTTGGCGACAGTTTTTGGCACGCCCGGTGGGACATCACAAAAGTTAGAGTTCCATCTTTCAGAGGTGTCTCATTATCAAACAAGAAATCTTAAGCCACCGTGCGACCACGCACAACTGTTGTTTTTGCACGCCCTGGTGGGACAGAGATTTGGTGCCAGCAGATTTTAGCACACCGGTGGGACATCATCATAGAAGTTAGAGTTCCATCTTTCAGAGGTGTCTCATTATCAAACAGGAAATCTTAAGCCACCGTGCGACCACACACAACAGTTTTTGGCATGCCCGGTGGGACAATCATTCAAAATCTTAAGCCACCGTGCGACCACACACAACAGTTTTTGGCACGCCCGGTGGGACATCACAGAAGTTAGAGTTCCATCTTTCAGAGGTGTCTCATTATCAAACAGGAAATCTTAAGCCACCGTGTGACCACACACAATGATTTTAGCACGCTTGGCAGTGGGACCTCATGAAGTTAGAGTTCCATCTTTCAGAGGTGTCTCATTATCAAACAGGAAATCTTAAGCCACCGTGTGACCACACACAACAATTTTTGGCACGCCGGTGGGACAGAGTTGGTACTTCTCTTCTCACTTACACAAGTCAAAGTACCTAGCGACTCTATATCTCTGGATTCCAAATCTCAGTGCAGTAACTTATGCGAAGAATTTAGACAAGAGCTTCTTCAAAGAAAGGAAAGTATCAGCATATCGAACTTTCCTTGTCTCCTCCAAAGAGAAGCAGAAGAGGCATTTCCACATCCCCAGTTGCAGATTTACCTAGTAGGGGTCATTCAACTCCTCCTTACGGAAGATTTCCTCCACCCAGGAACAATCAACCTTTCGTTGCTATGGTGAGGAACCAAGTTTTTCCCCCTTTCAATGCAAGCAGTCCTCTCATGTTGGCTCAACGTGACCCGATACCTGTTGCGGCACTCAAAAGTTTACCCTTCTACACGGGGGAAACTCATGTTACTCCAGTGGAGCATATCTTTGATGTAGCCAGCATCTGTGCAGTACATAATATCACCGAAGACAACGTTGCAGTTAGACTTCTTGCTACCTCTTTCAAGGGAAAAGTGCTTCAATGGTTTCGTGGGTTAGGTGTTGGCACTATAACCACTTGGGACAAGCTGGGAGAAAAGCTATGTAAACAATTCGAAGACAAAAGTGATCACCTATCACTTTTGGAACAACTTACTACCATAAAGAGAGCTTCCCAAGAATACATGAGTGATTTCAACTTCCGATTCCACAGAACTTGGAATAGGATTCCGGCACTCGTAAAGCCTTCTGTGCATAATGCATTCTTGTACTATTTGCGAGCCTTGAATAGCGATGTGCTTGATTATGATCCAGTCCATGGGAGGGACTACACTTCCTGATGCTTACGAAGTTGCCATAAGTGTAGAGAATTCTTTGATTCAGGCTGGAAAGATAGCTCCACGACCACCAATGCCCTTTTCTCTAGATCTTACGAATCATCAGCCTATCATTGCTCCTATTCTAGTAGACTCAGGAAACCATCTCAATCTTCCTCTGCCTCTTCAAATGACCTATTTGAAGTCAAGTCACTACTGCAAAATTTTGGAAATGAGCTCGTTGCACTCAAAAGGCAACAATTTCAATACAATCGTCCGTATCAGCCACAAAATCAGCAGTATCAGGCTAACCGTCCTCCTTTTCAAGGAAACAATCAGCCTCGAAATCAAACTACAAGTCAAGTTGCAAATGTAAGGCCCTTGAACTTTCAGAACCCTCTTGCAGCTAGCTCATCTAGAGCTATAGTACCTGTTCAAAATAATCTAGTTCAAGACTACGAATGGTGTTATCCTTGCTCTCAACCTCACAATCAAAATCTTTGTCCCAATGGGGTTCTTAGCCAGGCCCTTATGGTTCAAAGTGTATCTGCCCCTTCAGAGTTAACAAACAATTCATCTACGCAAGAAGCAGCAGATCAACCGCAGGCACCTGAAGAATCCACTTTGCTAAACTGGCAAGAAGAAGATTTTTGTGGATTAAATATAGATTCTTCATCAGTGGCAGCAAACACTCGTTCCAAAAAGAGAGCAATGGAGCCTCAACCTCTCGAAGCTGATCTAGCATCCACTTCTCAACCTGGGTTTCAAATGGCAGTTGACAAAAATGCGGGAAAGAAATCACCAGAAACACCGGCTAGCCACGCCGCAGGGAAAGATGGTTCTCCAGGCATCACGGTACCCAACAAACATTTTCCAAAGGAGGACCCCAATGCCCAAAAAAGTGTCATCAAAGTTGGAGCAATTCCCTTCAGCATAGTAGAACAAATGAAGAAAACCAATCTGAGCGTTACCATGTGGGACGCACTCTCGATCCCTTCCCAAAGAAACCTGTTGCGAGAAGCTCGAATAGTTTAGTACAACCAACGGATCACCAAGCCATGGAGTGACAAATGCTACAAATTTGTGTCAACCGGAAGGGAAAATCATTCCTACGGAAAACAAACCACCGCCATTCTACATTTCCCTGATCATTGGCGACCACCTGGTACATAATTGCATGATCGATTCTAGTGCCAGTAGCTCTGTCATGCCGAAACAAATTGCAGATGTACTAGGCATACAATATGCGCCAGTTACAAGAGGGGTTGTTCAGCTGGATGGCACAACTGTTAAGACTGTTGGGGTTATCAAAGGACTTCAACTTACCATTCATGCATGCCCAAGTTTGTCATTCACCCAAGACATATCGGTCATTGATCTCCCTCCCCTCTTTTCCATCTGCCTATCACGGGATTTCACTGCCAAGATGGGTGGTTACCTATCGGCCGATTGGTGTATATGATTCTCAGGACTCGATACGGAACCAAAGTAACTATAAGGGTAACCAATCTGCCATAATCATGTAGAACCCTACACTGCTAGTCCCATAAATGGAAATTACACCATCGGTGATCCCGAAGAGGAAGATGCCGATCATGAACCAACCACCCTTGTTGAAGAAGTCCCTGATACTTTGCTAGATGAAGTAAGTAGAGATCATCAGTACGATCCCTACACTGATGTATTGGTAGAAGAAGAAGCTGGTTTGTTGGTCTTGGAAGAAACAGGATTAGGTACTTACTGTATCCATGAAGAAGATACGATCATACCACAACTTGTCAAAACACCAAGTGATTCTAAAGGATTGTGGCAATTTTTCTTCGATGGCTCAAGAAGTAAGAATGGATCCGGTGCTGGTGTTATGTTAATTTCTCCGAGGGAGATAAGTACTTCTCATCTTTCGGTTACTGATTCAGTTGCACTCACAATGTTGCTTTGAATACGAGGCTCTTGTGCAAGGAATTCAGCTAGCCCAAAGGAAGGGAATCAAGGCCCTAAACTATTTTGGAGACAAGTGAGTTAGTTGTTCATCAAGTTTCAGCACGTAGTGCATCCAAAAATGATCTTTTAAGATCATACAAGAACCGAGTCTGGGACCTGATTGAAGATTTCGAAGCTTTTGGAATCCATGCAGTTCCTAGAGGTCAAAATCAAGATGCAGATAGGCTTGCTACAATTGGTTCACAATACAACATACCAGTTGATATCATGAAAGAAGGGCAGCAATTTGTTAAAATGGTGGTTCGACCAGCAGTCCCTGATAATGTGAGTAGTTGGCAAGTGTTTGACAAAGTGACAAACAAATTGTCCTCTTCCTACAAGAAGAGGCGGAGTTTGCTACAAAGAATCAAGATAAGTCATAGGAGTCATATGGTGAGAAAATTATTCAATTGAAAAGCAACAAGTTACCAAAAGGTTTAGTCACTTTGGAATCCATTTTCAATTCAGATGACCAAGCCACAAGACAAAGCCCTAACATGGTGGTCAGAGAAGAATATTTTGAGGAAGTTGAAGTATCAAATGAAAAATTTCTTAAGATCGGAAAAGTGTGTACTTCTGAGGAGAAGGAAGCTTTCATCAAACTTTTCAAGAGTATCATGACATCTTTGCATGGAGCTATAAAGATCTACGTGGTTTTGATCCAGGTCTAGCACAACATACCATCGAACTGGATCCTAATGCTAAGCCAGTTTGTCAGAAACAAAGACCAATTAATCCCAAAATTGAGCCACTAATGAGAAAGGAGCTAACCAAGCTCATCGAGGCCTGTATAATTTTTCCCATCAAGCATTCATCATGGGTAGCCAATTTGGTGCCCGTGAGGAAGAAGAATGGAGAGATCCGGTTATGCGTAGATTTCAGGGATTTGAATTGTGCATCATTAAAAGACCATTATCCTCTTCCATCGATGGAGCAGATCCTTCAAACGGTGGCAGGAGCTCAAAGATTTTCTTTGCTCGATGGATATTCGAGTTACAATCAAATCCTAGTCCAAGAATCTGACCAATTCAAAATGGCTTTCACTACCAAGTGGGGCACGTATGCCTACAATAAAATGCCATTCGGATTGTCCAATGCCGGGGCTACTTTCCAAAGAGCCATGGACATGGCATTTAAGGGACTAATCAACGATATTATTTTAGTTTACCTTGATGATATAACTGTATACTCTAAGCATGCAGAAGATCACATCACACATCTAAGGAAAGTTTTCCAAAGGTGTAGGGAATTTGGGGTTTCACTTAACCCCAAGAAATGTATTTTTGCAGTGCACGAGGGAAAATTGTTGGGGCATGTGGTTTCAGCAGAAGGATTATCAATCGATCCAGCCAAGATTCATTCAATTATGTCCTTATCTCTCCCAAGTCACAAGAAGGGCCTCCAGAGTTTTCTAGGAACCATAAATTTCATGCGGAGATTCATCCCTCAATTCGCGACATTGGCTAAACCACTGACAGCCATGCTAAAGAAAAACATGCCATTCTCATGGACAAAGGAAGGACGAGAAAGCTTTGAAGCCATCAAAACAGCCATTTCTCAAGCTCCCATGCTTGTGAACCCTAGGTTTGACAAAGATTTTATCCTTTATGCTTTTGCAGGTCAAGAGAGCATTTCAGGGATCCTCACCCAACAAAACAACAACCTGATGGAGCAACCAATCGCTTTCTTCAGTCAATCCCTCAAAGACTACGAGTTCAAATACTCATTCATTGAAAAGCAAGTCTTTGCGGTTATTCGAGCTTTGAAGAAATTCAAGCACATGTTGTCCAACAACAAGATTCATCTGATGGTGTCTCATCCAGGTGTCAAGGAGTTTTTGTTGAACAAAGAAATGAATGAAAAGCGTGTTAGATGGATCACGAAGGTAATGGAGTATGACGTGCACATCAAAGTCACTAAACTTGTCAGAGGTAAGGGTTTATGTCAGCAACTTGCAACAGACATGGAATCAAAAAGTAATGAGGATGTGACATTCCTAAATACCGATGAGGATGTTGATCAAGTTCGATCAAGTTATCCAAAATGAAGAATTTCATCTTCTCAGAGCATACCCGACAAACATGGATAAAAACCAAAGATGAACTTTCTCCGTCTTCAATCTATCCCATATGTTTTGGTAGATAAGTGTTCTCTTTCGAAAGATTTGAACGGCATCCTCCTTTTGCATAGGACCGAACAGTTAGTAAGATACTAGAAGAATTTCATAATGGCCTATCGGAGGACATTATTCCGAATGAACAATACTACTACCAAGATCATGCGAAGTGGCTACTATTGGCCAGATTTATTCAAGGATGCCCATCTTTGGGTAAGGAAATGCAAAGAATGTGCCTTTTTCACAGGTAAGCAGAAGCTGGCAGCTCTTCCATTGCATCCAATTCAAGTGGATCAACCCTTTGTTCAATGGGGGTTGGACTTCATCGGAATGATTAATCCTCCATCTAGTGACAAACATAAGTGGGTCCTTACCACAACAGACTATTTTACTCGATGGACAGAGGCGGTAGCATTAAAAGAGAGCAATGAAAAGGCAGTTCTAGATTTTTTGGAAGGTATAATGACGAGGTTCGGTGTTCCGTTTACAGTCATTTCAGACAATGCGCTAGCTTTTCTTGGTATGAAATTGAGTGAATGGGCTGTTAAAAATGGGGTATACCTCAAAACTTCATCCAATTACTATCCGCATGAGGAACGGATTGGTGAGTCTAGCAGCAAAAAACCTCATAAAGATTATTAAGCGCCAATGGAAAGAACTAACAAGAGGACTTGGCATACACAGCTTAAGACCACCTTATGGGCAGATCGAATCACACCTAAAAGGGCCATCGGGAATTCTCCTTTCGTTCTTGTATATGGAAGAGAGGCAAAACTCCCACTCTCATTGGAGTTACCTTCTTTGGAGTTAGCTCATCAACTTGAAGTTATAGAGAGTGATCCTCTGACAGTAAGGTTTGCTGAACTCATGGAGTTAGAGGAAGTACGAGACAAGGCTATGAAAACTTTGGAGCAACATCAGGCTCAAGTTAAGAAATCTTTTGACAAGAAGGCATCCGATAGACATTTTCAAGAGGGAGATTTAGTTCTCAAATGGGATGAAGACAGGGCCAAACCAGGCAGGCATGCCAAGTTTGACGCTCTGGAGTGGGCCATATATCATCACAAGTTGCAAAGAGGCAAATTCATTTCATCTATCTAGGCTCAATGGAGAAGAACTGCCCATTCACGTGAATGGGATACATCTCAAAGCTTGTTTTTGAGAAGCGTTCCACCCCCTATACAGTTAAATTAGGTGTTTTTCTCCAAGTGCTTATGCACATTGTTGTGTGTTGTTGTTTTTGTTTTCCTTGTTGCTGTGTTTTGTGTTGTTACGCACATTGTTTCATCATTGGAAGGTGTAAAGGAGAAGAAAGGTTCAAGGTTTCTATAACTTGAGTTCAAAATCGCTTCATTCAAAATTTTGCGGTGTTCCATGGATGTCAAGCATTCAACAGATTCAGTATACTTCATGCTTAGCATTCCAAGGAGGTCCAGGATATCGGAAATGCTCAAGGATATTCCGGGATGTGTCAAAGAAAATCATACTACTTTCAGGATTCCAACATAGACTCCATGCCCAATGGATGACTTAAGGCTACTGGAATCATGCTTAGCAGGCAATCATCCCCGATAGGTCGCAAAAATGTTATCCAATTTTATGCACATGGAAAAATTGGAAAACAGGGCCTTATTACTATCAAATCACGACATTGGTCCCAGGGACCCACTTTCAGTCATCGGTGTCAAATCGGAAATAAAGAGACGAGTCATTAGAGGAGTTCATGCCTTGTCCTAATTTTGTCATAACTAGATCACAAGCCTTAGACGAGTTCATGAGTAGGAAATGTAAGTTCGATGAACCGAGTTTGGCTTGTCATAAAGGAATCTCGATAGAAGCGGAGGATGTTTCGATGGTTGGCTCATTGAGGCGGAGAAATGACGAGCTCGACTCAGGTTAATTCAACATGGAAAATCGATGCTTCCTCGTTGGAATATGAACTCAATTTTAATGACTCGATGGAGACAATAGCATAAATGACCGAGCCCGGTCTTGATAAGATAACCCACAAAGAGAAATCATGTCGAGTTCGCGGTGAGTCATAGTTAAAGGAATGAGTTGACCACCATACATAGAGGTCGATATGATGTTGCTCGCAATGAGACCAATGGAGCTCAAGCTTGGACTAATAAAACACAATGCATAGAGTTGGATAAAATGTGAGAAACGAGATGAAAGTGGAGGTAACACGCCTACTTCACTAGCTTGCAGCTTCATCTATAACCACCATATCGAACCCATGGGCTAGGCGCTGGAATAACTTCCAGCCATTACTAGAAACAGTAGTGAACACAATCTCAGCCTCATTCGCAAAACTTGCCTCAAGATTTGATCGAGCTTCTTCCATGGAAGTGACTTTCCAAAGTGAAAAGGCGAGACAACTCAACTAAAACTTTATCTCGTTCTTCTACTACAGCGGCAAGATTTTACAACAACTGATCATGGCTATGGTCGCATGCAACCAGAACATCAGGATCAACACCAACGGTTCCTTGGGATCACCCTGTGGCAGCTGTCACAATTAACTCTCTCCGGAGGCGATTGATTTCGAGATAAAGTTTACTTCTCTACCATGTAGCTGCTGCGTATAGCCAATTCAAATTGCCAAGTGAAGGCACGATCATGGCAAGAGAACAATATTTCGCGCAAGGAAAACTCGGCAGGAGAAGATTCATAAAGATCCGTGCGCTGGTGGAAATTGTTGAGATAAGGAACAAACTTACCAAGTCTGCGTGGGATAAGTTGAGGAGCGGGGCCCATGAATTAATTTGGCCAAGCCGTTGGACATGGAAAATAAGGCGAGCATTGCCAAGGGAAATGACGTGATGTCAAGCCAAAGAAGAAATCCCGGGCGTGGGAGAAGTTTGAGTCTACTGCCAAAAAATGGGAGAAATCCGGTCAAACTACCAAGTGTGGAGATATTGGTTTGGCAAACCATGACCAAACTTCCGTGAAGGGGAGATTTGGGCAAACACTGCCAAGCGCGGAAATATTAAGATGGAAAACCATCATCAGACTTCCGCGCGGGCCGTGTAAATAGGATCAGAGCACGTTGTGCGAGTCAAGAATGACGCCAGGTTGGAGGAACGAGTCAAACGCCGAGTGAAGCGGCGAGTGCATGGAGATCAAAGCAGGCGTGTTGCAATATAGTAGAAGCCTTCTTTTGAGCGCTTCCAACAGACACGGTTTTCCTCACGAGGCGTTCATACTGTTTCACCGAATGCAGCAAACAGATGCCCGACCTGATCAGTTTTCCCTTGCAAAGCATACTTCTCCCAGCTCGTTGATTCGCCTTGCCTTTGCCAAAGATACTTCTCTGAGCATTCGGTGGTCGCAAGACAAGCTCCCACGCACAGCTGCAGGAAACAAATATTCACTGTTGTATACGATGGATTGGAGTCATGTCATTCAAGGCTTCATAAAATTTCCATGAACCAGGAGATGAAGGTTTAAAACGGTGCAGAATGAAACGATTCATATTGCTCAGCATGTTTTCTCCTAGAAACGAATTGAATGTGAAGGTCAACTCTAAAATACCTAGTCGGCCGCTTTGCATGCTGCATCCTTGTTACTCGTAAATGGTCTCTTTGAGAAACTCTGAGGGCAGTACGTAATATTTATACCCTTCCATTATGTACGTCCAACCAGACAATAACAATATTCTTTTACCAGGTTCAGAGAAGCTCGTTTTTAATGGACGATTATACTGTAGTTTCAAGCCGATTTTATCTAGCTTATTTCTATTAGCTTTGATCCACGACTAAGGGAGAATTCATATGGTTGTTACCTGTACATTTTTCCAAGGTCCTCTTGGCTGCCCCAGTTGTTCAATGTATTTTTTGAAGGGCTCCTTTTATGTGTTGCAAATTGTAACATGAAGGATCTTTTTAGTTTCTGGAAAAATGAGTGTATTGTTTAGCTCATAGCTACTTATGCCATAATCCCAATAGTGGCATAATTGTTGATTGGAGCCGAGATTGCTGAGTGCACTGCCAAAATACCAAGGGCTCTTTTGGCCAAAAAATCAGTCTTAAGGGTGTCTATTGACATGTTATGGGCATGAGCCTAGGTCATCATCATGGCAGCATTAGGTCTTTATTGGTAATGGCATTTTATCATCGTTTGAAAGGTACAATTGTGCTTATTATGGCCAAGCTAAAACATTCTTACTGCAAGTGTTATATGATAAGGAAGAACCGTGAGCATTGTGGTAAAACCATTCTTTTCAAAAATGTTGGGTTAAGCTCGACATTCAAGTGAGTTTGAGCCCAGGAAAGGTAAGATCGTTTGCTGGATGAAGAGCTGATGAAGAGTGACAGCGCAGGAGCTCATGGTGATGTTTCATGAAGTTTGAACGTGGAATGCATAAATGGCTTGAGTTAATAGAAAAATGATAAGAATCAAGTTTGATAGCCCACCATTCGGAGGACTCAATGCAAAAGAGCCCGATTGCCAAGACGAGGAAAGAGTTGGTGTGGGGTTCAAAATCAATTGCAACACCGAGTTAGAGGATTCGAAGCTCACCGAGTTGAGATTTGTGCAGACTCTATCCACATGGACCCCCCTCCTCTTCAAGTCAAACGGGTCAACGGGGGGGTCCCGACATTATGTTAATTAAATTAATATTTTTATTTAAATATTTTAATAATAATATTTATTATTATTATTATTTTATTTAAATATTCTTTTAATTAATTGAGAAGACTAGGTCATCAGAAATTAATGACCCATGATGGAACTTCTCGGGTAGTTCAACTAACTGCAATAAATACATCATGGGCCTTCATTTTAGGAATGCAATTATGATCATTTCCTCTTCTTTCTCACATATTCTTCTATAAATGTAAGTTGGAAGCTCATTTCAAAGGGTTCCAACAATTTAAAAGTTAGACGATTAGATACCTCGAGCAAGTGTATACTTTTCAAGAATCCTCTCTCTTCTGCAAGTTGTTCTTGTGTGTTGAGAGAACTTTCAAGCCTCCTCTTCAAGACTGTAATGGCAACTATTGCCTCTTCTGAATGTATGATGCATTGTGCATGTTATTGAAGCAATAAAAGTGTGTGTTTTGTGACTAATCTCGGTCCTTTCATCCTTCTGTGCTTCTTTGTGCCTTTCTCGTACTTACAGGTACACTGTGCAAGTTTAAGTTTCTACTGCAGGTTCTTGGAGTTCTGTGCTTATCGAGTGGTGAAGTATTGCATGCAGTTGAGTTGTGGTGTCTGTTCACCCTTCTTGAGTTCATCCTTCTTCACTAGGAAACTAGTATATTTCTCAGTCTGATAAAGTTTAACAAAGGAACGCGTGTCTCTTAGCCTGTGGTATCCTGTACCCTCTCTAAGTTGCAGTAGGTGAAGTTGACTGTGGTGCACACACCCTCTTCAAATTAACCCTTCCTGAATCTGAAGACACCCTTTATTCGGTGCATCACCATCCCTAGTATAGTTTCATTTCTGTAAATCTCTTTCCCTAAAACCCCATGAAAATGTTAGCATAGGATTAGATAATCATTTTTGTTACACTAGGAGTAAGTCAACACTTAGTTTAGGAAGAGGAAGCCGGCCTTCTCTCGGAGGTTCACCTCGAGCCCAAGTCCCACGGTTTGAGAGGTGATCCCATGTGTCCCAATCACACCGAACGTCCTATTCACATCACGGCCATTCGGGGGTGCAAGGTGATTTGGCGACAACAATACCTTAGGATGAAAGATATGAAACCCTAAGTAAAAACCCCATATTGATGTTCAATTAACACAACAAGAATTTCACACATTTAACACCAGATGAATAACCTATTCAAAAATTCCTTATCGACCTTTCACAAGCACATTTGGATGATAATAATGATTACATAAACTAATATTAATGTATATTAAAATTAGTTTTTGATGGAAAAATGAAAAACACTAACTACTATTAGTGTTTTCTCATTGAAGAAAAAACACTACCATATATTAGTGTTAATGTTAAGATACTACAAATTTGGTGTTAAATTATAAGAAGAAAATTTGACCACCAAAATATAACACCAATTTTGTATCATCTTACAAATAAACACTATTATATTGGTGTTAAATTATAGGATGATACCAAATTGGTGTTATATTATTAAAAAAATATGAACACCAAAAATTTTGGTTTCTTGGTGTTAAATTTATAAGATGATACCAAATTAGTGTTATATTACAAAAAAATAGATACGAACACCAAAACTTTCAATGTCCTAGTGTTAAATATGTGAAAGTATTGTAGTGCATATACAAGTCTAACCTAAGCATTTACTATCTAGAAATCACCTATCTATCTATCACATATTGAGTTGAAAAGGCAAGGAACATTTCTACATATTGCATACACAACATAGGAGGGCATAGATCTAGTTTTTCTCATCAGCACATAAGGGTTTGATTAGGATGAATTAGTCTAGCTCACTATTGGTGTGGAAACACAAGGGAAAATCTAAGATAAGGGATAGTTGCATGCCCATCAACATAAAACATTAGGAGAACTACATGGAGTTTGAAATTTAGTGCAACGCTCGGTGAAATCACAAAGGGGTGAGTTAGTTCGAATCAAGTATTTGCATTTGTTTTATCTAATGTTTTTTGAGTGTGTTGCAGGACAACTAGGGTTTGTTTTGCATGTTCAAGTTTGAATTTTAGGGTTTGATGTAACACTTAAGATCACAAAAGTGAGAAAAAATGACACAAATTGACACCGAAGTTTCAGAACCCCATTTTCTACGTGGTCAAATCCATATAGTAAGGGAAATTTGTGTTGTACAATCCTAACTAAGAAGGCACATATGCACAAGACTTGATTTGCACAATTTTCAGGGTTTGTTCCAGCTTCATATCTATTCTCAACACATCCTAACTATCATCTGAACCAGCTAAGTGACTTTTTATCCCATTTACACTCGTGATTGCTTGTATCTCCTACTTAGAATGATTGCTATATTGTATATGCCTTATATCTGATCTAAAATATAATTTTGAATGCATTTGTAATATTAGTTTCTATATTATCAACTCAAAAGAACTAATTAGTTTAATTAGGGTTGATATAGATTGAAATCTTAGTCATTTATCCATTAGTATAGCGTTGAATCGGAAGAAAGACTATTAGCTTATTTTAGTGAGAAGTTGAATGATGCAAAGAAAAGGCATATCATGAATAATTTGGAGTTCTATGTGATTGTGTAAGTGCTTGCACAATAATGGAGACATTATTTGTCGATAAAGGAATTTGTGCTATTTACTAATCATCGAGCATTGCAATTTATTTAAAGTCAAGGAAAATTAAACAATATGAATATGAAGTGGGTGGAGTACCTACAAGGATACACATTTTATTGAATCATAGGAGTGAAAAATCTAACAAGTTGGTCGATGCACTTAGAAGACATAATTTTTTGTTGACAAAGATGAGAGGAAAGCTGGGTTTTGAATCCATGAAGGATTTGTATGCATAAGATGATGATTTTAGAGAAGGGTGAGAAGCATGTGTAATACCCTCAATTGTTGGCATGACACCTTGGATGGACTACTTTGTGTAATAGGGATTTGTAAAGATGAGAAAGGATTCTCCAGAGAAGGCTGGTTCTATTCCTCTGTTCGAGATGCACACAAAAATGCGAGAGGGTTTACTAAAACCTAATCTAACTTGTCGAGGAGATAGGGTGAGAAAATGCATAGAATAAAACCTAAACTACTAGAGGTGATGCACCAAGGAATGTTAGACACTCGTTTTACAAATCTAACACTAGACCACATAGATGCAATACAAACACTATGCACAGGTAACCAAAGCGTATGATAAGAGATCAAAATAACAACAATGAATACATGAGAGGGTTGAGAATCAATCACAAACATATATATATTGCTCAAGAGTCGATACAGTACATTGCAGTGGCCAAGAGGCAAAAAAATTGGCATTACAATCCATATGGGAGGTTTGAAAAGCTCCACAAATTCTCTCTGAGCGAGGGGAAGAAGGAGGATGCAAAACAAGAATGTCCAACCTATTAAAGGAGCTCCTCTTTACAATATATACTAAGAATGAGAGAAGAAAGAGAGAGGAAAATCGAATCTACCACAACCACTTCTAGATACATTTAAAATCATCTCATTATGGTAGAAGCGGTGGCTTTTGGAAAAACGGCGAGCTGTCTAACAGGAGCGGCGAGCTGTCTGCTGCATTAAAGTTGGTTGTTGAAGCATTACTTCTGTCTATCACCACGCGTCAGAGACATTTTCTTAATTTTCTCCCTCCAAACTGCACCAAAATGCAAGATTGACCCCAGAATCATGTAGATAATTTCAACAGCTTTCGTTGATATAAAGAACGTGCAAATCGAGCTCTGGATCGAAAGATATGAAGGTCTGAAGATTTAGGGCACAAAACAGGTGAAAACGGATTTTTAAATTTCTTTTCCCGCGTTCTGCCATCTGGACGACACGTGGCAGGCTCTGGTTCACTGAGAAATTCCCTCTCTCCACCTTTTCGTGGGATTTTCTTGTGGGCCCCTTAAACTTGGACACGTGGCACTATTTCATTGGTTTGGATCAGTGCTCGAAAACTCGCCCCTTTGACTTTTTGGACTTTTTCCTTGGCGACACGTGTCATGCTGTGATTCGTCCACGGGCTGCCGGATTTTCACGTCCACCGCATCCTTTTGTCCCGGATGTCCCACTTTTCCATGTCCAGGACAAATTCTTCCGTTTCGCCGAAATGGGCTTCCACGTCCCCTTTTGTCCCGGTGACACGTGGCGTTATCGATTGGCTTTCGGCTCCTTTCGGCTATGGCGTCCCCGCGTCCCTTTGTCCCACTTGTCTTGTGCTAAAATTCTCCCATTTCGGTGAATCCGGGTCGGTTCGCGTCCTCGCGCGCATTCATGGCCCGAGATGTCCCAAAGTGCGAAAGTTTCTTTCGGCCGAACCGGCCGGTTCGGGTCTTCAAGCGTACTCTTGTCCGCTTGCTCTCGGTGAAGGACTTGGACAATTTTCTTTCTTTCGGCCGATTCGGGCATTTCGCGTCCATTTGTCCCAGATGTCCCTTTCTTTGTTTGGGCTGCTGTAGGCTTTTCGGCCGATCCGCGCCTTGAGCGTCCCAAATGTCCCGATGTCCTAGGAGACTAGGACTTAGCCGATTTTCACAATTTTTACGGCCCAAGCTTATTTCCGCAACTTTCTCGCATTTTCTTAGAGCTTGTTCTTTTCGACCTAGACGGGGATGTTAGAAAAATTTACGAAGGGACCTTAGAAACATGATTTTTGCCTGGATTAATCAATTTGCAGGACTTGAGAATCCTGATGTATGTTATCAATTCAACCACGGGGTGAAATTGGATAACAATTTGGCGACTCAGCGGGGTCATCTGCCTGCTAGATGAAAAGACCAGTTGCCTTTTTGCGATCCATTGGGCATGGAGTCATAAACAATGACCTGAAATGAGCCTGATACTGCAACTCCCTCCATGAGAGCACGCTGAACTATAAAAACTCAAACTAGGAGCGACAAAACCTACGCCAAAGCACTTAGGGAAACTGAAACCTAACTACAACAAGACAATGTGCATACGCACTTAGAGGAATTGAAATCTAGACTAATATTTACAAGGGTGAACCTTTTATTTTCAGTAGCAATGTTTGAGATAGATTCCATTTACTGGAATCTGCAGTTCTTCACCGTCCAATGAGGCCAATTGGAAAGCATTGCTGCTCTTGCACTTTGTGACCATGTATGGGCCACTCCAAATAGCATCAAATTTTGAATGCCTTCCCGGTTTTGCTCTGTCCGCATCCCATTTCAACACTAGATCTCCAACTTGAAAAGATCTATCCTTGGCCTTTCTATCGAAGGTTTTCTTGATCAAAGCTTGATCCTTTTCCATTGCTTGGGATGCCTGATTTCTGATCTCTTGCAGCTCCATCAACTCTGCATATCTCACCTCCATGGGCTCAAATTCAAGTAACTCCAGCTGCTTCATGAGTTCCAATGTTGGTAACTCAAGTGACATGGGCAAGATTGCCTCTCTTCCATAGACAAGCCTGAATGGAGAGTTACCTGTGGATCTTTTGGGAGTGATCCTATCAGCCCATAAGGCTGATTTCAGCTTGGTGTGCCAAGACTTCTGATTCTCATCAAGAGTTCTCCTAATGATCCTTAACAAGTTCTTGTTTGTAGACTCGGCACAGCCATTACCACGAGGGTAATAGTTCGATGAAGTGCTTAGGTAAATACCGTTCTTGACAGCCCACTCGGTCACCTTAGATCAATGAATGCTAATGCATTATCGAGAGATTATTGTGGTAGGTACACCAAATCTGGTTGTTATCCCCTCATAGTCTAAGATGTTAGACTCATTGCCTCTTTGAGTGCTACTTACTTGTCCATTTGGTGAAGTAGTCGTGGCCGTCAAAATCCATTTGTGCCCTTGGCTTGAATTGGGATTAATGACTCGATGAAGTCAAACCCCATTGCATGAATGGCTGGTCAAGCTGAGATTGGATGCGATGGAAGGGCAGAAAGTCTTTCTTTTCCTGTGAAGAATGCACAATTCTTACACCTCTTGATCCATGCATAGCAATCACTGAAAATTTTAGGCCAATAATAACCAACCTTCATGATTTTTAGAGCTGTCACTCTTGGTGCAAAATGGCCACCAGCTGGTCCACCATGAAACTCTTCCAACACCCTTTGAATCTGATCTGTGCTAATGCATCTCAGCAGCACTCCATTCACGTCTTTCTTGAACAAAACTCCATCAACAATGGCATACGGAACAGCCTGCAACCTGAAGTGTCTCCTTTGGGTCTTGTTCATCTCTAGGGGGCACTGGCCTGTACCTAGGAAGTGCATAATATCTTGGGTCCAGCAAGGAGTGGGGGAAGCATCATCTTCTTCTTGATTGCCACTTGGCTCATGATTGTCCTGGACTGTCAAAACAGCCTCTTCTTCGTTGCATACTTCCTTTTGCTTCCCCAAAACCAGTTGCTCACACAGTCCTTTCCCTCTTACCAGCTTGGTGATCTTGATATCAATGTCATACTCCATGACACGGGTGATCCAACCTGCCCTTTTCTCATTCAAATCCTTGTTGAGGAGGAAGTCTTTAACTCCAGCATGTGAGACCAGCAACTGGACCTTGTTGTTTGAGACTAAATGCTTGAATTTCTTCAAGCTTCTGATTACTGCAAGTACATGCTTTTCAATAAAAGAGTACCTCACCTCGCAGTCATCTAGGCTCTGGCTGAAAAAGGCAATCGGCTGCTCATCATTATCTTTGTTCTGCTGTACTAGAATGGCAGAAATAGTGTCATCACCTCCAAATGCATAGAGGATGAAATCCTTGGAGAAGTCTGGGTTGATGAGAGTTGGTGCTGAGAGATAGCTTCTTTGATTGCTTCAAAACTCTCCTTGCCTTCTGTTGTCCACTTAAAAGCCATGCTCTTCTTTAACATTTTGGTGATGGGCTTGACAAGGGCTGCAAAATCTGGGATAAACCTGCGGACAAAATTGATCCTTCCCAAGAAACTTTGAAGAGCCTTCTTGTGACTTGGCAATGGTAGTGCTCTTATGGCTTCAACCCTCTCTGGATCAATTGCCAGTCCCTTTTTCGAGACAATATGGCCGAGGAGCTTTCCTTCATGTGCGAGAAAGATGCACTTCTTGGGGTTCAAAGACACTCCGAACTTTCTACACCTCTGAAACACTTGCCTGAGGTGAAAGAGATGGTCTGCTGCATTCTTTGAGAAGACAGTGATATCATCTAGATATATCAGCACTATCTTGTTGATCAAGCCTTTGAATGCCATGTCCATTGCCCTTTGAAAGGTAGCACCAGCGTTGGACAGCCCAAATGGCATCTTCTTGTAGGCATAGGTCCCCCATTTGGTGGTGAAAGCCGTCTTGAACTGGTCATCTTCTTTCACCATCACCTGATTATACCCTGAGTAGCCATCTAGGAGAGAGAATCTCTACGAACCGGATACTACTTGCAATATTTGCTCCATGGAAGGGAGTGGATAATGATCCTTGAGAGATGCCCTATTGAGGTCGCGGAAGTCACACACTGACCTGATTTCTCTCGCTCTTCTTCTGGCCGGAACCAAGTTTAGACCCGGCTTGAGTGCTTGATCGGGAATATAATGCTTGCCTCTATTAGCTTATTTAGCTCTTTCTTCATCGAGGCTCAATGTGAGGGTTGGTGGTCTGCCTTACGCACTGATGGGCTTAGCATCTGGATCCAATTCTATGGTATGTTGTGCCAAATTTGGATTGAATCCTCTCTCAAGTCTTCATAGCTCAAGCGAAGACATCTACTGGGAAATTCTTGGCAAAAGTGAACAAAATCAGATTTCTCTTGTGAGGTACTTACTTTGCCAATCTATGATGCTTTGCCTTCTTCCACTAAAATAGGCTCGAATCCTCACCCTTTACTTGAATGTTTGCCTTCTCCTTAGGGCTGATCATTCGGGTTGAAGATTGACTCGAGGTTATGAGGCCTTTTGGTAATTTGTTAGTTCTCATTGCACCACTTGGTCACCATCTGCTTGATCTGACTTGTCTTGATTCTGGCGAGAGAACTCAGCTTCTTCTTGTAGGAAATTGATGATTTGCTGGTCATTCTCAAACACTTGCCAACTGACATTGTTATCCGGCACTGAAGGCCTCACAATCACGTGGATGTTTGGTTGTACCTTGTCTTGTTGAATGCTTTTCGTAATGTCAAAGGCTGCCCCTCTGCTGCGAAGCACAGCTTTGTCGGTGACTTGATTCTCTTTCCTAGGAATGGATTCGATGCCAAAACCTTCAAAATCTTCCATGAGGTCCCACACCCTGTTCTTGTAGCACTTGAGTAGATCATTCTTGGCAGCATGCCGTCCCTTGACCTGATTTACAATCAATTCACTGTCCCCAAAGACTTGCAGATTCTTTATTTTCTCTTGATTGCCCAATGCATCCCTTGCACCAAGGCTTCATATTCAGCAGTGTTATTGGAGCATGCAAATTGAAATCTAAAAGCTGAATAGTACTTTATTCCTTGAGGTGAAACAAGCATGGCTCCACCTCCTGCACCTTGCCTACTCCTTGATCCATCAAAAAACAGCTGCCATACCTCATTGTCATCATTATGGCTTGGCTTGGTGATGCTAGGAACAGGTTGATTTTCTTCATGTATACAATAGACTCCCAGCTCAGATTCTTCTACTTCTTGATAGGGATCAAAAGCATGTATCTTGTTTGCCCATTCATCAAGAGTTAGGTCCGGGATACTTCCAACCTTGGTGTCAGCCTCATCAGTACTAGGGTGATCTTCTTGATCAAATGCTGAGCAATTGGCATTAATCTGACTTGGAGTGTAAGGCTCAATATGGAAGTTTGCAATAGGTTCAGACCTAATTGTAGCCTTAGTTCCATACCTTGTTCTAAACAGCATGTGAGACCAATCAGCAGACAAATAGCCTCCAATTTTGGTTGTGAAGTCCCTTGACAAGCAAAGGGCAAAGAGTGGTGGAAGGTCTATGATTGATATATCTTGTAAGACAACAACATTTGGACATGCATGCAAGGTAAGACTCAAGTTTTTAATCACTCCAACTGTTGCTATTGCTGTCCCATCCAATTGCACTACCCCTTTAGATATTACTTCATATTGGAGACCTAGCTGATCAGCTATTTGCTTGGGCATCACTGAGCTACTTGCCCCGGAATCAATCATGCAATTGTGTACTAGTTTATCCCGATGATTAATGAAACATAGAAAGGAGGGGGCTTGACATTTTACCTTGTTGTCCTCCATGGTTTCCTTGAAGTGGGCAGCATTTGTAAGCACTTTGTCTTGCATCGAACCATTGATTGAAGTTGACCAATCCTTCATGGCAGCTTGCGGTGAGATCTCTTTGGCACAGGATAGATAGGGATTCCCACATTGATATGTTAACGTTTGTCTTCTTCATCGATCATGATAATCTTGAATGGTGATGAAGAATCTCTCTCTGTTGTCCTTTGGTTTGCACGTTTACTCCTGCGTGCGTGGGGCGCAGCAGGCAGCATTTGAGTTGGCCTAGGGGCTGTTCTTGGCTGCCCTTGTGTATTTGAAACTGGACTCTGCTTGCCAATCATTTGTGGAGCCGTGGAAGGTTGTGGATTGGCTGGGGCTAATGGTTGTTCTTCACCCAGATTCCTCCTTTTTGACCTTGTGTTGGCTGCAACACCTTGAGAAGCTGCCTGATTCATGCCACAGAAATCTTCTGCTTGCCAGTTCACCAATGTAGTGTCATTTGGGGCTGATTGCTGTTGGAATGTTTCTTGTTGTTGATTGTTTCCTTGACTGCCCTCGCCCTCCACACCAGTAGTTGTCACCATTAGTGCTTGATTGAGAGCACCATTGAAACACATGGATTGGTTATGAGGCTCGTTGCATGGAAAACACCAATCATATTCTTGGGCCATGTTATTCTGTGTTGGCACTAATGCCTTAGAGGTAGATATGGCATTTGGATTATAGGGCTGGAATGGTCTATTGGCAGGAGGCCTTACTTGGCTTTGATTTTGATTCATATTTGCAGTTGGATTAGGTGGTCTTTGTGGTTGGTATGGCTGCCTATTAGGCTGAGCTTGGGGTTGATAGGAAGGTCTGAAACCTTGGGCTTGTTGCCTTTTAATAGTAACCAGCTCATTTCCCAAATTTTGCAACTGTTTCATGACCTCTTGGAGTTCATTTGAAGCACTAGGAGATGAAGTGGAAGCTTCATTTGAACTCTGATTTCTAGGAGTGGGAACAGGAGCCAAAGTGGGTGCTTGACTAGTGCTTGGATTTTCTAAGTTTGGATACAAGGGCATGGGAGGCCTAGGAGCCAGTTTACCAGCTTGAATAAGACAGTTTTCAGCTCTAATGGCAATCTTTATAAGCCATAGGGATTGTTGTGCCTCCCATGGACTGAATTAACATAGAAATATCAGAATTCAAAGCTTTAAGGTAATATAGAAAAGCACCTCTCTTTGTTGGCACATTGCCCTTTGGAATCCTATCCCAAGACCTTTGAAATCTGAAGTTGAAGTTAGTCAGCTGCTCGTTGGGGGCTCTCTTGATAGTTGTCAACTGCTCCAAAAGAGACAAGTTGTCTCCCTTCTCTCCAAATTGCTCGTGAAGTGCAATGCACAGCTGATTCCAGTTTGTAATAGAACCAGCCCCAAGGCTCCTAAACCATTGCAATGCTTTACCCTTGAATGAAGATGCCAGTAATTTGACAGCCACTTGCATTTCATCGATTTCATGGATTGCACAAAGGTTAGCAATATCTTTAACATGATCACTGGAGTAGTCGATTTTCTCCGGTGAAGTAGGGAATGTTCTTGAGGGCTGCAATAGGAGGCTGGATGTTGTGCATTGAGAGCAAGTGGGGCTGCTTTGCTGTGAAGTTGGCGTAGGGGTTGTTCTGAGCCATTCTGATTGGTCTTAAAACCCTTGTATATTGAAAGAAAGGCCTGTCAGGTGGAGGAGTTGAGAGAGTTCTGTTTGGTGGAGATGGAGACCTTTGAATCCTTCTTCCTCTTTGCCTTCTTCTCGGAGATAACTGTAGGTATTCAAACAGCACTTCTTCTTCTCCGACTCTTGACCTTGTGGTGATTCTTCTCATGAGTTTTCAGGCTGCCTTCTGCTGAAACAGATTGATTCTTCCCCTTGGAGTCGCCAGATATGCAAATAATAGCTCTTATAAGAAAGAAAACTGCAGCAGATGCATATCAACTTTGCTGCAATAAAAATGAGACCTCTAGTGTCCCACCGGGCGTGCCAAAACTGTTGTTGCAGACTCACAGCACCCCTGGATGCAGATCAGGCTTCTAGGTTGATGTTCAGGCATCCAGTGTGATTGCACAACATGGAATCCTTTCTCCAAGTGTGGGACTTGTAAAGATGAGAAAGGATTCTCCGAGAGAAAGGCTGGTTCTATTCCTCTGTTCAGATGCACACAAAAATGCAGAGGGTTTACTAAAACCTAATCTAACTTGTCAAGGAGACAGGGTGAGAAAATGCATAGAATAAAACCTAAACTACAGAGGTGATGCACCAAGGAATGTTAGACACTCGTTTTGCAAATCTAACATAGACCACATAGATGCAATACAAACACTATGCATGAGTAACCAAAGCTGTGATAAGAGATCAAAATAATACAACAATGAATACATGAGAGGGTTGAGAATCAATCACAAACATATATATATTGCTCAAGAGTCGATACTGAGTACATTGCGGTGGCAAGAGGCAAAAAGCGGCATTACTGATCCATATGGGAGGTTTGAAAAGCTCCACAAATTCTCTGAGCGGGGAAGAAGGGAGGATGCAAAACAAGAATGTCTGACCTGTTAAAGGAGCTCCTCTTTACAATATATACTAAGAATGAGAGAAGTAAGAGAGAGGAAAATCGAATCTACCACAACCACTTCTAGATACATTTAAAATCATCTCATTATGATAGAAGCGGTGGCTTCTGGAAAAATGGGTGAAATTTGTCTAACGAGGAGTGGCGAGTACATCTGCTTTGCATTAAAGTTGGTTGTTGAAGCATTAGCTATCATCACGCGTCAGAGACGTTTTCTTAATTTTCTCCTCAAACTGCACCAAAATGCAATATTGACCCCAGAATCATGTAGAGAATTTCAACACTTTCCGTTGATATAAAAACGTGCAAATCCGAGCTCTGGATCGAAAGATATGAAGGATACGAAGATTTAGGGCACAAAGCAGTGAAAACAGATTTTTAAATTTCTTTTCCCGCGCTCTGCCATCTGGACGACACGTGGCAGGCTCTGATTCGCTGAGAAATTCCCTCTCTCCACCTTTTCATGGGCTTTTCTTGTGGGCCCCTTAAACTTGGACACGTGGCACTATTTCATTGGTTTGGATCAGTGCTCGAAAACTCGCCCCTTTGACTTTTTGGACTTTTTCCTTGGCGACACGTGTCATGCTGTGATTCGTCCACGGGCCTGCCGGATTTTCGCGTCCACCACGTCCTTTTGTCCCGGATGTCCCAAACTATCTGGGACAAATTCTTCGGTTCACCCGAAATGGGCTTCCACGTCCCCTTTCTGCCAGTGACACGTGGCGTTATCTGATTGGCTTTCGGCTCCTTCGGCTATCCGCGTCCCGCGCGTCCCTTTGTCCCACTTGTCCTTGTGCTAAAATTTTCCATTTCGGGTGAACCGGCCGGTTCGCGTCCTCCGCGCATTCACGGCCCAGATGTCCCAGTGTGAAAGTTTCCTGTTTCGGCCGAACCGGCCGGTTCGGGTCTTCCGCGTACTCTTGTCCCGCTTGCTCTCGGTGAAGGACTTGGACAAATTTTCTTTCTTTCGGCCGATTCGGGCATTTCGCATCCATTTGTCCCAGATGTCCCTTTGTTGTTTGGGCCGCTGTAGGCTTTTCGGCCGATCCGCGCCTTGGCGTCCCAAATGTCCCATGTCCGGAGACTAGGACTTAGCCGATTTTCACAATTTTTCTGGCCCAAGCTTATTTTCTGCAACTTTCTCGCATTTTCTCAGAGCTTGTTCTTTTCGACCTAGACAGGGAAGTTAGAAAAATTTCTGAAGGGACCTTAGAAACATGATTTTTGCCCTGGATTAATCAATTTTCCTGGGACTTGAGAATTCTGATGTATGTTATCAATTCAACCCTGAGGGGGTGAAATTGGATAATGATCATTTATCAAACATTATGGAAAACTTTGGATATGAAGTTTTAATTTAGTTCAACATACCATCCTCTAAGCCGATAGGTAGACATAAGTTGTAAACAAAATCCTTAGAGCTTTGTTAAGATTCTTTAGTTATAGGTAAGTTAAGAACTTGGGCCTTGACTTTAGTGCATAATTTTTTTGCTTATGATTATCTTGTTAATAGGATTGCAAGTAAGACACCATTTGAAATAGTGTATGGGAGTTAGGGAGTTGAGAGACTTGCTGCACTGATGAAGAGAAGAGTGTTGAAGCGGGGGACTTTGCAAAACATATGAAAGACGTTCACTGACAAGTACACAATCAACTAGAAAATATGAATGCACAATATAAATAACACATAGATGAGAAAATGAGAGAAGTTGAATATCATATTGGAGATATGGTATTAGCGCATTTGGAAAAAGAAATATTACCTAGGATAACATATAATAAACTTGAATGGAAGAAGATATGGCCATGTAGGATCATAAGAAAGTTTTCTCGAAACACTTATGAGATTAAATTAATTGTAAAATTGATATATCTATTGAATTTAATGTGTAATATTTGTACCTATAACATGCGGAGTTAGGAAAGTGTTGAAGAACTAGAATCAAAAGATAGAGGATTATATTAGAGAAGATAGATGCCATAGAAAATGCATGATGGACTAGAAAGAGTGATAGACACTGCGATCAAGAAAACACACATAAAGGAGTATAAGATCAAGTGGAAAAGAAAGAGCATTAAAGATGTAACTTGGTTGAGTGTTGAAAATGCAATGAAACATTGAATTTATATTTCTTGAGTAGGATCTTATTTTTATGTAGCAACATCTGGGTTCACAAGTAATCTTGGATCACCAAATATAGTTTTGAATAGTTGGAGTCAGTTGTATTTGCATTTTATTTTGTTGGTGGGATGTGTAGTGAAGAATTAATTTGTTGGTGGGTTTTGGAGTACAATGTTACATACTATGGAGTATGTGAGTTCATTGCATGAGTGTTTTTGTAGTGAATAAGGAATTTTTGTGGGTCATGAAGTATAGTGTTACATTATGTGGAGTGCATAATGTCGGGTATGTTACATAGTCTTCGTAATCTTGTGGAGTCCTTTGCACAAGTCACACAAACTTATTTGACCCACAGAAACCTAGTTTGGTTTCTCAAGCATACATGGATGGATGCATAATCCTATGGATGCCACAAACTACTAAAAACCTATTTTGTAAGTTGTGTACTACTAATAAATTTGAACAATACTAATTATATGATCTCAAGTTGCATGGTATTGTATGGGTTTGCAGAACACTACAAGGTTGTTTGAAGCCACAAATTAATGATGATTAAATGTTTGAATTTGCAAGTTTCAAAAGGCCAATTGGTTGTGTATTGGATGTATTGATGAGTCCTTAAGGACTTTGCATTTGAATTCTGTAAGTTTAGGTGTCTTAGAGTGTTGCATTAGGTGGCTTATATGCCTTATCAAAGAATACCAATTGCCTTAGGAAATTAGCTTTTGGAGAATCCAATAGCTTAATGTTAGCTTGTAAGAGTAGAGTGTGGATGTGAGCTTAAGACTCAAAGCTAAGTATGACAATACATTAAGTGATCTAGCATGAGACAAGAAGAGGATGATTATATGATGTGTGATCTGAATCATTGGCGATCTGTCTAAGTGTGTTATTTCTATGAGTATATGAATTGAAGACTTATTTCTATTTAAGTGTTAAAATATGTGTTCATTTGATATTCATGCATGTACGTGATTTCAATTATGTTTGGTTTATTTTTCCATGAGTGTTCTGAGGATTTTGTGGTGTAATGAGGCTATTCGTTTGTGCACCACAACCACATCTCCACCATAAATGCATGGAATTATAATGAATACACAAGAAACTATCTTGTTTGAAATAATATTCTCATATATATGTGTTGTGAATGTTGTACTTATGCCTTGAAATAAAGGTGTGTTTACATTATATTTGTACAAGAAAATTTACCCAAAAATTTGATCAAAGCGGTCCCGAACTCGCATATAACCAAATCAAGTAGCAAAGGTGACCTTAAAGATATCGAGAGAGGTATTAATCAAAGAAATAATTGTGCTCATAAAGGCCCAATACTTGTGATTTGTAGAGACTTCTACACTCAATTCTACAAACCTTGAACTAACTTTCTAGATTCTTGTTAAAGAGATCTACAATGTTTTGAGTAGGAAACTTTCTTCTACTAAGAATAGAGACCCAATGAATTGAAATCGCCGATATGGCCTCCTATTACCTATTACATGTAAAACAAGCAAGTATGGTTGTTCTTTCTTATTAAAATTTGTTTTTAATTTAAAACTATAGTCAAGTAATTGTTTTTCCAAATGGTGCTATATTTTTACTCAAATAAAAATATTTACACATGACGTTGTTTTTTACTAACAAAATAATTACTTTTAAGTAATTTAAACTCATCAAAGTTTTGATGTTTCAGAGTCTATGAAATTAAGAAATTATTTTTATGCACTTAGGAGTTTAGGGGTGCTTCTTTCCAAAATTCTAATTATTTCCTAGACAATAAACTACTAACCAAGCATGCGGGTGTATAGGGACTTCACGAAGAATGTCTCATATAACTCATCATAGAGATATATTTCCACCCAAGTCCTTGGCAAACAATCCTTTTGTCTTAGATGATTCTATGTGAAGGCGTCTTCAATAGTTTATTGTTAAGCCTCAATATTCCCATGTGTGAGTCTAAACCATTTTTTTCCACTTCATCTTTGCATAGTTATGATGTCCTAGAAATAGAACCAAAATTTTGTGTGTCTAGTTGTACTACTAAACTATACTTATGTGAGTGAGTTGTGAAAGTTAGCACACAAAACTATCTTTTTTTTGCGTTGACTTATCACACTATTGTGGGAACTTTGGTGAGCTTGACCAAAGTGCAGAAGAATTTGAATTCCATCATGGGTAACAATATAATGAAGTGGAAGAGGTAACTAGTTCAACACACAAATGAATGAGGAAACATACTTAATCTCAAACAAATTATCAACTCCAAAACCATGTTCAACTCTTTATATGCATCATTCATTGCATAAATTCATGACACTCAAGTTCATTTATAGACCTACTTGACTCTTCTCATACCTAACCCTATGTAACTCATATATTCTCTCACATCACTGGATTCACATGCACATAGAGACACTTTACAATAAACCCTTCATGACGTATATCTAATGGGGACTTGTCCTTCACTAGTCTTCAAGAGCTATTATTAGCCTTCAAGTTTGTTTTACTAGTTAGTTGTTAGATCATGTGGTGGCTAGGCCACATGTCACCTCTACTAAGTCATGCATGATGAATGCTTATAATAGCTCCTTGGCTGTATTTAGCTATGTCTTTATTTTGTCTACCTTGTGAGTTATCCTTGTGCTATTATCTCCAACCTACTTTATCTGTTCCTGCACCACTTCCATGCAAGTGTTCCAAACTAGTAGTTTGATGTCTATTTTTGGATTTTCTAAATACAACACTTGTTTCAATTCTTGCATGACTGTGATTTAATATACTTTATTTTTCATTCTTCATGCTAACCCCTGAGTGTTTTGTTCCCTTTTTGTGCAACCTTTCCAACCATTATTTGTGCTTCATGTTAATAAGTGTTTTGCACCATTTTACGCAATCTTTCCTAACCATCTCATGCATGTGGTTCTTTCCCCTTATTTTTTCCCTCTCCATATTTCTTGTGTGCTCATATTCGGACTTATGCATACTCTTCTCTCATTTTCTTACGTCCATCCTTTTTTTATTTTTTCGTGCATTATTTAAAGAATGGTTAAATAATAAAGAATGTTTGACCTTGATGTAGGGCCGCACAAAAACAAAGAATACAAGAATTTCTAGGGTCTAACATGATCTCAAACTGTGTGGTATTGTATGGATTTGTAGAATGCTACAAGGTTGTTTGAAGCATTAATGATTAAATATTTGAAGTTACAATTTTTGAAAATCATTGGTTGTGTATTGGATCTATTGGTGGGTCCTTTAGGACTTTCCATTTGAATTCCACAAGTTTAAGATTCTTAGCGTGTTTCATTAGGCAACTTATATGCCTATATAAACAAATACCAATTACCTTAGAAAAGTATAATTTTGAGAATTCAATAGCTCAATGTTAGCTTGTAAGATCGAGTGTGGATGTGAATTTGAGGCTCAAAGCTAAATATGAGACTACATTAAGTGATCGACATGAGATAAGAGGAGAATGATTATATGATGTGTGATTTGAATCATTGGTAATTTATCTAATTGTGTTATTTCTTTGAGTATATGAATTGAAGTCTTGTTTCTATTTTAAATGTTCAAATATGTATTTATCGATCTTTGTGGCTGTGCATGATTTCAATTTTGTTTATTTTATTTACGGTGAATGTACAAGAAAATATCTTGTTCAAAATAACATTCTCATATATGTATGTGTGTGTGTGTGTGTGTGTGTTGTAAATGTTGTACATATTCCTTGAAATAAAGTTGTGTTTACATTAGATTTGTACAAGAAAATTTACCCAAACAATTGACCAAAACAAGAAAATTTACCTAAACAATTGATTAAAACAGGCCTAAACTCGCATGTAATTAAATCAAGCAGAAAATTTGAACTTACGAGATGTTAGAGAGGTCTCAATCAAAGAAATAATTTTTCTAGCAGAGGCCCAAAACTTGTGCTTTGTAGAGACTTCTATACTCAATTCTACAAACCTTGAAATAGCTTTTAGAGTCTTGTTAAAGGGATCTACAATGTTCTAATTAGGAAAGTATTCTTCTACCAAAAATAGAGACCCGATGAATTAAAATAATGGACATGGTCTCCTATTACCTATTAAATGTAAATCAAGTAAAGGGGAGGACGACACAATATAAAAAGTATAGTTGTTCCCTCATATCAAAATTTGTTTTTAATTTAAAACTATAGTCCAAGTAAAAATATTTCTAAGTGGCATTTTTTTTTTTCTTAAAACTATAGTTCACATAAAAATATTTTCACATGATGTTGTTTTTAGGCTAACAAAAATTTACTTTTAACTAATTTAAATTCATTACATTTATGATGTTTCCGGATTCTATAAGATTAAAAAATAATTTTTGCGATCAAATTTTTGTAAATTTTTGATTGATGTGTTTTGATTCACTAACGTATCATAGCGGTGATTCAAAATGCGTCGAAAAAAATGCACAAATAGTTGATCCTAGAAATCATTTCCTAATTTAAACTTGTGAGATAAGTAAGAAATTAATTATGCCAATAGAATGAATGAATGAAATATTTTAATGAAGTCCACAAGACCAAACAATCTATCCCTAAGATATTTTTAGACTTCTTTCAATATCGGACCTCCTATAATGGATCTTGATTAGAAAACCAACAGTCTTTTTAAGCCTTGCTTCTTCAAATAACTCGCTTAGGTTGTCCACTTTCAGGTTGCTTTCATTTGGATAAGAATATCATCATAATTTGTATAATCCATGATGAAGTGTCATTCCATCTCCAACAACCCTTACTACAAAAGACATGTTCTCCTCTCCCAATCCTCCTTAGGAATAGTCCATCTACCGGTCTCACACTAAAGATGATGTGATCTAGTCTTGACTACACAACTAACATGTTTACTTTTCCCTTGATAGTCGTACCTAGATATATTTTTTCATCATGCTCTTAGGAGGAATTAAGTTCTTTGATGTAATGAGATTTCTTTCAGCCAACATGCCCTGTCCATATGACAATCCTAAATTTTTCTATCACAAAATATTTTATTTCCTCGAAGTGTTAGGACACTCTTACAAGTTAATGCCCCATTTTCTCATCCACTTGTTGTTTGATTAAACCAAGTTTTCTTTCTACGTCCTAATTTATCCTCCACAAATGTTTTAGGCTAGTGATGGTTATCCATGCTTCCAAAAAATTTCACATAGCTTATCATCCAAGTTATTGCCAATGCCTCCATCGGAAACATCCCTATTTTAGCTTGAGTAAAATCTCATTTGGGACCATAGTTTTGACTTTGAGGGTGTTTGTGATTAGATTATTTTGGATTCTTTCCCCAACTTCCTCCATCCATGATTAAACATGTTACTTCCCCAAACCTCATAGCCATATAGGGCAACCAACACGACCAACAAGTCAAATATGTTTGAAGCAAAATGGAATGGGGAAGGTGAATCAATCCTTTAAAACTTTACACAATTTCATATTTACTTGTTTAAACCATAAATAATTAAACCATTAATGTGTGCACACGTGTCATCTTTCGGGCATTAATTTCAGGTTTGCCTATGTAAACTTGGATTTTCACCTGTCATTATCACCTAACTTTCACTCTGACACCTCGATTTTTACCGCACCATATCATACTTTTTAGACATCACTTTCAAGGTAATTTTTTATTTTTCTTTAATCTTTTTAGTTTAGATTGCCATGGTTTTGTTTGTTCTTCCTTTCCATTCTTTTTTTCTTGTTTAAACATGGAAGCCACTACCGATCTTGTTTTTGTTCATTTCAAACATGTTGTTTTGTCTTTCATTCAATCTTGTGAGCTTCGAATCATGTAGGCATCGAGTCTCATCGAACCCAAGGATTTTGCAAAACCTCATTTCAGATCTTTGGAACCTTTAGCTTTTGGATTTGGTGTGTTTTCGTTGGTGTGATTTTTCGATGTTTTGGAGGTGTGTTTTGGAGGTATGATTTTTAGCATTTTAGAACTATAATTTTTAGAGCGTGAGGAGTTCAATTTTGGAGTTAAGCGTCATTTTGGATCTTGAAGTGGTTGTTTTTCAAAACTTTGTTACTTTTTGCTTTTTGGACTTTCGGAACTTGTTGCTTTTGGACTTTTGGAGGTGTGCTTTTGGGTTTTAGAACCGAGCAAAGTTCAGATTTTCAAAGTTTTGGGCTTCATCTTTTCGGAATTAAATTGTTTTTGTAGATTTTGTTTTAGAGACGTTGGTGTTTGATTCTTCAAAATAGTTTGTATAAAATTTTCAAGGTTTGATTGGGTTCGAACCTTAAATTGATGTCAACTTATTCATCAAAAGGAAAGGAAAAGATGATGTATACCTTTATAGGAGTTTCCCCTCATACATGTTTGTCCTCATATTTGGGAAACATTGGAGACACAAACTTGGGATAGTTGGATATGCTAAAATTTTGGGAAAGACTAAAAGCCCCTAATAAAAATCTCGGATCTGCAAGCCATATTTGTGCAGTGGCCTTGCTCTCATTGTTGATTTTCCTTCATCCATGTATTTCCCTGAGTTTGTCTTGGTTGCGATAGCTCACTTCGATAAGGCATCTAAATCAGTAAAGGATGATGATGGAAAAGTTGTTATTATTTGGACAACGATTTTTTTGAACACTTATTCAAACTTTCGGATATTGAGGAATATGCAAAAATTCTCCGCAGAGGATGTAATTGAATATTGGGATAAGGAATATAAACTATGCACAAAGATCATGATAAAGAATTATTTGGCCAAGAATGTTACTAAGTTCCCAAAACATTGTTTCACTCGGACTTCATCCGGGGAAGTCAATTACCTTATTGTGCTTTTGAGTAGAGTTTCGGATCTTGCTTGAGAAAGAGAATTTCAAGAATGCATGTTTCTTTACATTGTTACCATTAAGAAACATAAGGAGTTTATAATGTGGGGATAACATATTAGTAGTTCAAATTTTTTTCGGTTGGGCAATGTCCTGGACTTCAAAAACTTCTTCATGAGTGATAAGGCCAAAATATGCCTCATTAATGTGCAATGAATGATCTCATTTTACTCTCCTTTTAATCAAGTTTGACTACATTTTGTGGCTTTTGTTTGATCTAGTATAAGTTAGGATGTAATTTTCCATATTTTGTTTGATTTAGTTCTAACGTCTAAAAACTCCATAATTCCTAACAAAATGTGTGGAAATTCAGTTTTGGAATAAAATAGGTCATATTTGGTCAGATAAGCGAAGTGTGAAGCAACCAACACCTTTTTGAGGAAATTGGATAGAATGTGGCTTAGTTCCGGAACTCCAACACTTAGCTCAGTAAATGTATCACTTAATTTGAACTTGACACTTAGCTCCGAACTTTCGCATTTGTTCCGGAATGTTTCCCTTTGGTTCCGGAACTTCTCCAAAGTTTCAGAATCAATGGGAATCTTTTTATTCTATCAAAATCCAATTATAGAGAAATTAATGGGCCCTCTAGATAATCAAACAGATCAACGAATTGTCAGCTCTTCACACTTTAGAAATACTTATATAAAACCAAAAGATGTATGTCTAGCTAGTTTTCTAAATTTCATATCTACTTTGAGCACTATTTTTTTCACTAGAACCTATAGGTGGATAGACAACTATTGAACACTCATGATTGTAAATGCATCCTCAGATGATGAAATATATATAAATACCTAAAGATAGATAGAGGATGATATGGATATACTGAGACATATACATAGTTAAGTTTTGTAAGACAGAACGATTCAATAATAAGATAGCCATTTAATTTTGAGAGCAATACTACATTAATTCCTGATTCAAGGTGGAGCAAGGGCCCAATCCTCCAAGAAGAAGGATCTTTTTATTGGTATTTATATTTTCAAATAGTTTGTATAAATCTATTATCTAACAGTTTTGTAAGTTCTTTTGGTTCTTCAGTTAAAATATGTTACATAATTGTTCCTTGCAAGTGTTGTAGATTAAACTCTTATTTATTTGTAAGCATTTTTAACAACATTTTCAAACGTTTGTTTATTTCCAAGCAGTGTGTTTAATTTTGCAATGTGTGTTTATTTCCAAGTAGTGTGTTTAATTATGCACCGTGTATTTATTTTTAGTAGTGTGTTTAATTTTGCAAAGATTTATTTATTTCAGCAATGTGTGTTTGTTTCAACAAGTTTCTTATAGTGTAGCTTTAATAAGGCTTCAACCAAATAATCTTAAGACACTTTAAAACCCCCTAGAAAACTAAAAATAATAATAAATATCTACAATCAATTACTAGTTCACTAAGATTGTTCTGGTTGCATATAGCTTCAAGCACACCCCTAGTTTGAATATGAAATCAACCATGAGTTGATAAAATGAGGGGAATAACTACACCCATCATTTTTGGTGACCCACTAGTTAGAATTGTCTTATTAGGTGCCGATAAGAAAAAAACAATCATACATCTAGTAATTAAAAAATCTTCCCTACGTTATCATAAATTTATGACTAGACCAAGAGACTCAAAGGGTAGATTTCTCCCAAAAATATATCAATAAGAATTATCATCATCCTCTAGTTCAAATAAGGAAGTTGAGTAGAAATTTGAAGCACCATTGTCCCCTGTTAGACAAGAAGCAAAACTTTCACCTTTGGAATTTTTGGATCAATCACCAGAAGGAAGTGGAACTTTTAGGAGAAGGATTATATCCCAGGACCCACTTAGAGAAATTCTTGATTCTCAATTGAGTAGTCAACCTCCTACTCTTGACTTCTCACCTTCACCAAAGTGGATCACATACCACATTGATTGGGGAAATGATCTAGAAGATATTGCAGATATGGCACGAGAAGTTGAAAGAGAACCTAATAGGACCTTTACTTATCCAATTTAGTTGGAGGATGATGATATAACTATGAAGAATATTTCACCTGCACACTTGCCCACATTTAGAGGGGTGTCATCTGAGGACCCTGACCAATTTTTTTTTGAATTTAAAGTATTGTGTCAGACCTATGACTACAAAATAGAAAATCAAAAACTCAAGTTGTTCCCATCTACTCTGAAAGATGCAACAATGAGGTGGTTTATGGGATTAACATCTAATTCCATTACCACTTGGGGGAAAATGGAAACTACCTTCCTAGACAAATATCAGGACTACTGTAGGGGGAGAAACAAGAAGGAATAATTTTTTAGGATCAAACAAGAAGAGGATGAAAATATGGAAGATTATTTAGATAGATTCCTCTTTGTAGTAAAAGATGTGGATTTGTACTTGATAAGAGCTAAGCAAAACTATTTTTCTTAAAGGTATGCATGATGAATCTAGGAAGCCCTTAATTTAATGGGAGGTGGAAAAAACAATCAATTGAGAATGAATGATATTAAAGACCTTTGTAGAATTTATTCAAGAATAAAGGGTGGACCGAGGAAAGGAAAATTGGTGAAAGGTGCAAATCCAAACATGAACAAACTTATGGATGAACTAGCAAACTTTAAAAGCGAGATATCCTAGTTCAATTAACTTCCACCATGGATGGATTGCAAGCCAAAGCAAATGCTAATACTAAACCATTAGCCATATTGTCTATATGCGGTTGAAGAATGCAATAAGATATTGTCCTCAAGATAAAACAAAAATATGTCTTATTTGTGAATCTAGGAACATGAATTTAATGTTTTTTCTCTTCTTCCATTCATAAAAAATCAGCTTAAACAAACCAACACTTCATCCACTACTAATAGGTAAAATTTTTCTAGAGACAACCTAGTCAGGGGCATTTCATATCAAGATCTGCTCCTAATCCCTAGATGATGCCATGGGTGGCTCAGACAGTACCACAAATTTGGGGACAACCACCTTGGACCCCTCAACCAATATGGAATCCCGAGTTGGGCGGGGAAAAGCTTGGTATGCTCAAAGATACCAAAACCATGGTGCAGTCAAGGTAACCATTATACTTGGTCATAACCTAGGTGGAACCCTAATAACTACACTCAAGGAAAACATATCTCGGCTAGCATCAACATGCCATAATGGGTTCTCCAAAGACAAGGTTCACAAAGCTGAAAATGTGGTTCAAACACAAATACTAGCACAACCAGTGGCTAATCCCAAAAATAAACAAACAACCCTTGTATATGGAACAGAAGAAGAAAAACTAGTTGATCTTAATGTCATGCAATTTGTGAGGATATTCAAACCAGATCTGGAAAAATAATTAATAGTCCACCTATTATAATTACCGAGATGACATAAGCTGAAACCCCTAGTTCGATTATTCCTAAGGTTGATGAAAAGAAAAAGAAGATAGTAGCGATAATAACTTGTAGATAATCTACAAAGATTGCTCTCCCTTTCGTGGATCGCCCCGCTGTTGCATAATTTTCATTCAAATGTTTGTTCACTAAGCATTAAGGAAGTTATTCGGGAGACCGCCAGGAATCGCTACCAGATGTACCTCTAACCCTAATCGCGTATGGTGTAGGAATTGGATGGGAAATTAAATCTTGTCGTGGATCGACCTCGCCTTTCCCAATCTTTACACTCGTGGTTCTGCAAACCCTAGCCACATTCATTCATCATCCGGGGTGTTCTAGGAAAAAATTAACCGAAACAGGGTGATCTGTTATTCCAATGGATAAAGGGATTGCTTGAAAGAATAACGAGAATCCTCCATGAAACTGCAGGAAAGTATTAAAAATAACTACAAAGAGCATGCTGCTGATTTGTAGATTTGGGGTTTATGGCCCGGCCTTCACTGCTCTTTGGTAAGATAGACTTATATCCATGTGCTAAAGGCATTTTCATTATAGCTCTTAGGACTATTAAGGTAGATGGGAAACTTGGACTCCATCTTTAGCGGTAAGATAGACTTATATCCATGTGCTTAAAGGCATTTCATTATGGCATAGTGATAAAACATCTTCGGACGAGTTAAAATATTTGATCCCAAATCCTTTAATGGGGTCATTCTCATGGAAACACTGTTTGGATCTGTTATTTACCTCTCTATCAGAGTCATGAAGAAATCAACACCTATACACTACATGATTTCAAACAACTAATTACACCCATACTTTGGGAGAACTTGAGTTATAAAAATCTTGTGACCTTAGAGGCAAAATAGTAGACAAACTTTGATTATGAATTACCTTTTCGATGTAGAAGGTGTTTTGGATTAGGACACACCTCTCTTGCTTGTGGGATGGAAACGTCAACATGAGAAGCGCAATGGTGGAAAGACGATGAGCACTTGATATTGTGGATGGAAAGGATCTTGATTCTAAAGCAAGTAGTTGAACCGAGTCAACAAAACCCTTTATCCGAAACTCAGATTGGAAACATGAAAAATACATGTCTTGAGGCGCATGGAAAATGAAAAATATATCTCTTGAGAACAACAGTTCGAATGGGACATATCTAAGGAAAATACTCCTCCTTTATCTTCTTCTCCAACCGCGAAGACTCCATCGGGGTGGGTACGTCAAAAAAAAGAAAAATCTACCAAAGGTAACAACACTTGTTGATTCTTTTCTTATTGGGTTTCATTGGTCTCATATTTCTTGGGCGATAGCAAGACCATGTGTCTTTGTTTTGCCATTGTTGTTTGTTTCTTATAGTTTTTTTGCTTTGTTTTCCTTAATTGATTAAAACAATTCTACAAAACTCCCAGGAAAAACTTAAGGAAGTTATGATCGGGCGGATTTTGATCCATGCTTTAAATTTCATTTATCTCAGGGTATAGTCCCTTGGTATTTGCCAATAATAATTCTACAAAAACTCCTTTCGAGAAAAACTTAAGGAAGTTATTGAGACCAAGGAAATGAACTAGTGCGGGAATTAAGGAAATTAAATATTTGCAAGCAATCAAGGACATTCTGAATTAAAAAATTAATCAAAATGGTATCTTGAGAATACACGAAAGAAAAATAAGTACCTTAGGACTATTAAGGTAGATGGGAAACTTATGATTTATTGGCAAGAAAACTCTTACTTCCCAAATATGGGGATCTGGAAGCCCTGTTATTTCTATCTCTATAAGAAATCAACATATACATAATGTTTTGGTTGATTTGGGAGTAGTTATAAATGTGATGGTAGTAGACACTTTGAAAAATTACCACTGGTATAAACCTACAAAAATATTATAGATGGCTATGATAAACTAGAAGGGATCATGAAGATGTGGGTCATGGGAGAGTCATGGGAGTAATATGGACTTCCTTATATTCATCAAAATTGTAAAACACTGTTATCCCATTATTTTGGAGAATGGTTGGCTATAGTTGCTTCCTTAATTGATTGCGAGATCGGGTGATATGACTATCTGGAATGGTAGAATTCTAAGCAAATTTCCCTATATCCTCGCACGACCTTTTATTGATAATCAAGAACAATTATGGGTTGATGATCACGATACTAATCAAAAAATTTATTCTTTGGCTATGATAATATTGAGGATCCACGGGAGTAGAGAATATGATTAATCATCCATTGAAATCACCAAAAAAATTGGGGATAGTTTCGGACTTAGATTAGGAAACCCTCGGACTTAGTTAGGAACATTCAGAGGAACATGATTTCTCAAATGTAAATAATTTCGCAGAGGAACATGGGGAGGCAGAAATAGCTACGGAATCAGTAGATTTAGTCTCAAAGATATCAGGGAACAATAAGGAATGTTTGGAAAACATCAGTGATGAGGAGTTTGACCAACAACAAGATAAGTATCATAACTCTACCTACTGTCCTTTATCCAGTATTCTTTCTCAAGGGAACTTTAGAGACATTTTTGCATATCATATGTTTTTACCACATTCATTTCCACTAAACACCCTAATGGAACCTTTTCAACAAATCAATTCATCACACACTGGAACCAAACAAATTGAGATTGACCAGGGAAAAATTTGAACATTAACAATTTGGTTGGAAAATGATCAAGAAGCTAAATTCTTTGATGTCTTGAAAGGTTATACTAGAGATTTTGCTTGGGATTATAAAGACATGAAAGGAATCCATCCAAGTATCTATACCCATCACATTTATACTGAAAATGTTAAACCAGTTAGGCAACCTCAAAGAAGAATCAACCCATCCTTGAGGGACATAGTCAAGCAGGAAATTGAAAAACTATTACAAGTAGGCTTTATCTACCCTATCTCAGATAGTCATTGGGTGTCTCCTCTTGTGATTGTGCCTAAAAATAATGGAAAATGGAGAATGTTTGTTGATTATAGGGAATTGAACAAAGCTACACTTAGAGATTATTTTCCCTTACCATTCATAGATCAAGTTTTAGACAACTTTTCAGGTAAATAGTATTTTTCCTTCCTGGATGGCTTTAGTGGATATAATCAAATCAAGGTGGTTGTTGAGGATCGGGAAAAACTACCTTTACTTGTCCATGGGATATACCCTTGGTTTGCGTATATACGCAATGATACTCAATCCCACACCAAAATAGCAACATTCTAGCTCAACGCGCTCCACCTAAAAAATTATGTTTTAGTGTGTTTTAAATTTTTGAACGTTTTTCATATGTTAATTTCTATCACTCTTAAGAACATTACTTTTTATTCTCAAGAATTTTGTAACCACGATACGTTTGGCATTTTGGGATATGATACCTTCCACCCATTTTTGTATGACTAACATTATATTATTATGGTTTATTAATAAAATTTCACTTTTGATGAAAAATAAAGAATCACTTGTAAACTTCAAAAATTCATTGATCCTCCATTTAATTTGGAAACTTTATGTTATGTCAAATCTTGTTATATTGACTTATGAAAAGAATGTGCTTCCAAATTTCCAAATAGATAATTTTACTTTAATATTTGAATGCATTCATGAGGACTCATGTTTGTTTATGCTATATTGCTTTGATCTAAATTTTTGAATGCCCGATTGAATTTTTGTTAGCTCGATTGGTTAATTCTTTATAAAAATGGTATCAATATTTCTATTAATATTTGGCCTCTTGTTGAAATAGTTTATTTAATCATGCCTTAATCCATTTTATTTTGTTGTGTTAAGATGGTCGTTTAGGCTTTATCAATTCCCGATGGATTTAGTTACAAATCAAAATATTTTAAAATATTCATATCTATACAAAAATATTTGTATAATCACTTTATACAAAATTTCAAATCAGCTTAATTGAAAACCTAAAGACTTTATGTCAAAAAAATTTAACCTTTTGCAAATACTCAAACAGGAGACTCCATGTGGGTCAGATCTCTCTTCAATTTAGAAGTGATAAGAGTTGTAAATATTGTTCCTCAAGTGAGCCTTTGTTCGAGAGGGTTTATTGGTGATTTGGACATAGTTTTACATAGCAATTATAGAATAAATTCACATTATAGTTAATTTTATATATATATATATATATATATATATATATATATAGAATTTGCTTACACATATATAGGAAATGATCTCTTATAAAGCAGGGAGTTCTTAACAATTTCTTCAAACTACTCACTCAACAAAGATGAGTTATTCTAACAACTCGTAACAATAAACACATGTTAATATCTAGCCTATTTACGGTACTCACATATAACTAATAATGTGAGCACTAATTCCTAACATTCCCCCATTGGGAACATGGGGAGAATCATGCACAATTTTAGCTTGGAAACAAAATCATATGCCAATGTATACTTTTAGGTTGGCATATTGTTATCTAGATCTTGTTGCACATGATCACCTACATACAAGAACTTATCCTGCTTTCACTTCTAGTGAACTTATCACCGGTCAATCGTCTTCCTGATGAAGTATGACGGTAAGAAGATCTATACGGTCAAAGGGTCTCTACGATCGGTTGCCCTCTATACAACTATTTATAGCATCTATGATATGCACATTCTCCTCTTTTCAAACTTAGTAGGGAATGATTACAATGTTTTATTTTCACACACACCACACAACTGAAATAATAGAAAATGCCACAATTTCATTGTGTCCCCTGTCACTTGGGGCTAGCTAGAGAGGACATTGATTGTCCTCCTTCCTATTCTTCCTTCCTTCATTGTTATGTTGCTTGATTACTCAACAAATTTGAAATTGAAGCTCAATTTTAAAATGACCAAAAATAGATATCATTTTATACCGAAAATATGTCCAATTACAATTGAGACGAAAAAAATTAAAAAGCAATATTTTGACAACGTAACTATTTTAACATTAACTAGATAATAAAATTATTTTCTTTTTAAAATTTTAATAAACTTACAACACAAATGACTCTATTTAACAAATGAGACAAAATATTACTATGAACTATATATGAAAATAGATTTTTAATAACAATTGAATTACAAATCTATTAACAATAATATGATTAACTACTCGCTATAGACCACATACTAACAACGTGGTTTTGGCCACTTATTTTTAACATTGACACATACAAACTAATTAATAAATTAGTTTAAATGACCCAAACTAAAAAATTAAAAACCTTTACATACCTAAAACTGTATTTAAAAACCTATAACAAATACTTAGACTTCGAAAAACTTATAAAAATAGTATATCAATAAACTATACTAAGACTAATGTATATCACCTAACACTGCACTTAAAAAATAGCGTTTACTACTATTGAATAAATTGACACATGGGTTGCACCAAGAATTTTTGGATCAGTTAATAATCAAACAATAAATAAACCATCGACTAGAATCACTAACGCATTAAAAAAACCAGTGACAGATCAAATCTACTTTTGGACAGCAGAGAAGCACGTCAATCAGTTCATGAGGAATGTTTTGTGACAGATCTACAAATGTTCTAAAATTCCACTGACTGACTGAAACGAATATATCCAAGTGTATACTCATTAAAAAATTTAAAATCCAAATGAACATCATAGTTAAAAACACTCAAAGCCCCTACCAATCTGTGCACTCATAATTCCATGTAACATATAAAATAAAGGGTATTTTTAAGCTAGTTAGCATTGATGTGTCCAAACGCCAATCCCCAAGAACACTCTTGAACATGGCACAAATAATCACTACTAAAAACAATCCTTGTTGTCTCTACATCATTTGAAACCACTCGAGCAAAACACACAGGTTTTTCGAAAAAAGGGGAAATGTTAATGAATGATCCCCAAACCCTAATTAGTCATGAGTTATCTTTCGAAGAGGCATACAATTAAGTATTTTTAAGCCAAGAATGTGGTTCCCTTTCGATCTTCCTTATTGAAACTTATTCCTTTATTAATGAGAGGGACACCTTTACCCAAGTGGTGGAGGATTATTTTCGAGGAGCAATGATTTATTTTCCTTTCTCAAATAATACAATAAACCTCCACTTGGTTTCTTATATTTTTAAACAGAGGACTGTAATTTATTACTTTCCCAATAATCCAAAATCATTAAGGTAAGTGAAAACTACTAAAAAAGGAGCCAAATTCTTACCCTGTTAACCCAAAAAAATGAAACACTCCCACTAAGTTGCTCTAGCAATTCTATTGAAAACAAATATTACTAAAAACAAATATTATGAATCATGAATTCTGAAGATTTGCCTTCAAATGGACAATGAAGGATAATGTGGGATGTTACTTCAGCTTTTAGTTGTATAAATTGTAGTAAGAAGGACACTACCAACCCAATTTTCTATTATGTATGCCTTTTCTTACGCATGTTCACTTGACAAGGATCTATATCTTTTTGGTTGGTCATTTCTTATTAACCATAAATTATCTTGAAATGAATGAAATGAAATGAAAGATTTTAATGACATCCACGAGGCCGAAGAGTCTATGGGACCACAAAGCGAGATTTTTTAATCTAATTTGAGACTCCTTTCAATATACGCTCCCAGTGTGAATCTTGAGAATGAAACCCTTGATTGCCTAAAGCTTTGTTCCTTGAAGAGTTCCTCTACAAATCTGTCCACCTTGAGTTGTTTTCATCTTTTGGATATGAATATCATCGTATGCCGAGCACTCCATGACGAAATGCCATTCTGTCTCAATCACCCCTTTGTTGCAGAAAAGACAAATTCTCCTTTCCCAATCTTCCTTTGGAATAGTCCATCTACCAGTTTCGCATCGAAGATGGTGTGATCCGGTCCTTAACTGTGCCACTAGAATCCTTGCTTTACCCTTGATAGCTGCCCCTAGATAAGATTTTTCATCATGTTCCCCAGTGGGATTGAATTCTCTGATATAATGTGCTTTCTTTTCAACTAATATGTCCGTCCACATGTGGTCTGAACTTTTCTATCACATAATTTTTTATGTCCCTGTTGTTGTTAGGACACTCTTGCAAGTTGATGTCCCATTTGTTCATCCATTTATTATTTTGTTTCATCCAAGTTTTCTTTCTACGCTCCAGAGTATCGTCCACAACAATTTTGGGCCAGCGAAGATTGTCCATGCTTTCAACTTTTTTCAAATAGCTTATCATCGAGATATTGCCGAAGCTTCCAACGAGGAAGTACCCGCTTCAGCCAACAGGATCTCATAAGGAACAGTTGATTTGACTTTGAGAGTGCTTGTGATTAGATGTTTCTGGATTCTTTCTATCTGTCTCCACCCATGATTTGACATGCTACTTCCCCAAACCTCGTAGCCATAGAGAACAACCGGAGCGACCAACAAACCAAAAAGGGTTTTCTTAGTTTTCCAGTCCCAAAGTTCAGCTTTCCTACACCTGTTTTGAAGTAGGTAAGATGCTTTCCAACCTCCCTGAATCCTTTTTGCTTTACAAGTCTCCCAGCTAAGCTTGTGGTGAAAGTCAATCCCAAGATATTTGTATTCAGTGACTATTTCCAAAGGGCTCCCCTCAAAAAGAAAGTTAATTTGTCTCTCTTTCCTTTTTAAGGAGAAAATCATGATTTTTGTTTTACTTGTGTTCACTTGCATCCCGACTTCTTGGCAGAAGAGCTCTAATGCTTTTAGTTGTTCCCTCAATCCTTGGGTTATTTTTGAAATTAGGATAAGATTTTCAACATATAGGAGTAACTTCACCACGTAACTTGCTAACTATATACCTACTCCCTCGTTTTATTTAACCATTCCTCAAGCTTGTCAATGTATAGACCAAATAAGGTGGGGGAAAGAGGGCAACCTTGCTTGACACCAATGTCATTGCCGAATCATTCGGACATACCTTCTACGATTCTAATTTTAGCTTTGACTGCTCATCTGGCCTATGAACTACTACTCTAAAATCATCTGGAATCCCAAGTTCCTCCATCCTATTCCAAAGTTTGTTTATGGGTACTGTGTCGAAAGCTTTCCTAAAATCAACAAAACAACAAAAAGATTCTTCTCTGGGGTGTCCCAAACCTCTTCAATCAAATGCCTAAGATTGATGCGGTTGTTAATTGTTGAGTTTTTAGGTTGGAATCCTACTTGCCCTTTTGCTCTTTTACCCTCTCTTTCGGCCCAACTGTTGATTCTCCATTCTATCATGCCTCCAAAAAGTTTACCAAGAAGAGGATTGATCATAATGGTGCGATAATTAGATGGATTATTAATGTCACCACTTTTAAATAAAGGAATAACAATGCATTATCCATCCACTTTGTCAGAAATCCATTCTGATTGACATTATTGAATATTTTTTTATGTGTGGTGTGAGGACCTCAACCCCCCATTTTAGAAATTCAGCCTGTAGCCCATCGATGTCTTGTGCTTTACCACTTGCTAGATTCTTTATGCCCTGCTTGATGTCTTCTGTCGAAAAAAGCTCAATCGAAGTCTCGATTATGGGAGGAATATCTTTTTGTTGGGAACGCTCATATAGGGTCCTTGCATATTCTAACCAATGAGCACCTGTGATATTATTTTCTATGTATTTTTTCTTTTGTTGTAACTCCTCTCAAAAACCTTTGGGGTTGTGTTTTCCAAGAGAAATTAATTTTTTCCTTTTCTTGCTTACATAGCTTTCTTTTTTGTGTTGTACCAGTCTCTCATAAATCTTTTTATTTTCTTTATTCATTTCATTTTTCTACAAATCTCTCTTGGTAGCTTTACATTCTTCATCATACCATGGGTTTTCCGGAAAAGTATTTTCCGCTCCCTTTCTAGGCTTAGATATTTCACAAGCACTTAGAGCCTTTTGGATTAAAGATATTAGCAGATTACTACGTACATAACCACTCATTCCCTTAGGTGTCGTGTTCTCTATATCCTTCCTCATTATCTGAAATTGTTGTTTAAGGGATGCAACAAAGATTTCCTGATTTTCTTTATTTAGAATGATTTTTCCTTGTTTTTGAGATGCCTTTTGCATGTGATGAACCTGATTTCTTGATATTACTTTATAGATTCCTAGTGAGACTACATGAACCAATCATCATCTTACAAAATAAAACTATGAAAATAAAAACAATTCCCATAATATATTAGTATGAGTTTTAAAAGCTAACATTTTATTTCGGATGTTACATGTCTTATACTTCAAACATTTAGGAGGTTAAACTTCTCTCAATAGTTTCGAGACCCAATATTACAATATAAAGACAATTATATACCTAACTAGAGTAATCCTCTCTCATCTTACTACGCACTCTTTCTTTGTATGAGATCAAAAGTATACACTTTGGGCATTTTAGAACTCATAGTTGAAGTGATTTAGTGGGCACATCCTAGCATGAAGATAAAGGGGAGATTTTCCTCATCTAATTATTTCACCCTAAAAATGTTTCTTCATATATGATCTATGTCATTGAAGATCCTCTAAATTACCTTCACTATCAAAGAGGGGTAAGTGCATGGAAATGGGGGACAAAAGAGGGTCTTAAGTGGACACTTTTTTTGAAAAATAAAAAAGTCAACTTATACGAGTTTTTGAGATAGTTACACTCAAAATTTTGAGAACATGAATTGTATCATTTCAAATCTAGTTTCTAAACTACTAAAAAAATTTAAGCGATTAAGTATAAGTGGGTTAAAAATCTAAATTTTCAATAGGTGCTCTTGTTTTTGTAAAAACATAGTAGACGATAGGTCATGCCCCCATTTTTTTAGCACTATTTAATATTTTTGAAAACTCTTTGGTAGAAAGATAGATAGAGCATCTAGTTGTCGTAGAATTTTTTTTTATTTTTTTAGTAAGTATTTATTTTTGAATGATAGATAGAGCATCTAGTTTGTGACTATAATTTTTTTCAATTTGGAGAAGTGAAACAAAAGATACATGACAAAAGATAAACATTTACAATCACTAAAAATAGAGGTATAAAAATATAGTTTGAAATAAATATAAATAGAAACCTTAGAATAGCAAAAAAAATATAAAAAGTATATATTTAGAAAGAGGATAGTTTTCTTGACATTGTAGGCAAATTTTTAAGAAAGATAACAATCATTTTTGTAGGATTTATCATGGTGAAAGGTGATTTTTTACATATTGTGTCAAAAACACATAGGTTGTTGTGTTGTTACAAGTCCAAGGCACGGGTTTGGGAAACCAAAGCAATTCCAAGCCTATAAAATCTTGGTTTGGGTACATAAGAAAGGGAACGTGTACGCATTCCTTAGATTATAGGCATTATATGTGTTTGTGACAAGCTTATATGTACAAAAATAAATGTTAAAAACATATACTTCAAAGTTATTTTAGTAAATATAAGAAATTAGGGTCACTCTGCACCTTATGGAACTAGTCTCAAAGCTCCATGAGTCAGGGTTTAGGAAATATTTTTTATAATCTAATATGGTCAATACATGGGTGATTTTTCAGGATTTCAGCATTCAGCTAAATGCTTTTAACATTTAAATTATACAATTGACATCTATTTTAGGAAAGATTGTAGTCATTGTTTAGGTTTTAGGGCCTTTTGGATTATTTACTAACATTTGTAGGAGTGTTAGATGTGTCAAAATTAGATTTTACAAACCTCACAACTCTCAAAGGAAACAACAACTGCTCAAATATATGCACTCATGAAATGCCTTATAATACATAACAAATCAAAACACATGTACATGTTTTTATTAATTTGAAAATCCTTGATGACATCTACAAATACTACTCCCATTATTGGGGCTGTTACAAAAATCAACAAAAATCCTAAAGCTATTACAATGGTGTTTCTTCATGACCCTTGAAAAGTTTCACTTGTTCCATGTGACTCAACTTATCTCTCTACTCCTTATCACTCTAGCCCCTCAAATGGTAGACTTGACTCACTTCATGCACACATTGTGCTCTTTCACTTTTGTAATCAATGCACATTATACAATTCAACTATTGCACAAAGCATTTGTGAAATCCTTGTGTAATTGTCACCATCACCCAAATTTTGTGTTGCACTTTCCTTTCTCCATTATCCTTCTCACCATCCTTGTGTGTTCCCATGTACTTAACTAATATTGTAAAACTTATGTAAGAAATTCAATTCCCTTGTGATACTTCTGCATCACAAATTGTATCTTCAATTTCAATTGAATTGATTGATTGATTCATGCCTATATTTTTAATTAGTCCTAGATGAAGTAAAAAATCAAATCATATAGTTCTAATAAGTTTCACATGGCTCAATTTAATCAACATTTCTTCTCTTATTGAAAAAATCAACTAACTATGTAATGCATGATATAATTAGGGGGTACAATTGAGTCCAAATTCATTGTTGTGATGTAAAATATCTAGCATGAAAAATTGAAAATCTTAAGCATGACAACTAAGCCCCTAATTGAAAATTAGGCTTCCCAATTCACTATGCATCCTTCCTTTGGCCAACCTACCTTCAATTCAACCTTCACCCGGCTCGAGATAAAATTCCTAACAAGGTTTTTAAGTTTATTTTAGTGTGTAGGGATGATTACTCAAGGTGATAAATTAAGTCAGGAAGATTCAGTGAAATACAACTTCCGTTGGAGTCCTAAAAAGGGACATCATGGGGATCACACTATGACAATGAATAGATCAAGGTGTCAATGTGTACAAAATACAATCACTTTGACAACGGGTGCAATTGGGAGAATCATGAGGTCTGTGAAGATTTGAAACATCAAGGACATCATTGAAATTCAATTCATCAATGGAATAATCATCATGAGCATGATGAGAAAGAGTAACCATGATTGGTGATGGTAGTTATCTAAATCTCACAAAATGGTTCATATCTCTTGAGAGTGTTTTTAAACACAATCAATGTTTGTGACAATGTGCTCACATCTTGCAATTCAACAAGTGAATTTATCATTGCTTGATGCATTTGGAGGTCAAGAACATGGATCTCACCCTCAAAAAATCAAGTCTCATTCAAGGATCAATCCTTCCATTTAAAGGGGAAACTTATTTCCATGAGGAGAAATCAAGTAAATAGGTGTCAGATACTATAAGCATGTTTCCACTCAGGTGACATCTTGGTCAGGGAAGTGAATTGTGAATTTAAAAACATTTTTGTCACTTAAGTCATCACTTGAGGTGTTAGAAACATGCTTTCAACTCATGGTAACTCATTTTTACCATTTTTCATGATGAATAGACCCATGATGGAATTTTGGAGGCTTGATGTCCCCTTGTCCCTTTTTCCAACAGTAAGAGGATAAGGGGAACAAAAAAATGTGCTCCCCTATGGAGGAGAATTTTCGTTACTCAAAAACATAGCCTGGGGTGTTAGGAAGGTGTTTTTGTTGGGATAATTTTCATTGACGTCAAAGGAAGTTGAAGGAGATAACATATTGGCTAGAGTCATTGATGTCAAAATATGTTTTGCAAGATTTAACTAACATAGTAGAGTGTTTAAAGAGTGTTGTCTTTTGTCACTTTAGAGTCTCATATTGTGTGGGAAATTATTTCAAGTTCTCATCAAGTGCAAGAGGGTTAGAAAGGCATGACAATGTTTCATGGATTGGTTCAAGTGAAAGAGGGCATTCTTCATTGACCTCAATGGTCCATTCATCAAGTGTTTCTCACTTCTTCTCTCAGTGTACCTTACAGGGCTACATAAATTCATCATTCTAGGAGGCTTCTTCACTCATATAACTAATTATTTTAGATAATGATGTAGTTAGGGTCCATAAAACCCAAAAAACATCATAGAGTCACATTTGATTTACTATGCATGATGTTATTGAGACCAAATAATCCCTAAATCTCATCACATCATCATAATTAAGTTCATATGACTCAAATAGGGTAAACTACCTCTCTCCTTGAGCCAATGTGTGGATGATGTTTAAGAAGGTTTGAAGCATGTATACATTAATTTAGAATACTCCAAGACTCTAATTTTTGATAAAACCATGTTATGAATCTCTTTTCTACCATAAGGCTTAGTCCTAGAAATGTATTGTGAGAAGTTTTGGTGTTCCCATGTAGAAAGGGATTTTTATGACAAGAATGGTTTTAAACCTTTAGTAGAGAGGAAAAAAGAAACTAAAGTTTTAATATGTGTGTAAAAGTATCCTTATATGATTTCTCATTCCTTCATATATGATGGTCCTAGATGCCTTGGTAGCTTGGACTAGCTCATCTGGCTTGTTCCTTGAAGAAGGTTTGAACATAATGGCAGAGTTAGGATATGGAGATCATCAACTCACTCCTTGAGTCTCAAATTTCACTCACTTTCCTAACCATGAGTGGAAAAATCATAATATCAATGAAACAACTTTCAAGACTTAATTCTTCCGGACCTAAAAATTTGGGCCCATTTTTTCTGGAACCAAAAGGGGAAGCTTTACTATTTTTAATTATTCATGAAACCTTCAATCTTGAGATAAAAATGGATGTCTCCAACATATAGAGGATTCACATATATTTCCAATTCCTATTTTTTTTCCTCCTAAATCCTTACATAGCTCCTGGAATCTTGGAGTTTCCTAAATATTTGTAAACTACCTCCAACACTTCCAATATTCCTTAACATCACCTCTGGATGCTTAAGATATTTCCTAAACTCTCCCAAAGGGTGTTTTATTAGCTCCAAAACTGTTAAAATAACTAGCATGAAAATTGAAAATTTTGAAGCATGACAACTAAGCCCTTAATTGAAAATAAGGCTTCTTAGTCATTGTGCATCCTTCCTCTAGCCAACATGCCATCAGTTTCACATTTACCTCAACTCAAAGGAAATCCCTAATAATATCATTCATGTGTTTCAATGTGTAGGGAATAGTGTCTAAGGTGATTGATCAACTCATTTAGTTTTGATGAGAGACTACTTCCTTTGAAGGCCTAAAAAGGCCATTTTTGGCCATTTTGTAGCTAATTGAACACCCTTCCGGAAGTGTTTAGAGAAAATATAAAGAATATAAGGGTGATTTAAAATATAATTTAATATGCCTAAGTAAATTTATGAAACTTTAGGAAATAAAATCTCATTTAGGAGAAATATGTTTAAGACCGGGTTTTCAGATACATGGAATGAAAGCTAAAATGATGAAAGTTGACTTCTCTGGATGATTCCAGGATTTCCATAAATAGTTAGGATGAAAAGAATGCATTGGAAATATATTATAATAATCTACAAGGTTGAATAATCAACATTGATTCAAGGCTCAAATACTTCTTGAGGTACTTCAAAACTCTACAATTTAGCCCTCCCAGTTTAAAATGAAATATGACCTAAATTTTGAGTTACATGCATAATTCAATTTTAGAATAGTTCCCTTGATCATAAAATGTGATTTTCATTGTTTTAGTTAAGTATGGTGGTCAAGAACATGTAACTCATCCTTAAATGCCATTCAAGGATTCTTCCCCTATCTGGAGGAGGAAACTCATTTTGAGGAGCAACTTGAGAAAAAGGTGAGGTACCATAATCATGCTTCTACCCAAGTGTTATCATGGTCAATAAATTGAATTCTGAAGGATTCATCATGTTAAAAGGTGAAATTTAGAGCTCAAGGAGTGACTTTGATCATCATCATAGCTTGAATTTGTCATTGTACCAAAATCTATCGAAAAGAACAATAAAATGAGATAGTCATGCCATCGAGCTATCGAGACCATCGTGAGTGAAGTATTAAAGCATCGTATATATCCATGAGATACATAAGTTTAAATACGTGTATGATCATCATGAAGTTGATTCCATGAAAGGATGATTTTAGAGGTAGGAAAGGTGAGGGGATAATCTTCATATAGAGCACCTTGTTTACAAGAATGAGAAATCATCTCGGAGTTCACTTGATGTAATTCACTTAGTATTTTTATTTAAAACTCATTCAACACATAGTGGTGTGATCACACTATTAGTGCAAATCTACTGACACCCTAAATGACATCCAGATCTGTTGTTCAAAATGGGGTCATTTAGTGTGATTCACACAACATTGAATTTTCTCGAGGTGTGGGAACTTGCGGATGAGAAAATTCTCTAGAAAAACCTGGTTCTTATTCCTTTGTTTAGGTGTATGCATGAATTTTGAAGGTTTAATGCTAAATCCTACTCTAAATTCCAAGGAGATAGAGATAAAGGATGCGAAAAAGAAACAAAACTAAGTAAAAATGGTGATACACCAAAGGAGTGATGAACTTATGTCTTTGCAAATAAAAAAAAATCATAGAGATGTAACACCAAGCATGCATGATTGCCATAATGTGATGAAAGACCAGGAAACAATAATAAAAATGCATGAGAGGATTGGAAGATCATTCACAAAACATGCATTACCATTCCCGAATTTGATATACGCATTACAATTGGAAGAAAGGCAAAAAACATGTCACAAGTTACATGGAAGGTGCTGAAACTCCTCAAATTCACGTGCGAGGAAGAGGGAGTCTGCAAGAACAAAAATGTCGACCCTTTACAAATGTGCCAAAGCCCGGCTTTTAATGGCGAAGTAGAAGGAGGAAAACAAAAAAGTGAGAAAAATGGTTTATGAGCTCAACTACCAATCAAATCCTTTCAATTTCACTGTAAGGTGATGGGCTTCATGGACAAACACATACGCCAAAGTACATTGCCTGCGGATCAAAAGAACAACCCATACTTCATTAATTTTGGTGGTTGAATGTCAATTTTGTATTTTTGCATGCAGAGATGTTTTCTCATTTTCTCCCACAAAATCCACAAAAAAACAAAATTGAATAGTCCATTGCATGGATAATTTCAACAACTTTCCGATGACATAAAAACGTAAAAATCGAGCCCGGATCAAAAGATATGGCCCTCTAAAGATTTAGGAAAAAGCGGCAAAATTAGGGAAAAAAGGGTTCGCGGGTGAAATTTGAAATTTTCCCTTTTTTGAGTTTGGGAAAAATTCCCGAGAAAAACCCATGCCCCGCCACTCCATTGCCACGTGGAACCTTCCCATTTGGTAATGAAATGCGGGCTCAAACCTCATCTTTTTCCTTTGATTTCTCATCGGGAAAATTTCCCAAACTTTCCCCACGCTCCACTCTCCCGGTGACACGTGTCAGCTTCTGGTTTGGTGTGGAGGTGTGGGTCAACCTTTTCCCCTTTGCGCTTTAGCCACTTTGGAAAAATTTCCAAAGTTCTTCCGCCGCTCTAACCTATGTTCTGTTGACGGGACACGTGTCGTCCCCTCAATGCTCGGCGGGCTTCCGCTCGGATTTTCTCCATTGACCCCTTTGACCCCTTTTCCAAAAACCAAAAATTTCTCTGACCTCCTTTGCTCCACCTTGCCATGTGGTGTATTTTCATTAGTGGTATGGAGCCTGCCTTGGGAAAATTTCCCCAAAAACCTCCCATAGAGCCATAACTTTCGAAATTCTGAGGAGTTAGGAGGAAAATTTACCTTTACGGAAAGGTGAGAAAATTATCTATCTGATGGAGCTATTTCTAGAAAAAAATTGAGTCTTAAAATGTGTAAAATTTGATATTGAAGAACAAGGGAGGGAGGAAAGAAGGCAAGTTAGCCAAAATAAGTAGAAGGCTTATTTTGGATACAATTTTGGTGACTCGGATGAGTCATCTACTGCTAGATGAAGTGATCAGCTTCTGAAGCAATCCATTGGGCAATGGAGTCATCAACTTAACTTGCTTGTTACTCTCAACTCATGAAAATCTCTAGAATGAAGATTGTGAGAGTAGAACATTACTTTATCTTGAACATGATCTATAGAAGATACATCCTTGGTGCGGTAGAACTTGTGCCCAAAGCACTTAGGAAAAGTAAATCTAAGCTCTGACAAAACAATTTACACAAGCACTTGGAGGAATGAAAGAAATCTAAGCTAATATGTACAAGGTGAGAAGTTTCCCTTCTAGTAGCAATGCTTTAGATGGATTCCATTAACTGGAATCTATAGTTCTTCACCATCTAATGTAGACAATTAGAAGGCATTGTTGTCCTTGCATTTTGTGACCATGTAGGGGCCACTCCAAATGGCATCAAATTTTGAATTCCTTCTGTCTTTACTCGGTCTACATCCCATTTCAACACTAAATCTCCAACTTGGAAAGTTCTAGCCTTAGCTTTCCTATCAAAGCTTCTCTTGATCAAAGCTTGATCCTTCTCCATTATTTGGGTTACATGCTCTCTGATTTCTAGGAGTTCCATCAGTGCATATCTAACCTCCATGGGCTCGAACTCCAACAATTCCAATTGCTTCATGAGTTCCGATGTTGGCAACTCAAGTGTCATAGGTAAGATTGCCTCTTTCCCATAAACAAGTCGAATGGAGAGTTACTGTGGATCTTTTGGGAGTTATCCTATCAGCCCATAGAGCTGATTTGAGCTTAGTGTGCCAATTCCTCTTATTTTCATCAAGACTCCTCTTGATGATCCTTAATAGATTCTTGTTTGTAGACTCGACTTGGCGATTACCTTGGGGGTAATAATTTGATGAAGTGCTCGAGATAGATCCCATTTCTAATGACCCATTCAATTACCTTTGATCCTATGAATGCCAATACATTATCGATATTATAGTGGTAGGTATGTCAAACCTAGTTGTTATCCCCTCATAGAAGTTTAGAATGCTAGATTCATTTGCCTCTTTGAGTGCCACTACCTCGATCCATTTAGTGAAGTAGTCTATTCTTTGTTAGAATCCATTTGTGCCCTTGGCTTGATTTTGGATTAATGACTCAATGAAGTCCAAACCTCATTGCATGAATGGCTAGTCAACTAAGATTGGGTGCAATGAAAGTGCTTTGTTAATCTCTCTTTTGTTATGTTTGTGGAGCTGCTTTCATGTTAGAGTGTGGTACACCTTCATGTGTTACACTCGAATATTTTTACGGCGGTTCTGCTCACCGGTGAGAGGGTCAAGGGGGTTCGGGGTGAAGCCCCCAAAGAAAATTTTCATGGGTGGTTTATTAACCCATGGGTAATGGGTAACCGTTATGGGCTGTTTTTGGGCCCATGGTTTTTTGGTACCCATTGTTTTGATACCCACATTTTTTTGCCCATGGTTTTGATACCACGGATTTTGTATCAAATTGATTAAGCAATTGTCTATTTATATGGTCTTATGCATATGATAGAGACATAAGCAAATGCATTGCAGATGTGATTTGAATTTAGGTGTGAATTCTGTAGAGTTTGTTGAGCATAGCTCCAAACGGATCTGGTATTGTATTGATTGAGAGAGTGGAAGATTGTAATAAAATATGAGCAAGTGATTCTTGGTGGACGTAGCCCAAATTGGGTGAACCATGTTAAATCTTGTCTCTCTATGTTGTGTTATTTATTTTGAACTTTTATTTGAGATATGTAATATTTTATGCATATTAGTTTCTACTGTTGCGATTCTGTAAGGGATTATTCCGCATATTTTATCTCATATTTTCCTATCAATTGGTATCAGAGCCTAGTTTTGGTTTTCTAAAGTGTTGAATCGTAGGGAAAGTTTTATCTTGAGTGGGAGCTATGGCAGATGATGGAAGATCTAGGGTTGATAAATTCAACGGGTAGAATTTCAGTCTTTGGAAGATGTAGATGGAAGATTACCTTTATCAGAAGGATCTTTATACTCCGTTTTCTGAGAAGGTGAACAAACCCTCAAGTATGACAGATGCGGAATGGGATTTGTTGGATTGGAAGGCACTTGAAACAATCCGCCGTGTCTTGCATCTTCGGTATTATTTAATGTTTCAAAGGAAAAGACTACAAAAGATCTAATGGATGCATTAGGGAAGTTATATGAAAAACCCTCTTCCTCTAACAAGATATTTTTAATGAATTTTTTTAATATGAAGATGTCTGAGAATAGTTCAGTAGCAGATCATTTAAATGATTTCAATACGGTTGTGAATATGCTAGCTTCAGTTACAATAGAATTTGATGAAGAAGTTAGGGCTTTATTAATTCTGTGCTCTTTACTTAAAAGTTGGAATAGCCTCAGTAATGGCAATGAAGCAACTCGGTTCCAGCTAACTCGAAGTTGAAGTTTGAGGATGTTGTAGGGGTGATTCTAAGTGAGGAAATGCGAAGAAAAAGCTCCTGGGGAATCTTCTACTTCATGGAATGCTTTGACAATGGAAACTAGAGGGAGACAGAAGAATAGAGGAAACCGTGGAAAATCGAAAGATCGGGCAAGGTCAAAATCCAAGAGCAAGATTGTATGTTGGAACTGTGGAAAGTCTGGGCATGCAAAGAAGGACTGTTGGGAGCTTGAGATAAGAAGAAACAACAGGAAGAAAATAAGGAGGCAAATGTGGCATCGGGTAATGTATGTCAGGATGCTTTGATTCTTTCTTTGCATAATATTATTGAATCTTGGGTTTTAGATTCAGGGCTTCTTTTCATGCTACTCACATAGGCATTATTTTGTTGATTATGTTCAAGGGGATTTTGGGCATGTTTTTCTTGGTGATGATGAGCCTTGCAGTATAGTTGGAAAAGGTTCTGTTCAGGTTAAGATGCAAAATGGGAATACATGGCTATTGAAGGATGTCAGACATGTGCCTACATTAAGGAGAAATTTGATATTGGCGGGGCAATTGGGAAGTGATGGTTGTATTGTGATATTTACAATTGACTCTTGGAAGGTTACCAAGGGTGCTCTTATTGTGGCAAGAGGTAAGAAGGTTGGAACCTTGTATTTATCCACCGATAGTACTAATGATTGTAATCTTGTGGCTTCATATGCGATACAACATTATGGCACTATAGTCTCGGTCATATGAGCCATAAGGGCATGGACATCATAAAGAATAATTTTCCTGGATATACAAAAATAGGTTTGGATTTTCGTGAGAACTGCATATATGGGAAACAGAAGCGAGTAAGGTTTCTCAAGGTTGGACCTACGAAGAAAGAGAGTAAGTTAGAGCTGGTAAATTTTCGATGTGTGGGGATAGCTCTGTATCATCTCTTGGGGGTTCAAGTTATTATGTTACTTTTATTGATGATGCAACAAGAAAAGTTTGGGTTTATTGTATTAGAAACAAATCTGATGTATTTGATACTTTTGTTAAATGGAAAGCCTTGGTAGAGAATGAAACAGGTCTTAAGTTAAAATGTCTCAGGTCAGATAATGGAGGGGAGTATTGCAACAATGAATTTGATGATTATTGTTCTAAGAATGGAATCCATAGGAAAAATACGGTTCTAAGAACCCCACAGCAGAATGGGGTGTCAAAAAGGATGAACAAAACAATAATGGAACGTGCTAGGAGCATGAGGATACATGCAGGACTGCCTCTTTATTTTTGGGCAGAAGTGGTGAGCATAGCTATGTACTTAATAAACAGAGGACCCTCAAGTGCCTTAGATGGAGGCATACCTGAGGAGGCTTGGTACGGTAAGAAAGTCGATTACTCATTTCTTAGAGTCTTTGGATGTGAGGTGTTTGTTCATATTGACAAGGATGATAGGACCAAGCTAGAGGCTAAATTAAAAAATCACTTTTATTGGTTATGGTGGTGATGACTTTGGATTTAAATGTTGGAGTATTAAGGACAAGAAAATCATTTGGTCTAGGGATGTGGTCTTTAATGAGAAAGTCATGTATAAGCAACAATTATAGGAAAACAGGGAAGAATCCAAGAAAGAATATGCAAGTGGTAGAGGATCTTCCGGATGGGAAAGTGACCCATGAATCAGTTCAGGAACCTACTCAACAGGAACCCCAAACTCCTACAGTGAGGAGGTCTTCTAGGGTAAGAAAAGAACCTGAACATTTTTCTCCTTCTCTTTATTATTTATTACTCACTGATAGTGGAGAGCCAAAGAGCTTTGATGAAGCAATGCAGGTAGATGCTAGTAAGAAGTGGGAGCAAGCCATGGATGAGGAGCATAAGTCTCTCATGGAGAACTAGACTTGGGATTTGGTGAAGCTACCAGAAGGAAAAAGAGCATTGCAGAACAAGTGGGTGTACAGAGTTAAAGATGAAGAAGGAGGAAAGAAAATATATAAGGCCCGGTTGGTGGTCAAGGGGTTTGCACAGAAACAAGGTATAGATTTTGATGAGATCTTTTTCTCCTGTAGTAAAAATGACTTCTATTAGAACTGTTCTTGGAATAGTGGCAGCAGAAGACTTGCACTTAGAAGCAATAAGATGTAAAGACCGCATTTCTCCATGGTGATTTGGAGGAGCTATATATATGCCGAGGAAGGATATGAAGTCAAAGGTAAAGAGGAGATGGTGTGCAAACTGAAGAAGAGCTTGTATGGCTTGAAACAAGCTCCACGTCAATGGTATAAGAAGTTTGATAGCTTCATGATGGAGCAAGGTTATATCAGATGTCATTTTGACCATTGCGTGTATACAAAGAAATTTGAGGATGGAAGTTATATTATCATGTGTTTGTATGTTGATGACATGTTGGTTGTAGGTAAAAACATGTAGGAAATAAAAGTACTCAAGAAACAACTAAGTGAATCCTTTGATATGAAGGATTTGGGGGTCTCCAGACAAATCCTTGGTATGAGGATAACTCGGGATAGGAAGGAACGGAAGATAACTTTATCTCAGGAAGAGTACATTAAGAAGGTATTGGATAGGTTTAACATGCAGGATGCTAAACTAGTTGGGACTCCTTTGGCAAGCCATTTTAAGTTATCAAAGGAGCAGTGTCCCAAGACAGAGCAGAAAGAAACCAGATGTCCAAGGTACCTTACTCATCAGCGGTTGGTAGTTTGATGTATGTTATGGTGTGCACTAGGCCTGATATTGCCCATGTAGTGGGAGTTGTGAGTAGATTTATGAGTGATCCAGGTAAAGAGCATTGACAAGCAATAAAGTGGATCCTTCGGTATTTGAGAGGGACCATGGGGATAGTTTTGTGCTACAATGGATCAGACACCACTTTACATGGTTATATAGATTCGAGACATGGCTAGAGATAGACATGTAGGAGGAGCACGACAGGTTATATTTACACTATAGGTGGGACAAGTAGTGAGCTGGATTTCACAACTACAGAAGTTGGTGGCTTTATCAACCATGGAGGTTGAGTATGTTGCTGCCACAGAGGCAAGCAAAGAGATGATTTGGTTACAACAATTGCTTGAGGAGTTGGGGCATAAGCAAAAGGAATGTAAGCTACATAGTGATATTCAGAGTGCTATACACCTAGCTAAGAACTCTGCTTTCCACTCCAGGACGAAGCATATATAGTTGAGATATCACTTCATCAGGATAGCTTTGGAAGAAGATAAGTTGAAGTTGGAGAAGATTCATACCAGTTAGAATCCTGCAGACATGATGACCAAGGTGGTCACAAGGGATAAACTAAAGCTATGTTTAGCTTTGGTTGGCCTTCATGATGATAGTGAAGGGTTGAGAAGCTTGCTCAGTGGAAATCAGTCTCCAAGTGGGAGATTGTTATGTTTGTGGAGCTTGTTTTCATGTTAGAGTGTGGTACACCTTCTATGTGTTACACTCGGGTATTTTTATCGGTCCCACTCACCGGTGAGCGGGTCAAGGGGGTTCGGGGGTGAAGCCCCCAAAGCAAATTTTCATGGGTGGTTTATTAACCCATGGGTAATGGGTAACCGTTATGGGCTGTTTTTGGGCCCATGGTTTTTGGTACCCATTGTTTTGATACCCATGATTTTTTGCCCATGGTTTTGATACCCACAGTTTTGTATCAAACTGCTTAAGTAATTGTCTATTTATATGGTCTTATGCATATGATAGATATACAAGAAAATGTATTGTAGATGTGGATTGAATTCGGGTGTGAATTTGTGAGAGTTTTTAAGCATAGCTCCAAACGGATCTAGGTATTGTATTGAGAGAGTGGAGGCTTGTAATAAAATCTGAGCAAGTGATTCTTGGTGGATGTAGCCCAAATTTGGTGAACCACGTTAAATCTTGTCTCTCTGTGTTGTGTTATTTATTTTGCACTTTTATTTGAGATCTGTAATATTTTCTGCATATTAGTTTCTACTGTTGCGATTCTGTAAGGGATTATTCTGCATATTTTATCTCATATTTTCCTATCATCTTTGCACTGTGAATAATGCACAATTCTTGCACCTTTTGATCCATGCATAACAATCACTAAACACCTTGGGCCAATAATAACCAGCCTTCGTGATCTTGAGAGCTATCACTCTTGGAGCAAAATGACCCCCAACCGATCCACCATGGAATTCTTCTAACATTCTCTCAATCTGATTTGTCTCAATGCACCTCAAAGAACACTCCATTGATATTCTTTTTTGAACAAGACACCATCAACAAGTGCATACGGAATAGGTTGCAATCTGAAGTGTCTTCTTTTGGCTTTGTTCATCTCACGGAGGGCATAGGCTTGTTTGTAAGAATTGCATTATGTCTTGGGTCCACTATTTTCTTCTTGAACATCTCTTTGTTCTTGGTTGTCTTTGCAACACCAAAACAACATTCTTCTCTTTGCTTGCTTTAATTGATTGGCTCAAGCCCAATTGCTCACACAATCCCTTTCGTCGAACTAGCTTGGTGACTTTGATCTCAATGTCATACTCCATGACACAAGTAATCCACCTTGCACATTTTTCATTTAGATCTTTGTTGAGGAGGAAGTCTTTAACTCTCACATGAGAAACCAGCAGTTGAACCTTGTTGTTTGAAACTAGATGCTTAAATTTCTTCAAGTTCCTAATCACCACAAGAACATGCTTCTCAATGAAGGAATACCTTACTTCATAGTCCTCCAAGCTTTGGATAAATAATATTTACATGTTATATGATATGTAGTGTGGAGATTGTACTCTTGATTTATTAATTTTTATTTGGTACATAAATAATTTATTTCTAGATGATAAATGCTTAAGGTAAAATTGCATATATATGATTATATAACTTTGAAGTTTGAATCTTACTAGCACAAAAATCTGACCATGAACATAAAATGTGAAAGATAAAAAGCAAAGAATAGATCCCATGGGTAAAAAAGGACTTAAAACTCAAAAACAATCAAGACGATATATATCAACTAGAATTGTACCACGGTCCTAACCAATCTATATGGCCTTGTACCAATACTAGTAAAATTTAAATAATTAATTAAACAAGCCATATAGCTTTGTGACACGACATAAAAGCATAAACAACATCGAAATATCCAAATTAGAAGATAGTTCAATCAATATAAAAGTAGAAAAAATGACAAGGAATTGTTCCACCGAGACTTAATTATATAATTCAAGATCCACATACGTAAATTTTGTTAGAATCATGATGTAGTAATGATTTTGTGTTAAAATAAGTTTGTACAACCATATACATGAAATAAAGAATACAATAAATCAATCAAGTGAATACAATAGAAGATAGTATCCCTAAGGCAAATAAATCAAGAAAAATAGAGATGTACAAGCCACTTGTGTTATCCAAATTAGTCTATAAAATATCACATATGATAATATAATAAATTAATAATAATGAGGAAGTGAAAGTAATTTTATCGAAACAAAAGTGCTTAAATAGTATAGGAGATACACCCAAATTAGTAAGGCCACTAGGATGGACCTAGATTAATACCTTTCATCATATAAATATTGTGTGTTTCTTGCATTAATATAAATTTACCTTATGAAAGAAAATGTATAAAAATTGTACTTAAAATATTCTATCCATTAAACCATATGAAAAATTAAAAATGTAAAGTGAAAAAATAGCAAATTAGGTCACATGTAGGTCTTGATTTTATATTTTGAAAATATTTGAATGTTTTTATGTTTATTTAGTTATTTGAATGTTTTATATATTTTAGAATAAATGTGTAAAAGCAAGAGATACCCTATGATACTATCTAGAAGGTGAATATAAAATTTGGTGGCGTTGGGAGAGGATTGTGTAACCTTCACTTTAGAAGGATAAATTTGGAATGTTCCATGGTATATATATGGATAAGCAAAAAAGCATATTTATCAATAGGGTTGAAATTCACCTTGCATAAATGCTGATTTGACATATCATATTGGTCATCATCATTATCATAGTAATTAATATTTAATCCATCTTGTTATTCTAAATTTACTAATAATGGTAAATTATGAGTATCCTTTGAATCCTTCTTCATGTTACCCCATGACTATATTGTTGCATGCTCTAATTTCTCTAAAACCATGTGCAAGTTCTCATGTTCCATTTGCATTATTTCTCGTGCATGTAATTCTTCTTATTTTTGTATTTCTTCCTTTTCCAATTACATAATACTACAATGTGGAAATTATAACTTTGAGATAAACTTATTTGAATGATGTATTACCATCATATCCTTATCGGGAGTATATTTCCTTTTATATTATAGACGTAGTATTATCATTTTGTATCACATTATGCTTGTCTAATGTAGATGTGTTAGCTTTTCATGCCCTAAATGGATTTAGGAAATCGAGATGACTATGTAGGAGATAATATTATACAAGGAATGTCACTTAGGAGACTGAAAAATGAGTTCTTCCCGAAAAGAGCTCTCATGGGAGTTCACTTGTCTTTAAAAATAGGATCCTTGAAGAAGGATATGGAGATGTAAGAATGCATCGATTATCAAAATAAATAAATCCCCTATGATTGAGCTATTATGTCTTCTAGTGTAGAGTGTAATAATCATTGTCATGATTTCCATTGATTTAATATTAATTCTAAAATGTTTTTACTTATAACTAATTAAATCAATGAAGAAAATAACAATGATTAGGTAATATAGTGAGTAAGTGCTTATCAAATAGAGTATACATAATGTCATGTGGTCTATCATTTTTTCAAACTAAAGATATCTTGTCTAATGTGGCTGCATTATGATTCAAGATTGATTTATTGGAACATAAAAATTGTCACCTATATGGAGCAAGTTCACATGACTTGAATTACTAGATGTATTAGGTATATCATTTGTATCACATTTATTTCCTTTATCCACATATTTGGTTTGAACATGATGTGTGGAGATGTAATTGATATGGTGTGTAGAATATTTCTTGATATAGGAACATCAAATTGACAGGCTAGGTAACCAAATTTTAGTTTTGGTTATCTTAGGTAAGTTTTCAAAGGAATTAGGAAGTTTTTAGGGGACTAGGTGCTCAATAATTTAAAATTTTCTATTTTTCTCATTTTCCGCCTAAAATGAAATTTTGAATTTTTAACTTGGTTTTGGGCAATTTTGGCTTGTTAGGTTGAGTTTTAGGGATCTAGATGGTTAGGTTGGATTAACTAGGCATCTTGACATGCCTTAGGTGAATCCTATAGGTGAAATTAGGGAAAATAATCTTAAAATGTGAAAATACACCTTTTCCTATGTTTGACATATCATGAAAGATATAAAAAATAGTTTAAGTTTTTAAAAGATGTTATGAGAAAAAAAGGTGAAGGAGATCAAAGGTAGAGTTAGTTATAGGTATTCAAGAGGGAGGTCAACTATGTGTAAGGGATATTGGATTGAAAATCAAGTGAAATAAAGAAACGGCTTTTTTTTACAAGCAATATTGTTTTGATAATGTTTTCATCACATGAATCATATTGAAATGCAAATTTTTTCTTGTGAATGAATGTTTTCTTTGTTTCCACTTTTTATGGATAATGTTTAGATAATATTTGAAGGTTTTAATGAATGATTTGAAGTGTAAAATGTCTCATACTTTTAATTTTCTCTTGAATGCATCGAGAACTTTGTTCTCTCACCTACACAAGTAAGGTTTGTCAAAGGTTTTTAAGATTTCTATTTAATTTTATCCTAACTTGACTACTAATGAATGTAGAGAGGTTTAAGACATACCTACATGTCAATTTTTTTATGGCAAACATTGAAATTTAGTTGTTTGTCATTAGGAATCGTGCTATGATTATTTTTGAATTGATTATCACCAATCCAAAGAATCACCACTCGATGGCTTCCTTTACACACTTCATACAATATTTCTCACTACTTCCTTCTATGCTAAATGAGGGGGTGGGCTCTTTATTTATAGAACTTCCAGGCTTATCCATCTTATCTCTAAGATAGGATAAGAAATCCACTGACGAATCATATTCCATACCTTAACTCTTATATGTACATGTAAGCTTATCTTTTAAGATAAGATAAACCTTATCATTTCACATGGGTTCCACATTTTTAGACTTTTTACAAATAAAATACACAAAATATTTATGACCTCACTCCTTGTCCTTATTACCAATATAATATTTCTAATTCCTAATCATGTAGACCCTACTTCTCTACTTATCCCAACTTTGACATTTTAACATTACCGACCACTTACGACAAATATTTACTTTTTACAACATTCCTATTGTACTTTGACTGTTACCGTACTCTACATTATTGGTGGCACCGTACTGACGGCGCCGTTATCTTCTATCAGACGCTACTACTAATTACACTTAACAACATCCTATTCCTAATACATACATTAATGAAATAGAAATTACGGAGGAAAATTTTAGTGTCGACATCTTCCCCTTCCTAGCTTCTACTCCGTCCTCGGAGTAGACTATTCTGGTGCTTGGAAAATCTTCAACTTGTCGTGGTTGACCCATTTCGTAATGGGAGTGCCATCCAATTCCTCCAATCAGACGCATTACCATTTTCATGCACAAACCTGCTATTTTGTAGGGCCCCATCCATTTTGGAAGAAATTTTCTGCCTTCTTTTTTTTTGTATTGGAATCATATACTAGAACCAAGTCATTCACATGAAATGGAGACCAACGGATCTTTGATCAAAGTATTCTTCTCGCTTCATTTTCTTCTTATAGCTTGTATCCTTTGCTATTTCCCTCATTTCCTCTAGCAAATGAAGATGTACCAACCTTTCTTTTACTAAATCACTTTCATCCATCCTTTCATTTTTCATAACTCTCACAGTGGGAATATCAAACTCAATAGGAAGAACTGGATCAATGCCATAAGCCAACTGAAATGGGGAGTATCCTGTTGTTGACTTTGATGTTGCCCTATATGCCCACAATGCTGCATGAATCCTTTTATCCCACTTATGTACCGCAAGGCCGCATCTTTGCTAGAATTTGACACAACACAAAATTTGTTCTGCTCCACCTCGTCCATTTTGCTTGGCTTGCTTGTATGTTGTTGCCTTCCTGTGCTTAATAGAAAATTTATTGACTAGGGCTTCTACTACCTCATTAATGAAGTGGCTTCCTTGATCTGTTACAATTTCTAATGGACAACCAAATCTAGTGACAATGCATTCATATATGAACCTTGCCACCTCATCCATGGAAGTTGTTTTCAATGGCCTAGCTTCAACCCACTTGGTTAAATAATCTGTGGCAACTACAATATACTTATTTTGGCGTGAGGTAGTCGAAGTGGACCTACAATGTCTATTCCCACTTTTCAAAGGGACCAAGTGGAAGAATATGACATAATGGAGCTCGATGAAGTCTTACGGTTACCATGTGTTTGAAAATATCACATGTCTTACAATAATTATAACAATCTTTAAAAAGAGTGGGCCAGTGATAACCTGCATCCAAGATCCTTCTTGTTGTAAGTTGTCCAGAGAAGTGCCCTCCACATGTACCATTGTGGAATTCTTCTAGCAGTTCCTTCCCTTGATCACGTCCAACTGCCTCTCAGTATTGTCCATCGTGTCCTATTCAAATAATACTCCATGTAATAGAATATGGATGACTGGCTTGAGTAATCTTTCTCTTAGTCTTTGCATTGGCACCATCAGGAAACTTGAATTCATTCAGATAATTCCAAATATCTATGTATTCACTAGGGATTGTGTCAAGGGATAACAATGCTGCATCGGGGAAATCATCATCATCACAAGATGATCCTAAACCATCATAGGCTCGAGAGAGTGCATCTGCATTGACATGCTTCTTTCTTGGCCTATCTATAATATCAAATTCAAATTCTTGTAGCAAAATTATCCATCTTGCTATCCTCCCTGATGGGTTAGGCTTATTTACAATATATTTTAGAGCCTGATGATCTGTTACAACTAGAAATTTTTGCCCTAGCAAGTAATTTCTAAACTTCTTTACAGAAAAAATGATAGCTAGAGCCTCTTTTTCAGTTACAGTATAATTTACCTCAAGATCGCTCATTTTCTCGCTTCTCCCAAAGTAAATTGGATGTTCATTCCCATTTTCATCCTTTTGGCTCAAAGTACTTCCTAGTGCTGCATCTGAGGCATCAGTGTACACAATGAATGGCTTGCTCCAATCTGGATTCTTTAAAACAGGTGAAGACACCAGGGCTTCCTTCAATTGTCCAAAAGCTTCATGCGCCTTATTTCCTGGTTCATAAGTAACATCCTTCTTCAAGAATTGGGTTAGTGGCTATGCAATCTTTGAGAAATTCTTGATGAACCTTCTATAGTAACCCACATGGCCTAAAAATGATCTCAACTTACTTCTATTCATAGGAAATGGTAAATCTTTGATTTTTGAAACTTTATCAGGATCAGTACCAATACCATCTCTGGATACAACATGCCCTAACAAAACACCTTTAGAACATCCAAAGACACACTTTGTAGGGTTTAGTGAGGCTTGTGCTTCATCTAACCTTTGAAATGTTGTCTCCATTTGGTGCAGGTGGTCCAACTTGCTCCCATAGATGTAAAAATCATCCATAAATACTCTGATGAAGGTCCCAATGTAGGGTTCGAACACCCTATTCATCAAACGCTGGAATGTTGCTGGAGCATTACACAACCCAAAAGGCATAACTCTATAAGCAAACATTCCCCAAGGAGTGGTGAACGTGGTCTTCAGCTGATCTTTCTCCGCTATACGGACTTGGTTATATCCGCTATATCCATCAAAGAAACTATAACACTCCTCGCCAGCTACTTGCCCAAGATCCGATCTCGAGAATGGAAGAGGGTAATGATCCTTCTTTGTTGCCTTATTGAGCTTCCCCGTAATCAACACAAATGCGTAGCTTCCCATTCTTTTTTATTGAGATCACAATGGGAGAAACCCATTCTCGAATTCTCCACAAGCAAATATGAATCCCGCATCAAGCAACTTATCTATTTCTTCTTTTACAGCCTTGGAAAAATTAGGATTCATTCTATATGGCATTTGCTTTATAGGCTTAAGACCATCTACCAGCCTCAATAGAATGTTCTACCCAACTTACTTGATGGAGTTCCTTGTAATCAAAAGTGAATATGTGTATGTACCTTCGAAAGAGCCGGAGGTAGGATTCCTTCTCACTCTCCATCACAAAGATCACCAATCTTTATTTGTTGGAGACGATCATCAACTTCTTCTTCGTATAATTTTATGGGGTCATGAGTCGGTGTGACTCGGGAAGGATATCCATGACTGAAACATCAACCTCACTTTCTTCATCTTCGTTGTCCACTTCACCGGTACTAGAGTAATCGAGGATGTCCAATCATCAGTTTCATCACTTGAATCCACTGTGTTCGCTTTTATGATGTCGAGGATCACGTTTATCTTCACCTCTCTCTACCACGTCCAAGTGTCATGAAACCTTCATTCCAAAGTAGTTTTCGCATGAACTCTCCTTAGCCATGGTCTTCCAAGTAACATTGGGTACGCAACAGTACCATTTTTCATCACCTGAAAGTCTACCACACATACAACACCCATAACAGATATTGCCACATTTGAAACTACACCTTCTGGTTTAGTTTTTCCCTTATTTAATGACCTTAACATAAGTGTTAAAGGGCGATCAATTTTTAAACCCAACATATTCATTACAGACTCGGTCATTACATTAACTGCAGCACCTCCATCAACTAAGACATCATGAATTGAAATACCATTACATAATACCTCAGCTTGTGGAGCATAGGGATCCGCCTCTGCCTCCAAAACAGGGACCTCAACCTCCTTCCTTCGTCGAGCATTGAGTCCACTTCGCAACTCCCGCCTCTTCTCAGAAGACATAGCCAAGAGTTGACCATATGTAATATTTTGCAGCCTTTGGACAGATCTTCCAAGATGGAGTATGGTCCTCGCCCCGTGAAATTAGAAAATCCTGCACACCCAACTTTCTTCTCCTATGTTTCTTACTAGTTTCTCCTTTCATCTTCTTAGGATCATTTCCATCTTGATTATCTTTTTCTTTCTTTCTTTTTGTTACAAACACATCTACTTCATTATTTCTGCTCTTATCTACTACATCAAAAGAATTCACAGGTGCTTTTCCTTTATCATTATCTCCTTTACCAGATGTAGAAGCTCTATCTGGACAATTATACTTATAATGACCCTTTTTATAACAACCATAACATACAACTTCAGAAATATTTCTTTTTAGACCTCTATCTCCTCCCTGAGAACTAAATTCTTTTCCTTGAAGAAGATTAATAGTTAACTGACCCATCTTTTTGAGCAGATCTTCATACTCAGTAGATGTACTAGGAGAAAGATTTGTGCTCACCGAGAGTGGTTGTGGATTCTGGAGCAAAGGTGCTGGTGTAGGTTCTACTTTAGCAACAATTTCTTTGGGCTCCTCTTCCATGCTTTCTTCTTGCCTTCTTGCAATCTCCTTTGCTTGTTCAATGGTAGCTGGGCGGTCATACTTCACTCGTTGTCTGATCTCTGGCTTCATCCCAAGAATGAAGTGCTTACATAGGAGATTATCCACGCCATTCATCAACCCATCCGCTAATCCTTCCTTCCGGATCTGGGCATCGAGCTTTCTCCTTAGCTCTAGAACACGAGCATGATAATCCCTTATCTTCTCCTTCTCTCCTTGGGTTAGCTTTGTGATATCGATCATGAGATCTGCATATCTCTGTTGTTCACCAAATTCTTCAAGAAAACTTTCAGTTAATAAATCCCATGAGTTTTTCACATTATCACCTAGTGTTTCAAACCACCTAAGGGTGGAACCATCCAAAAAGGTAGGAAAAAATTCAGTCCATTGTTCCCTTCTTATAAGGCCATTACAAATACAAGATCGTTTAAACTCTTGAATGAAAGAGGAAGCATCTTCATTAGATTGGGCTGAAAAAATAGGAATCTTCCCCATTTTCAAAAGTAACCACAGTGAAATACCAACCCAAAAGTACAATCAACAAGACTTATGTGCACCAATAATTAAAATCACTATAATAGAAAATAGAAATGACCATGGTAAACTATGGTAAAACTTGACTTACTGCAGTAAAAACTGACTTTACTGTGGTAAACACTATTCACAGTAAAAAGTGAAGTTACTATGGTAAATACTATTCATGGTAAAAAGTGACTTTACTGTGGTAAATACTATTCACAAAAAAATGACTTTACCATGGTAACTACTATTCACGGCAAAAATGACTTTACCATGGTAACTACTATGCACAGTAAAAACAAGGTTACCCTCCAATTGATTTTTGACTAAGTGGGAATATCTCTCCAGACAATCCACCAACGAGGAATGGTCCCAGCAACGGAACCAAAATGTCATCACCAATCCAGCACTATGATAATTCTTCACCGGGAACTCCTCATGCTATGATTATTTACTAATGCACAACCTTTAGTTTGGTGGATGTAATCTGGAAACAAAACAACAAACATAACACAAGAATACCATCGACTATGATAAGACGGAATGATGACAAATCTGAAATATCAAAGTAAATTATAATATTAACATGAAATTGTTACAATCTCACCCATGAGGTACTTCAAGTGTTATTGACTTCACTTGCCTTCCACCAATACTATGGGAGAAACTTTACAATTACACCTCTTAATGGCTTCTTCAACACACCTTTAAACTGATGGCTTCCTTTACACACTTCATACAATATTTCTCACTACTTCCTTCTATGCTAAATGAGGGGGGTGGCCTCTTTATTTATAGAACTTCCAGGCTTATCCATCTTATCTCTAAGATAGGATAAGAAATCCACTCTAACAAATCATATTCCATACCTTAACTCTTATATGTACATGTAAGCTTATCTTTTAAGATAAGATAAACCTTATCATTTCACATGGGTCCACATTTTTAGACTTTTTACAAATAAAATACACAAAATATTTATGACCTCACTCCTTGTCCTTATTACCAATATAATATTTCTAATTCCTAATCATGTAGACCCTACTTCTCTACTTATCCCAACTTTGACATTTTAACATTACCGGACCACAACGACAAATATTTACTTTTTTACAACATTCCTATTGTACTTGATTGTTACCATACTCTACATTATTGGCGGCACGTATCGACGACGCCGTTATCTTCTTCAAACGCTACTACTAATTACGAGCTTAACAACATCCTATTCCCAATACATACATTAATGAAATAGACATTACGGAGGAAAATTTTAGTGTCGATAGAACCTTCTTGGGTTTCTTAGAATCCCTACCTAGAGTTTAAAAAGATTGACTTTTGAAGGCCCAGAACGTTATATCAAGCTCTGAAATTTGGTGCACATCTTCTAGGTGATTCCTTTTAACATATTTTCAAGTTTATAGTTGTTTGAAACTTCTCCACAAGTGCTTTGGAAATGAAAATTATAAAGCAATCCTATAGATGTGCATGAGATGCCTAATTGTAAAAATTAGAGTAGCGATTTTGAGGGTGTAAATAGAGATTCAAACCATAAAATGTTTTGAGAGTAATAAATTCTAAAAAGAGTATCCAAAAATAATTTTTATTTCTTGTAACTCTGCTTCATTTCTTCTAAACTATAAGCTTTGTATTTTTGGAGGGCTATAATCCTAGGGGTAGTTTTTGCAAAACAAGGGTATTGAGGTAAATTTTTTTGTCACTCGAAGATAACCCTAAATAAAGAAGTGAAAATAATCCTTCTCTTCATTGATACAATGGAATCTTCTCTCGATGTGGGTGGCTCAATGCCGAGAAGAACCTCAAGAGAGGTTGGTTCCTTGGATTAATAATCGAAATTAATTCTTTCACTTGGGGATGATGGAAATAAATAACATAAACTAATAGAAATCATGCGAAAATAGGTGATACACCAATTATTTTGGAATCTGTGACTACACAAAACACACTATTTGGATCTTCAAGACCTAAATAAAATCACTTAATATGTTGTTTGATTGACTTTCACACTCACAAAAGGCATTAACACGTTGTTGAAAAAGGTTGGGATGGAAAATTTGATGTCTAGTCTACTTACAAAATAGTCAATAAACTAACATGGGTTGAAATGATCCAAAAATATTTAAAACCACTTAATGAAGGTGTTTGATTGTATAAAATTTGAATTTTATTAAGAATCTAAGAGTAAAACAATGTAATAAATGAAATATATTAAAATGTAAATGCTAAGTAATTTATTTAGTAAATTAAAATGAAATGAAATTTGGAAGGGAAGGTACTTACCTAAATTGAACTTACCTCGTAGTGATTTGGGACTAAATAGAGTGATGAAATGGTAGAGTAGAGTGTCACAAAAATATTCAAAAAATAGTAGTAGAGGCAGATCTTGCTAGACTAGGGCACCTGGAGAGGTATAGGGGCACATGTGGGAACCCTTGTCTGAAATTTGGGCACCCTAGTCTATAAAACAACACAAAATTTGATCCCTATATGGTTGTTAGATATTCACAGTACTTCACCTTTGGTCGAGTGAATGTTACACTTATTTGGTTGATGTCGCCACAAACCTGTAATGAAGAATCATCCAGAAACCCCACATAAAGCATGAAACCTTAAATAAATAAAGATGCACATAAAGGGTTTGGATGGTCCACTATTTCCAAATGGATAGACTTATTATCGATCATTGCACTACATCTCAGCCCAATGTGGTTCCATGTTCTTTGTGTCTGAAATAATGTGCCTAGGTTTCCCTAGCACCAATGACACAAAGTGATTGGGTAGTAGCTACATAAAATGAAAATGGTGGATGTAACATAATGAGTAATCCCCTTCCTATGTAGTGTGCAATGTAGAATAGTGCCTAAATGCAGTCCCTTGCTCTATATAGATAACTAGCCATTGATAGTAATAGTCTACCTATAAGATAGTATATATGTTATGTCTATATAGAGATATATTGCTCAAAATTTGACTCTATTGACCCAACATGCCGAATAACACCTAGGGAGATAAGAGAGGAAACCATAAAGACCGACCTCAAATGTCTAAAAAATAAAGTGTGACGGGGACCAGGGCACCTAGAAATCAAGACCCTCAAAGTGGTGCCCTGTGCGCTCTAGTCAAAGATTAGTGTGACGACACCGAATGAGTATTGATAGATAAGATTGCCTGAGACCTTACCATAACTATGTGAGTGAGTGAAAAATGTGTGAGAGAAATAATGAAAAATACCAACAAGATAGACAGGTGGAAAATGGAATGGGTCAGAAGAATGTGAATAATTTTTGTAGTAAGATCCATATATAAAAGAACATACATGGCAATATAATAATAATAATAAGTGTGTAATTTTGTGACTAAATTTTCCCCACTTTATGTTAGTGAGAAAAATCTCAATAAGATAATGTTATTCTCCAACCTTAACTACAGTAGTTAGAGATGCATACTCGAGAGAAATCTAGAGAAGATCATGTAGAAAAACACACAGATGTGGTAGAAGAGTGTTCCAAATGAGAATGCAACTCCCAAGTTAGGTCATGTGGTAGGCCGCATATAACTTCCAAGTTAGGTTGTTTGATAGGCCAAATGTAACTCCCAAGTTAGTTCATTTAGGAGGTGTAAGGTGTTGTATTGTATCGATTAAATGGTATGATTTCGATTGTTATAGAATTAAACGTATTTTATTAGTTGATCAATTATTTAACTCGGATATATTTTACAATTGTTGCCCCTGTAAGTTAGGTCATTAGGGGGAATCAATAGAACATGATGAAATATCACATGTTGTATTAGTAATTGTTCAAAAATGATGAATTAGAGGTGTTGAATGATCACATAGTGGTGTAAGGGGAATTATAAGATGACCCTAATTGTATGCCCCCACTTTCGGCAAAATGGGAAGTGATAATGAGAATGAACGCTTTGTAAATAATAAGCCATTTGATAGATAAGTGAATGATGGATATCACAAAAATTTCTATAGATTGAGTGAAATACAACATCAACGAGAAATAGTGTGTGTTTCATGTGTATGATATAATGGTAGGTGAAACTCTAAAGAGAATGGCACAATGGGATGAAAATTGGAGTAAATAAACTTAAGATATTATCAAAATCGTCTATACAATGTGTATTAGTTGAGTAGTGAATGTGAAGTATGACCATAGTAGAGTGAATAATGAAAAGTGGCTATAAATAGTAAAGTGAAAAAGTGATTAGTCAACTCATTTGTCTTTTGTGTGAGTGCGAGAGTGAAATCTGAGTGTGAAAAAATGATGCAATTTAGAGCATCATGATCTAGCCAATTTGAGTTGGTTGTGACCATTGTGGCATTGCAGATGACAATGGAGTTGGTAAGTGCAAATTTTTCAAAAATGCCTGTGTGGTAGTCATTTTGATGAAATTTTGTAAAATTATTGTTTGTATTTTTCTTAGTGTTTGGTACCTAGAAAAGTGTAGTGAAGGCGTTAGTGGCCTTCGGGATAACAACAACCAAACATGGGCTAGTGTCCGATCCTAGGTGCCCCAATCCTACTGGGTGCCCATGTCTAGAAAGTTTATTTTTTTCCGAGTGATGTAAACGTGAAAGTTGATGTGTAGTGATGTTGGAAATGGTTGTGTTTTTTTGTATGGTGTTCTAACGATGTGTTTATTGTTGTTTTGTGGTGTGTAGAGGGATGTCCATTTGAGGGAATTTTGTGGTGGTCATCACTTGAGTACATTACTTGGGTTAGGTTTATCGATGACGATTATTGGGAGGTTATGGGCTATGTTGGCCTACGACATATAGCGAGGATGGGGATGTACCCCATAATGTGCCTTTATTGACAGTCTTATGTGAGAGATGGTGTGCGAGACACTTGTACATTTTGGCTACCTACAGGTGAGATGAAGGTCACACTAGAGGATGTATATCACATACTGTGATTACCAATTTTGGTGAGAGGATACATGTGATGTTGTGGAGAATATGGAGAGATAGATGAAGGAATCTAGCGGTATTTTTGGGGACTCGAGTGCCTATCGAAGCCCATATTATCTTGGATGTGATTTTGAGATTAGGGGTTCCACACTTGTAGAAGTTTATAGCCATGGTTATTACATCATTTATTGCAATGGAGGGAGGTGGTGTGGGAATCTTATATAAGATGCATGATGTTTACTAGTGGATAGAGGAGGAGGATATTAGGTGTGCCTAGGCTCGATGTGCGTTAGACCACATGTATAGAGATCCTTACATATTTGCACTGGGAGGAACATAGAGGTGGTTTCAGAGTGACTACTTTATTACATGTATAGGCCTACAAGCATATAGTAGTATTGACGCCGGTTGGTGGTCACGAGTAGAGTGGGCTGGGCAGGTATATAATTTCTAGGAGATGGGTTGGTGTGCATGGGTGGAAGATGGATACCGATAATTATATAGCCTTGATAGATTAGATGGGGCATAAGGTCATGATATGAAGGCCATACCAAGACTACGGAGGATGGTCAAAGGATGTTATAGAATTACGATGCATACAGAGGACTATGTGGTTGGAGGATCGATTTCCAGGGATGGCTGAGTTATTCCATATGGAGTGGGTATCTCGATAGTTTTTCATGGCCCAGGATGTGCCCCTAGAGCCATATGTGTGGGTTAGAGTTGTTAGAGCATTCGAGGATGGTCGGAGCTAGACCAGGGCCAACAGGAGAGTAGTTAGTACCTCTTGGGAAAGAAAATTTCAATGCGGCCGTAGATTCAATTGGCGTGGATGATTTGGGGTGTACAGAGGCATATCGTGCATAGTGGATAACACATCAATGGGTGTTTTTGTTCCCATTGTTTGTAGATACAACATGATTACCATGGGGAGGAGGATTGGAGGAGCAAGCAATCCCTCCATAACATAGTGACGGTGATAGCAGAGCATGAGTATCTATATAGTTATTTTGTATGAATGGTTACTTATCTAAGTGATGGTTATGGTTGTCTAATGTGTTATGCTATTTATTTTCGGTGATACATATTAGATATTGATTTTGGACACATCTTTCCAAAATTGACATGGAAGGTATCGAATAACATGCTTATGGATGGAGTGATTTTAGAGTGTGTGGATGATATTACAAGCGAGCATGCCCATTTGTTTGATCCAATGGACATAGGATCAGATGACATGTACTATGATACTAAGTTAGAGGGATGAGGCATGCAAGGAGACACGACATGTTAGAGAGGCGGTGGGTGGAGGTCCTTTAGCACAGGATGTGTTTGCACAATTCCTTGCGTTATAAAGTCACTTTGCATAGCATTCTACAGAGAACACATTATTACGTAGGAAAGTAGAGAGGTATAGGGGTTGTGATTAGCAACGCCAAGTAAGTGGTGAGGCTTCTAGTTCTAGAGAACTTGTAGTACTAGATAATGAAAATGATGATGAGATATGATTTGTATTAGTGTATTCGGTGTAGAGGAGTTATCCACCAATGATGAGATGTTTTATAACTTTGATTGATATATATAGACAACAAGAATTATGATTATATTTTTTGTGTATTGATATTATGATGTGATGATGATGTAGGTGATTGTTGTTTTTATGGATGATGTTTTATGTGTTAAGTGTTATTTGTATTTTTGAATTGATTTGTAATGCATAGTTTTTGAGTAATGTGTAATGTGATGATGATATAGTGTAGATGATAATAGATGATGTTGTAATATGATATTGTGATGAATGATCAATTTTCGTGTCAAAGTATGTTATAGCATTTATATTGTAATGAAATTTATTTCAATAAGATGATAGTGGGAATATTAGTGATCCCCCAGCGTATAGATGATGAGGTTCGTTAGAATAATACCCCTCGGTAGTCAAGAATGAACCATATAATGCAAGAGTGCATCATTGGGAAATGATTCAATAGAATGTGCTAGATGAATCAATAGATCACGTGAAGAGAGGTTATTAGTGTACTAGATCCCTCAAAAATCATGTAATAACCTTAACAACATGAGTACATCATCTGGGGTAGTGTGGTAGCAATTACCTACTAAAATCGAGGTGGCACGAATCTATGGAAGCGTGTGGGATGGAAGAATCATGCACATATGATCCAAACTGAATTTCATATAGAGCCATTGTGGGAGGTACAAATGCCAAGGGATGTGGAAGATAATGTGAATTAATAACATGATGCAGTGGAAGAGATGGTGTAGTGATGGATGGATGTGAAGGAGAGTGGGCATGAGTCGTAAACTATGGCAATGGGTGGATAATGACCTTAGCTAGATGGAGGAGACAAATGAACCATAGTAGTAAATCATGGATGAGAGATAGGAGAGATTGACCACTCATGTGAGAAAGAGCCAAAGGAGATGATGTCCTTATCTTCGGATTATTACAAGTGATCATGAAGAGAGAAGAAATCATTATCCCTCAGTGTACATTAACATCCCGCATGCCCCGCTTAGCCTCCATGTGCTTTGTTTTGCTCTTTCCCCCTCTTTTCCTTTACTTTTTGGTCTTCAGTGATGAAACCGCCACCCTACTGGGCGGCGGTCTCATGTGACCGCCCGCCTGTGAGGCGGGCGATCCTGAACCGCCACCCTGCTCGGGCGGCGGTCCTTCACGCATTTTCCAAAACGTTCTTTTAATCGTGACTCGTGTAAATTTTCAACTTTTACCAACTTTCTCATCCGTTTTTGCTTGTATTTATGATTTTGGTTCCCTGTAATAGTGTTTCTCCATTGTTTATTGTAAAAGAGTTCAATTTGGATTTCACCTTTGGGTGAATGGGAATTCTATAAATAGTTGGTTTGTTTTCAAGCAAATGGCCTCTAAAAACTGCGCCCCTCATCCTCTCATTTCAAAATTTAGTCTTTCAGTTCTTGCTTAGGAATTGTATTAGTTTTATTTGTTGCATGCATAGTTAGTGTTGTTTTGTTGTTTAGAAGCCACATGATCTTCTTGTGCTAGTGTTGTTATTATTTCATACAATCAATTAAAGTAGGATAGTTTCATTTTTAGTCTAAAGCCATTAGAGTTGCAGGTTTTGTTCATCAAGAAGGATAGTTTCAGGTTCTGGATGTTTTGTGTTGTATGACTCATAATAAATCCCGCTAGGAATTGCATAAGCCAAGCTTTGTTCTCTTGCGCTATCCCTCTCCTACTCGCATTATATTCGATCTACATCCAAGCTGCCATTGTTCCAATACCTACTCTTGTTGATGCTAGCATTACACACTTTTCTGGATTCACGTGAGCATGAAGGAATGAGGAGACCACATTGAGGGGACAAAGCCACACACAATCGGATTCGCCATTATTCTGCAAAATCTAGGTTCAAGCTTTCAAAGTTCTAGTTAAAATATATCAAATAGAGTAGTGAATCATTTCATTTCAGTTAATCTCACTTTCGATATATGGGGAAGCTGTGGGGATTGATAGTTTCTGAGAAACTATGATTCATTCCTCACTTCTGAGGTAGGATCGAGAGTCTTTCAATTAAATTAGATCAGTTATTTAATTATTTAGAATAGATTCACAATTGCACAGACAAGTAGCTATACTCGGCTACCTTGTTTGTTTTTAATTTTGTTATTAGATTAATTGTCATTTTCTAGATATATTAAATAGTTGTTATCTTAATTTTGTTAAATATTCTATCAAAAATACAAAAATAGAGAATTTATATATGTTGTAGATATACTTTGCATAATTAGTTTACTTTGCTTTAGTTAGATTTATATTGTTTCCTTTTGTATGACAATCACGGGACCTAGGGAGCCCAGAGAATACGTATTCGAGCCAATCGTGCCTCAACCCAATCTTGTTACAGCAATAACTGACATAGACCAGAATCTTAGAATCCAAGTCTTCGAACAACAACAGACCCTAAGAAATCAGCCCACAATTAAGAGGATTAAACATAGAAGACGACAAAGCACACATGTTTTGGACAAACCAGCCAAACTACAGATTGCCCTAATAGATATCCACATGACTGTAGAAGGGCTTGAAAGAGAGAAAATGTTCGGTTGTGATCCTTTGGTCCCATGCCAGACACAGGAGATATCCTCATTGACATAGACACTAGCTTAAGAATTCAAGTTGCAGAATGCCTGTAAGGTACTATGAGAAGATTGCACAACTTTTAGTTCTAAATATAGAGGCTGAAAAGGCATACGACTACTGGATATTAGGGATTAGGGATTGATTCTACACATGACCATAGGAGGTCCACAATGACCATGAACTTATGGTTGTGATCCACAGATCCCACAACCCAATGAGCCCAGGTCAATCAGACGTTGATGTTGGTTTACGCACATTAGTATTTAGGTCCTCTCCACTTCCACCAATCATTATCACACAATTATCCTCACTAGACATAACAACTAATCAAGCTAAGGATTTTTGGACTAGACCAGAGAATCACCCATAGAATCCACCATATATCCGCCTTCCATTTTCATGACCTTATCGGGAGATATATACGAAGCACCCATAGGTTATCTTCCACGTATCCCACAACCTATAGATCGGATCACGCCAGAGCTCGATATTGATTGGAGCCTTGAGGCAGTCATCCTCACCGACCGATCTATCACACCGGTTCAAGTTAGGAGGGCCTTCTTTGCCTTAGATTCACAGATTCCATTAGTGTGTGTCGAAGACATAAGATTTCCTAACTAGTTTATCTTTACCCCACGTATATTCCATCCCCACTGGCTGTCTCGGCATGACCTCGGGAGGTCGGGTGCGAGGAAGAGTTACTTGTAGATTCCCATGCTCACTTGTCACTTTTCCATCGTACAAAATTGGTGAACCCAACGTGAACAAACAGTTCTTCCTCTTTTATTTTTCATTTCTTTCATCCACCTTCACTCTTTCCCATTATTCTACGGGTATTCATATACCCCCCGAATATGTCGGGATACGATGCATACGATGCATGGCAGACCTCTTTAGGTCTTGAAACAAGCTATAGTCAAACAAATAGACAACCATCACCCTCACTTTCTGCATGGGCTGATAACTATTCAAATAATTACTTATCATCTCAAACTCCCCCTCAAAGAGCTAGCTCAAGTTCTTCATTCCGAATTGAGGAGTTGATCAGCTCACTCAAACACAAAACTGAGCCTTGAGGCTCTAATAATATGGCGTTTCTTGGAGAATCTATTTCATCTCCTCGGGTCTTATTTAGACCAAGATCAGTAGACAATCAGATCCACTTCCTTTTTGGATGAGGAATACTTAGCATGCTTTGCTAAAAGTGAGCAACGCTTCCAAAACATGTATCCACCAGTAGGGAGCTTACAAGTACAATCGATACTCTATTCAGGAAAACACCCCATTCCTCCACCTATGGGAAATGCCCTCGGTGAAGTTTGGCAGGATAACGACCAATTCATAGCAGGGTATCATACCCCTTTGTAACCTCAAATGATACAACAAATGCCGTAAGGAAAAATACTATGTCTTCACCAATAGAGGTCATTTCAGCCTTGGCTGAAAAGGTTAGAGGGCTGGAACTTGCTCAAGCAAATCAAAATTCATATTTTGGGCAAGTAGGAATCCCCAACCCTCCACATCATCCTAGCCAAGTAGACCTCCTCACGGGAACAGGCACGTTGGGCATGCCTCCTCAGTATTCACAACAAATGCCAACTAGAACCGCGTTTGCTAATGCCACTCCGGTGGAAAATATGATACCTCCCGGTCTAGTACAAAATAATCCATTCCTGGGCAATGCTCCTCCATACTTAAACATGTATTCCAAGTCACCACAAGGAGATATGTTCTCTTCTCTCGGCATGTTCACTCAACCACAGGGATTTCCTTATGCCCCTGCAAATGCATATGCTACACCATATCAACAAACCATCCCACCTCCACCCCCTCAGCAAGCACCATCGATGGTCGAAACCTATGCGATAGGAACTTATTCAGAATATTTGAAAGAACCTTTAGACTTCACCATATGAAGTGTCATGCTTCCAAGACCTCTTCCCGATTTTCCCAAATACAAAGGGGAGGGAGACCCGAATGCACATATCAAGGCCTATGCCACTGACCATTCGAGAACTGCTCCCTTGGGATGGGGTTGTTGCTAAAATATTCCCCAAAACTTTAGAGGGCATTGCCCTCGATTGGTATTATAGAATACCTGAAGCCTCAATACATTCATTTAAACAACTCGTTTCAGAGTTCATCAAGGCGTTGACATGAACAAATTGTTGAGAACAGGAATCGGGAATTCTTGCATATTAAGCAAGAACACAATGAATCATGTTGCTCATTTCATCCAAAGATGGCGTACAGTCCTTTATTCTTCAGCAAGTGCTCCAAACATGGATCAGATGGAACTATGTGATTTATTCCTTCATTCTCTCAGCAGAGAGATAAAGGAAGAAGTCCAGAAGTTCCCACTAAGAACTTATGATGAAGTACTTGAGAGTGCCCTCCGAATAGATCAAGCTGCAATAGATAGCGGTCGCAAGACGTATGGAACAAACGGGAGGTTAATCATCCCCAATCAAAACACTACGACCTATCCTAGTATAGTAAATGCCAATCAAGGACCTAAAATCCTTAACAAGAATCGTGGAGTGACAACAGATGGAGTAACTGACCAAGCTAAAAAGGAAAATGTTGTAAATGCTCCACCACCGGTTAACAATCAACGAAACAACAATTTTACCCCAACAATCAACGTAGTGGATTTTAATCATCCACAACAACAACAACAACAACGGCAGATCCAGACACAGGGTCCAAGTCAAAACTCAACTGGATATCAAAACCAAAACCAAAACCAAAGACAACAAATGCAAAACTTTAATCCTAATAGTCAACAGTTTAATCAAGAGTTTTGGACCACAACACACACCAAACCAGCAACCTAGGAATTATAATCCTAACTCGTATTGTGGTTTCCACAAAATTTGAGGCCATGACACTAGGACTTGCCATGATTACAATAAATTCATGCAATGTTTGCTAGAGGAACAAAGACAACTTTTCATAGATATGTTCTTAGCAGATCCTGCATCACCTGTGCCAAATACTTTCATGGGAGCAGTCTCCCCTCAAAATGCACCCCTCAAGATCTTCAATGATCCGCTCCCAAATCACAATAACAATAAATTAAATCCAAATGGGATGAACAAGGGTGTAATGATAGGAAACAATGATCATGAAGCCTCGACTTCACTAAATCCACTGTCATCGCCGCATAATTAGGAAATCAGCCATGAACCAAGATAGTCGGTTTAGTGGAGTTAGACACTGAGCTACACGTGGAAGCCATAACAAGGACACGAGAGTATTCCTCTCAGCCAAATCCAAGTTACCCGCTAGAGACAGATAACATTCAACAAACATTAGTAAAACCCGTAGGTGCCTATGATTTAATTAATGACCTAACAAAGACCTTCTCTCACATCTCCTTTTTGGACTTGTTGAAGAACTCTCCTACCCATAGGGCTGCTCTTTTAGAAGCATTAGGTTTAGGTCATTTAATTAACATCACTCCACCTCCCGAAACACAAGTAAACCATATAGACTTTGATATTCACCCTCCAGGGCAGCCGGATAGGGATACCGAGTTTATATTCGACATAAACAAAATGCCAACAGATGCTGAGATTGCACGTAGAGGTGATCCAACCTTACATTTACAAGTGTGGGTTTATAACAATTACGTTAAACACGCAATGGTTGATGATGGGGCAGCAGTTAACATAGTCCCCTTCTCTTTCCTTCAAAAGCTAGGGTATGGAGAAACAAATTGTTCCACGACTCGGAATACACTAAGAGGCTATGATAGCCTTAAAGCCACTTCGATTGGGACTATAATACTACCAGTCACCTTAGGACCCAAAACAATCCTCACTGAGTTTTATATTATAGATCGGAAACCAACTATAATATGATCCTCGGCCGACCATGGATACACCGTATGAAGGCAATCCCTTCTACGTTATTTCAAGAAATAAGATTCTTGCACTTAGGAAAGATATTCGTAGCAAAAGGTGATCCGAAACCATTCGATATACACCTAGCAGACCTGAAGAAAAGGCCAGGCGTTCACTCTGAGTTTGAACTCCCAACAAACCAACTTAACAAACCAACCGACTCAAAACCAGAAGAAAATTTGATACCTACAATGGAGTTAGAAGTTATGAACCTAGTCAAGAACATCTCAAGCACTCAAGGATGAGGCTAACGTTGTAGAAATAGTGTCATTAGGAACTACTGCAAAAATTGTTGAATTACTAGAGCAAGATTTGCCAATTTTCCTACCATTTGATTCCATAGGTATGGGATGTACCCTAGGAGTTGGTTCTCTTCCAGCAGAGGAACTCTGCATGGTAGAAGTAATAGCGAAGTAGAAGAAATAGACATAATGAATGTCCCAACATCCATCTTCCCAAGTAAATATTGGACTCTCCATTTTGATGGAGCTAGATGTCATTATGGGGTTGGGGCAGGTGTGATCTTTACTTCTCCCGAGGGAAAGATCCTACCATTCACCTTTAAATTAAATTTCAAATGTACAAACAATGGTTGAGTATGAAGCCCTCCTCCTTGGTCTCATCATAGCTAAAAGGATCGGTGTTAATGACATCAGAGTGTTAGGAGACTCACAATTAGTAGCAAACCAAGTCTTTGAGGTGTATGAGACTAGAGTTGAACACTTACAGCTCTACAAAACAACAATATTAGATTTGAGCAAAGGATTTAACTTCATATCCATTGAGGCAATCCCACGAGAACAAAACCTTCTCACAGATTTGATAGCAACCTCAGCTTCACGTTTCACTCCAAACAGTGAGTTGGAAGACACCCGTTTCATGGTATCCCTTCATACTGAACCATTAGTAAAGAAAATGTCAACAAACCCTCTTTTAATGCACATAGCTGAGAATAAATCTACTATCTTAGGTCACGTTGATAGTGATAGAGCCACTCTTGATTACCTAAATGCCTATGCAGAGTTACATCTCACCCATCACATGGTAGATTTGTCCTTAATCCCACATTCATCTTCTTACTTTGGAAATCCCATGGTAGAGCTTCCCCCACAAAAGGAGCTCGACATATATGGTAGAGAATGGAGAAGATCTGGAACTACCTCCAGCCCCGCTTGAGTTTGAAGAAGGTAACACTTCTTTAATCAAAGAAATGATTGATATTAACATCGGAATGGAGGAAGAACCAAAGATCTTGAAACTAGGATCTTCGTTAACTCCAGAAGAGATAGAAATACACACTCGAATCCTCAAAGAACATCAAAAGGCTTTTGCATTTAATTATAAAGAAATGATGGGAATTGCACCACACATCGTGGTACATAACCTCATCAAATCAGATGCAAAGCCAATTAAACAAAAATTGAGACCAATGAAACCCAAGGTAGCTCTCATGGTGAAGGAAGAGGTAATGAAACTTCTCCAAGTAGGGTTCATCAAACTAGTCGATTACTCTCAGTGGGTATCTAATATCATCCCTTCTCAAAAAGAATGGGAAGATACGCATCTGCATAGACTTCCGAGACATTAAAAAGGTGTGCCCCAAGGATGACTTCCCATTACCATCCATTGACGTCATCGTTGATGCAACAAGCTGGATTTGAGCTTTTGTCTCTCATGGATGGGTTCTCGGGATACAATCAAATCAGAATATCTAAACAAGACCAAGCCAAAACCATGTTTATAACTCCTTGGGGAACTTATTGCTACGTTGTTATGCCATTCGGTCTCAAGAATGTTGGCACTACATACCAATGGGCAATGACATACATATTTCATGATCTTATTCATAAAATCATGGAATCCTATGTAGATGACTTGTTGGCCAAGGCCAAGAAGTGTTGTGATCACCGGAAGTGCTCCGCATCATTCTTTCACATTTGATCGAATACGGAGTCACACTAAACCTAGAAAAATGCGTATTTGGTGTGACAGGAGGGAAACTCCTAGGTTACATTATATCATCATGAGGGATCGATGTAGACCCAGCCAAAATCCGGGTTGTTCTTGAGATGATCCCACCATCAGATGATTCTGGCATTAGATCATTTCTTGGAAAGCTCGGTGCAATCCGGAGATTCATTCGGACTTAAGTTTTGTTGTTCATCGATCAACAATTTGTTGAAAAAGGATTGCTGCATTATTTGGACAAAGGAATGCCATGAGGCCTTCAAAGTAGTTAAACACTTCTTATTGTCTCCTCCCACGTTAATGCCACCTAGACCAGATCATCCTTTGATCTTATATTCATGAGCTACGAGATGTCTCGCTAGCCTGCATGTTGGCTCAAGAAGATGATGATAAATGAGAACGTGTGGTCTATTTTATTAGCTGAACGTTGCTCGATTATGAAACACGTTATATGCAAGCAAGAATGAGAATGCCTTGCCATAGTCTTTACAACCAAACGCTTAAGACATTACATGCTAAATCAAGAAACAAGGGTCATTGTAAAAATAGACCATTTACGAACTTTCCTCACGCAAGGGTCCTTGTCTAAAAAGGTTGGATGCTTTATAACCTTAATGGGTGAATTCAAATTAACTTTTGTAAACTAGAAGTTTGTTAAGGGACAAATCATTGCAGATTGGTTAGCCGACAACCCGTTAGACGGAGGCGATCTAGTAGATCTAGATTTTCCGATGAATGCATATATTACATGAAACAGACCTCCCATCTCTGAATGTCCTTGGTATACTGATATTATTAATTATATCATGGACCATACGTATCCAGAAGGTGCTACACCACAACAAAGAAGGTGGTTATGCATTATCGTAGCTAAATATGTTATTATAGAACAAGTGCTCTATCGTAAGGCTTTCGATGGAATGCTTCTAAGGTGTGTTGACATAGAAGAATCCAAGAAGATTCTCTACGAATCCCATAGTGGAATATGTGGAGGCCATTTTGGTGGTCATGCCACTACCCACAAAATACATCGGATGGGCTATTTCTGGCCCACTCTAGAACACGACGCAGTAGAGTTTGTATACGCGAGATGCCATAAATGCCAAGAATTTTCCCACGAGATTCACATGCCGGCACAAGCTCTACAACCAATCGTGACTCCATGGCCCTTTTCTATGTGGGGCCTAGATTTGATAGGGAAATTCTCTCCCTCATCAATGGATGGCCATAACTTCATAATCATAGCCGAATATTTTACCAAATGGGTAGAGGCTATGCCTCTTACCACTATACCAGGTGTCGTGATCGCAAGTTCATTTTGAACTAGATCATTTGCAGGTACGGTGTCCCACAAATCATTATCTCAGATAATGGCACTTCCTTTAAGAATGATGAGGTCCGTGAGCTATGTAGTAAATTTAAAATAAACCATCATATAGCCTCCCTATATTACCCTCAAGCCAATGGGTAGGCTGAAGCAACAAACAAGACGTTGAAAGCTATTCTCCTCAAAACGGTAAAAGAAAACAAATGAGATTGGCATTTAAAGTTATATCCGGCCTTGTGGGCCCACCGAACCTCAATAAGAACACCAACAGGAGAAACTCCTTTCTCATTGGTATTCGGAGCAGAAGTAGTTCTCCCACTTGAGGTTGAAATACCCAGTCTCGCATCTCACTACAAGGGATTCTGGATGAAGAAGCTTATAGAGAAGCACGCCTCTCCCAACTAGAAAGCCTAGATGAGGCCAGGTTAAATGTTGAAATAGTGGCATAGAGTCTATGTTGACCGGATGTGCCGGTAGTATAACAAAAAGGTCTATGAGTGAGAAATATATGAAGGAGATCTAGTTCTAAGACTAGACAGCCGGATCGATAAGAAGACCGGTGAAGGAAGGAAATTCCAGCCCAAATGGTTGGGCCCATACCGAGTCATGAAGGACTATGGAAATGGTGCGTATCTCTTATGTACACTGGAAGGTGAGGAATTCAATGAAACAGTCAATTCCTTGCATCTTAAATGATTTTATGCATAAGCGACCAACACTATTTGTATAATTATATCTACATTGCATCTTCATGTAGTTAGGTTCATTTTGTTCACTCGTTTCATAAAAATTTTGTGATCAAGGAACTTATTCTCAAGCAATTCATTACAAACTTCTGATGGTATTGGCAGAAGCATTCCAATCATACTTCTTCATTTTCATAACATCATCAACTGTTTAGAATCATTTCATCAATTAAAAGCTAGATATGACAAAGTCTTAATGGTAGCCATACCAAGGCCTGCATGCTTGTTCTCACTTTTGTTTCTTCCTAGGATAGGTGTCTTGCCTATGGTCTATTCTAGAAGCTTCATGGTGTCACATCTATCTGTATATATAGATCTCTTTGGAAATAAGAACATACTGACATTTTGCTCAAATAAATAAGTCAAATATAGATCAAATAGAAAATTTTTTTTTACACATTTCCTTGCCCTACCAACCTTCGGTGATGAGCTTGTGTCTCTTACTAGTGACGTAGGGTTGGGAAAGGATGGGAATGCCCTTACTCACCTATGCCTTGTCCATGGTGATAAGCCCATGCTTCCTACTAGTAGCATGGGGCAAGGTGCAGGGGGTTCTCTTGACAATAAATGTTGAAGGTCATAAGAAAATAGTTCAAATAAACCTTTGAAATCTTGAGTCATAAATAAATGAATCAGATGTCCAAAATTCCAAGAGAGTTCAAAACCTGAAAACCAGATTTTGTCAACCAAGTGGCCATCTACGGATCTAAGTCTAGATAAACTACAAAGCAAGTCACATTCTAAACTATGGAGTCACTTGAGTAGGGTAGGTTTGTAGCATCCTAATTTGGTTCCACCAACTCTTTGTCTATCTCTCATCATTTCCATTTCAACACACCTCATAGCTTGTGCCCTTTCTAGCTCTCGGTGGTGAGCCCTCGCATCTTACTAGTTGCGTGGAGTTAGGAGTGGGGCAAGTACATCTGCTCATCATACCAGTTTATCATTACATTTTGTCAAAACAATATGAAGTACCGAAAAATTGCTTATGAAAGCTAAAGTTCAAAATCACATTGTGTCTGCATTATCATATATCAGCATTACGAAATACAAAAAGAAAGAAAGAAAGCATTTGTGTCATTTGTTCTCCATTGCATACATTCTGAAAAGCATATAAAAACAACATTATAATATACATGTGGAAACGAATCACAAAATCCTAGACACCAAGAGTCTGATCCAAAAAAAAGAAGTATATATATATATATATATATATATAATCAAGTTTTATGTACAATGCCATCATGTGCTAGGCATGGTCAAAATGCTCAATGAGCCAGGAAATACAAAATAATCGTATAAACAATCTAAGAGTCACTACAAAAAGAGCCAAGTGGCCTCTCAACCCCTATGAGATCCCTCTGAAGGCACATGACCATGTCTAGGACTCCGGCTACGCCGGCGCTCTGAATGCACTGAGGGCTCATGGTCCCGAGGAGTAGCTGCAGCCTCGCTATGAGAGTGACTCCTCATCAGACACTCTGTAGTCCTATACCCGAGCTAACTCGGTATGGAGGGAAGTCACCATCTTGGCCACATGCAGACAGGGGAAAAGACATCACTATGCCTACCAGCTGTTGAAGGCTCCCTGCATCCACGGATAGCTCGGTGCACGAGTCTTCTCCATGGGGATCATCAGGGTATCAGTACATACAGTGAATTAGGTCTCACCACTCATCAGTAGTCTCTGCAAGAAAAGGAGAAAACAAATTAGGAAATAATCAAAAGATAAAACAAAGATGAACAAAAGGAGAGATAGCAACTAAGGCAATCCTAGCTAAAAACAAATATTAAAAGAAGGGTGACAACTCACTCGGATCTCCGGGCCTCAAGAGGATCCCAGGATCAGCGCCGCCACAGATGCCCCTGGCGATGATGTCCTCCTCCTATGTCCTAGGGCAACATAAGCATCCTACTACGGACTCATCCTCTCTACCTAGGTCCTGAGAGGGAAACTCCTCTGAAACTAGAGTCACCCTCTCTGCACTCTGCTCTGCCCTCTCGGCTGTAAGATCTCCTGAGTGTCATGCCACTGGGATCGCTATCCTCCTCTCCACCTGACTCACTGACCTCCATGTCCTCGGTCTCCTCCTCCATCTCTCCCCTGTGAACTCCTCAGACTCGGAGTCTATATCAATGGGGTCATCATCTGCTATGGGTAGGGCCGGTGGTGATCCGAAGTAAAGGTGCTTGAGGAGCACCGGCTCTCCCTTGAGCAGCGTACCACCCTCTTGGCTGCAATAGGGATGCCAGGAGTAACAACATGTGATCCAACCCGGACCTCTAGGACCTCCCTAGCCTCTCGGCGATCTGAACACTGGCACCACTAGCATTGGGGAAGCATATCAACGTAGGCAAGGCCAAACTGCTAAGGCACTCGATCAAAGGGTGTGTCTCTACCTTCCCCATCCTGTCCACAAGCTACCCTGTAGTAGAGTAGAAATCAAAGTGAGGGTCTCCTCACCCCACAACCCTGCCATGGCCTGATAAGGTGTGGCCTCCATATCATCAGTAGTCAGGGAAGCAACTGGCTGGTGGGGTGCTCTAAGCACCGACATCTCTGTCCATCTAGCTGCCCTCACGGCTCCGGATCCGCCACCTCTACACCTCTCCCATAAGGGATGATATGCTCATAGACCCAACTCATAACCAGGTGGGTCGATGGCTCAAAGACTGTCCCTGTAAGTGAACCACCCTGTATAAGTCATGATAGGTGGTCCCAAGTATATCGGCTCCCCAGGCATAAATCCGGCCATGTGCCTCAATCTGTGTAATAATAGGGGACCAGTAGTAGAGTAAGGTGTCCCCTCCCTTGTCCCCGATCAATCTCGAGGCAAGGATCCCCATAATGGCCTGATGAATCAAAGGGATAGGCAAGCTAGGAATGGAACGGACCCTCACCCCTTCTTGAACCAGTGGAGACAACTGTGTCTCCCATATATGTAGCCCACTGAGCTATCTGAGCCCGCGACCCCACTGTCTCAAGTGTAAGTCATCTCCCGATGATCGGGACTCCCAAGATGTGGTAGACATCCTCCAGGGTGATAGTCCACTCACCCCTGACTCCTGGAAATTGGAAAGTGTTCGATCAACATCCCAATACGAAAACAAGGTCACAAAGTATGTGACTAGAAGGTGCGACATGAGGAACCCGTGATATACGTAATATGCCGGAACCCTCTGAAGAGTATCTTGCTCGGCCTGAGAAAGTGCATCCAACACTACGTTGGAAGCTAGTCACACTCTCTCTCTCGGCTCCATCTGATATATTCCTCCTTCTTCTACATACACCCAAAAAACACGCAAAAAGGAGTAAGTTAGTATCAAAATTGCATTGGAAAAATCATTAAAGCATATGAGAATACTAAAAATGTAAAAATGGGTTCAAAACAATGTTATTTTGGCATTCTGTAAAGGACCGCCACCTGAGCAGGGTGGCGGTTCCAGTAACCACCACCTTAAGGGCGGCGGTCTGTAATTACCACCCTACTCGGGCGCGGATCATGTCCGCATTTCCAAATGGGTCACGTGCCCTAAAAATGCTCAAAACACAAAAAATGACTATTTTGACTAAAACAAAGCCTACCCATTAGGCGCCCCCTAAGTGACCCTATTAACACTAACATTTTCAAAAATAATCCCCCATGACAAAGATTTCATCATTTTAACATTTTGGGGGTAAAAACGTTAAATCGAGAAGAACTAACCTGTGATCTCGGGTCGATGTTCACTCGTGGAGGCATGATCACTATCTCGTCATGAATATTTTGACTATACTCTCGTCAAAAACCATCACCGTGGGTCCCAGAGCTCAAAATCAATCAAATCAACACGCGCAAATGAATAGGAAAATGGGCCCGTTTTTATATATATAGCATCTTGACTCATTTTGAATGCCCTTTTCACAGGTTTGGAGCACCGACGGAGGTAAGTTCTTATCCCCTGCAAATGGTAAGTCCTCATTTCATATTATTTTAGTATTTATTTTTGATTTATTTTATCTATCTGCACTTGAGTCCTCTTTTCATTTTGCAGGTAGCGGGAATTTTGGATGGCGTCATTTCGACACATGGACGTGTCAGGTATAATTTCTAACTTCCCATTTTGGGACCACCATACTCGGACCCACCGTTTTACGCCTCTTCATGGCTAAAATGCTTCTCGAGGGGGCAATATGTATGTACCCAAAATTGTAGGGTACAATACCACTGGAACGATGTTACACATGCCCCAATGATGATACAGGTCTCCTCGCAAGGTGTTCGGGATCCGAAAATCTCTCCAAGTGTACATTAACATCCCGCATGCCCCGCTTAGCCTCCGCATGCTTTTTTTTTCTCTTTCCCCCTTTTCCTTTGCTTTTTGGTCTTTAGTGATGAAACCACCGCCCGCCTTGGCAGGCGGCAGTCTCGTGACCGCCTCCCGGACAAGGCGGTGGTCTGTAACCACCACCGCTTGCTCGGGCGGTGGTCCTTCACGCATTTTCCAAAATGCTTCTTTAATCATGACTCGCGTAAATTTTCAACTTTTACCAACTTTTTCATCCATTTTTCTTGTATTTATGATTTTGGTTCCCTATAATAGTGTTTCTCCATTGTTTATTGTAAAAGAGTTCAATTTGGATTTCACCTTTGGGTAAATGGGAATTCTATAAATAGCTGGTTTGTTTTCAAGCAAATGGCCTCTCAAAAATTGTGCCCCTCATCCTCTCATTTCAAAATTTAGTCTTTCAGTTCTTGCTTAGGAATTGTATTAGTTTTATTTGTTGCATGCATAGTTAGTGTTGTTTTGTTGTTTAGAAGCCACATGATCTTCTTGTGCTAGTGTTGTTACTATTTCATACAATCAATTGAAGTAGGATAGTTTCATTTTTAGTCTGAAGCCATTAGAGTTGTAGGTTTTGTTTGTCAAGAAGGATAGTTTCAAGTTCTGGATGTTTTGTGTTGTATGACTCATAATAAATCCCACTAGGAATTACATAAGCCAAGCTCTATTCTCTTGCGCTATCCCTCTCCTACTCGCATTATATTCAGTCTACATCCAAGGCTGCCATTGTTCCAATACCTACTCTTGTTGATGCTAGCATTACACACTTTTCTAGATTCACGTGAGCATGAAGGAATGAGGAGACCACACTGAGGGGACAAAGCCACACACAATCGGATTCACCACTGTTCTGCAAAATCTAGGTTCAAGCTTTCAAAGTTCTAGTTAAAATATACCAAATAGAGTAGTGAATCATTTCATTTCAGTTAATCTCACTTTCGATATCGCGGGAAGCTGTGGGGATTGATAGTTTCTGAGAAACTATGATTCATTCCTCACTTATGAGGTAGGATCGAGAGTCTTTCAATTAAATTAGATCGGTTATTTAATTATTTAGAATAGATTCACAATTGCACAGACAAGTAGCTATACTCGGCTACCTTGTTTGTTTTTAATTCTGTTATTAGATTAATTGTCATTTTCTAGATATATTAAATAGTTGTTATCTTAATTCTATTAAATATTCTATCAAAAATACAAAAATAGAGAATTTATATATGTTGTAGATATACTTTGCATAATTAGTTTACTTTGCTTTAGTTAGATTTATATTATTTCTTTTGTATGACAATCACGAGACCTAGGGAGCCCAGAGAATACGTATTCGAGCCAATCATGCCTCAACCCAATCTTGTTACAGCAATAACTAACATAGACCAGAATCTCATAATCCAAGTCTTCCGAACAACAACAGACCTACAAGAAATCAGCCCACAGTTAAGAGGATTAAACATAGAAGACGACAAAGCACATATGTTTTGGACAAACCAGCCAAACTACAGATTTCCCTAATAGATATCCGCATGACTATAGAAGGGCTTGAAAGAGAGAAAACATTCGGTTGTGATCCTTTGGTCCCATAGCTAGATGCAGGAGATATCTTCATTGACATAGACACTAGCTTAAGAATTCAAGTTGTCAGAACGCCTGTAAGGTACTCTGAGAAGATTGCACAACTTTTAGTTCTAAATATAGAGGTCGAAAAGGCATACAACTACTGGATATTAGGGATTAGGGATTAATTCTACACATGACCATAGGAGGTCTATCATCACCAATCCTAAGCACTATGATAATTCTTCACGGGAACTCCTCGTGTTATGATTATTTACTAATGCACACCTTTAGTTTGGTGGATGTAATCGGAAACAAAACAACAACATAACACAAGAATACCATCGACTATGATAAGATGGAATGATGACAAATCTGAAATATCAAAATAAATTATAATATTAACATGAAACTATTACAATCTCACCCATGAGGTACTTCAAGTGTTATTGACTTCACTTGCCTTTCACCAAGACTATGGGAGAAACTTTACAATTACACCTCTTAATGGCTTCTTCAACACACCTTTAAACTGATGGCTTCCTTCGCACACTTCCTACAATATTTCTCACTACTTTCTTCTATGCTAAATGAGGGGGGTGGCCTCTCTATTTATAGAACTTCCAGGCTTATCCATCTTATCTCTAAGATAGGATAAGAAATCCACTCTGACGAATCATATTCCATACCTTAACTCTTATCTGTACATGTAAGCTTATCTGTTAAGATAAGATAAACCTTATCATTTTACATGGGTTCCACATTTTTAGACTTTTTACAAATAAAATACACAAAATATTTATGACCTCACTCCTTGTCTTTATTACCAATATAATATTTCTAATTCCTAATCATGTAGACCCTACTTCTCTAATTACCCAAACTTTGACATTTTAACATTACCGGACCACTTACGACAAATATTTACTTTTTACAACATTCCTATTGTACTTTGACTATTACCGTACTCCACATTATTGGTGGCACCGTACTGATGGCACCGTTATCTTCTATCAGACGCTACTACTAATTATACTTAACAACATCCTATTCCTAATACATACATTAATGAAATAGAAATTATGGAGGAAAATTTTAGTGTCGACATCTTCCCCCTTCCTCGCTTCTACTCCGTCCTTGGAGTAGACTCTTCTAGTGCTTGGAAAATCTTCAACTTGTCATGGTTGACCCATTTCATAATGGGAGTGCCATCCAATTCCTCCAATCAGTGCACGTACCATTTTCATGCATGCTGCTATTTTGCGTAGGGCCCCATCCATTTTGGAAGAAATTTTCTCTGTCTTCTTTTTTGTATCTAGAATCATATACTAGAACCAAGTCATTCACATGAAATGGAGGCCACCGGATCTTTTGATCAAAGTATTCCTTTCGCTTCATTTTCTTCTTATGGCTTGTATCCTTTGCCATTTCTCTCATTTCCTCCAAAGCAAATGAAGATGTACCAACCTTTCTTTTCTTGAATCACTTTCATCCATCCTTTCATTTTTCATAACTCTCACACGGTGGGAATATCAAACTCAATAGGAAGAAGCTGGATCAATGCCATAGGCCAAGCTGAAATGGGGAGTATCCTGTTGCATTTGACTTTGATGTTGCCCTATATGCCCACAATCTGCATGAATCTTTTTATCCCATTTATGTACTGCAAATTTGCATCTTTTGCTAGAATTTGACACAACACAAAAAAATTTCGTTCCACCCTGTCCATTTGTGCTTGGCTTGTATGTTGTTGCATTCCTATGCTTAATAGAAAACTTATTGACTAGGGCTTCTACCACCTTATTAATGAAGTGGCTTCCTTGATCTGTATACAATTTCTAATGGGCAACAAAATCTGGTGACAATGCGTTCATATATGAACCCCGCCACTTCATCCATGGAAGTTGTTTTCAATGGCCTAGCTTCAACCCACTTGGTTAAGTAATTTGTGGCAACTACAATATACTTATTTTGGCGTGACGTAGTTGGAAGTGGACCTACAATGTCTATTCCCCACTTTTCAAAGGGACCAAGGGAAGAATATGACATAATGGAGATGATGAATTCTTACGATTACCATGTGTTTGACAAATATCACATGTCTTACAATAATTATAACAATCTTTAAAAAGAGTGGGCTAGTGATAACCTGCATCCAAGATCCTTCTTGCTGTAAGTTGTCAGAGAAGTGCCCTCCACATGTACCATTGTGGAATTCTTCTAGCAGGTTCCTTCCCTTGATCACGTCCAATCGCCCTCTTATACTTGTCCATCGTGTCCTATTCGAAATAATACTCCATGCGAGAATAGAATATGGACGATCTAGGCTTGAGTAATCTTTCTCTTAGTCTTTGCATTGACACCATCGGGAAACTTGAATTCATTCGGATAATTCCAAATATCTATGTATTCACTAGGGATTGTGTCGAGGATAACAATCTTTGCATGGGAAATCATCATCATCACAAGATGATCCTAAACCATCATAGGCTCGAGGGAGTGCATCTGCATTGACATGCTTCTTTCCTGGCCTATCTATAATATCAAATTCAAACTCTTGTAGCAAAATTATCCATCTTGCTATCCTCCGATGGGTTAGGATTATTTGCAATATATTTTAGAGCCTGATGATCTGTTACAACTAGAAATTTTTACCCTAGCAAGTAATTTCTAAACTTCTTTACAGCAAAAATGATAGCCAAAGCCTCTTTTTTAGTTACAATATAATTTACCTCAACACTGCTCATTTCTCTGCTCCCAAAGTAAATTGGATGTTCATTCCCATTTTCATCCTTTTGGCTCAAAGTACTTCCTAGTGCTGCATCTGAGGCATCAGTGTACACAATGAATGGCTTCCTCCAATCTGGGTTCTTCAAAACAGGTGAAGACACCAAGGCTTCCTTCAATTGTCCAAAAGCTTAATGCGCTTTATTTCCTGGTTCATAAGTAGCATCCTTCTTCAAGAACTGGGTTAGTGGCTATGCAATCTTTGAGAAATTCTTGATGAACCTTCTATAGTAACCCACATGGCCTAAAAATGATCTCAACTTACTTCTATTAAGAGGAAATGGTAAATCTTTGATTTTGAAACTTTATCGGGATCGTACCAATACCATCTCTGGATACAACATGCCCTAACAAAACGCCTTTAGAACATCCAAAGACACTTTGTAGGGTTTAGTGAGGCTTTTGCTTCATCTAACCTTTGAAATGTTGTCTCCATTTGGTGCAGGTGGTCCAACTTGCTCCCATAGATGTAAAAATCATCCGTAAATACTCGATGAAGGTCCCAATGTAGGGTTCGAACACCCTATTCATCAAACACTGGAATGTTTCGGAGCATTACACAACCCAAAAGGCATAACTCTATAAGCAAACATTCCCCAAGGAGTGGTGAACGTGGTCTTCAGCTGATCTTTCTCTACTATACGAACTTGGTTGTAGCCGCTATATCCATCGGCAAAACTATAGCACTCTGACGGCCTACTTCGCCCAAGATCGATCTGAAAATGGAAGAGGGTAATGATCCTTATTTGTTGCCTTATTGAGCTTCTGTAATCAACACAAATGCGTAGCTTCCCATTCTTTTTTATTGAGATCACAATGGAAGAAACCCATTCGAATTCTCCACAACAAATATGAATCCTACATCAAGCAACTTATCTATTTCTTCTTTTACGAGTCTTGGAAAAATTAGGATTCATTCTTTATGGCATTTGCTTTATGGGTTTAGCACCATCTACCACTCAATACAATGTTCTACCCAACTTACTTGACGGAGTTCCTTGTAATCAAAAGTGAATAGGTGTACGTACCTTCGAAAGAGCTGTAGGTAGGATTCCTTTCGACTCTCCATCACAAGCATCACCAATCTTTATTTGTTGGAGACGATCATCAACTTCTTCTTGAGATAATTTTATGGGGTCATGAGTTGGTGGATTTGGAAGGATATCCATGACTGAAACATCCACCTCGCTTTCTTCATCTTCAGTGTCCACTTCACTGGTACTAGAGTAATCAGAGGATGTCCAATCATCAGTTTCATCACTTGAATCCACATGTTTTGCCTTATGATGTCGAGGGATCACATTTATCTTCACCCTCTCTCTACCACATCCAAGTGTCATGAAACCTTCATTCCAGTAGTTTCTTGCATGAACTCTCCTTAGCCATGGTCTTCCCAGCAGCATTAGGTACGCAACAGTACCATTTTTCATCACCTGAAAGTCTACCACACATACCACACCCATAACAGATATTGCCACATTTGAAACTACACCTTCTGGTTTAGTTTTTCCTTTATTTAATGACCTTAACATAAGTGTTGAAGGGTGATCAATTTTTAAACCCAACATATTCATTACAGACTCGGTCATTACATTAACTACAGCACCTCCATCAACTAAGACATCATGAATTGAAATACCATTACATAATACCTCAGCTTGTGGAGCATAGGGATCCGCCTCTGCCTCCAAAACAGGGACCTCAACCTCCTTCCTTCGTCGAGCATTGAGTCCACTTCGCAACTCCTGCCTCTTCTCAGAAGACATAGCCAAGAGTTGACCATATGTAATATTTGTAGGCCTTTTGGATAGATCTTCCAAGATGGAGTATGGTCCTTGCCCCTGTGAAATTAGAAAATCCTGCACACCCAACTTTCTTCTCCTATGTTTCTTACTAGTTTCTTCTTTCATCTTCTTAGGATCATTTCCATCTTGATTATCTTTTTCTTTCTTTCTTTTTGTTACAAACACATCTACTTCATTATTTTTGCTCTTATCTACTACATCAAAAGAATTCACAGGTGCTTTTCCTTTATCATTATCTCCTTTACCAGATGTAGAAGCTCTATCTAGACAATTATACTTATAATGACCCTTTTTATAACAACCATAACATACAACTTCAGAAATATTTATTTTTGGACCTCTATCTCCTCCCTGAGAACTAAATTCCTTTCCTTGAAGAAGATTAATAGTTAACTGACCCATCTTTTTGAGCAGATCTTCATACTCAGTAGATGTACTAGGAGAAATATTTGTGCTCACCGAGAGTGGTTGTGGATTCTGGACTAAAGGTGCTTGTGTAGGCTCTACTTTAGCAACAATTTCTTTGGGCTCCTCTTCCATGCTTTCTTCTTGCCTTCTTGCAATCTCCTTTGCTTGTTCAATGGTAGCTAGGTGGTCATACTTCAATCATTGTCTGATCTCTAGCTTCATCCCAAGAATGAAGTGCTTACAGAGGAGATTATCCACGCCATTCATCAACCCATCCGCTAATCCTTCCTTTCGGATATGGGCATCGAGCTTCCTCCTTAGCTCTAGAAAACGAGCATGATAATCCCTTATCTTCTCCTCTCTCTCCTTGGGATAGCTTTGTGATCTCGATCATGAGATCTGCATATTCTCGTTGTTCACCAAATTCTTCAAGAAAACTTTCAGTTAATAAATCCCATGAATTTTTCACATTATCACCTAGTGTTTCAAACCACCTAAGTGTTGAACCATCCAAAAAGGTAGGAAAAAATTCATTCCATTGTTCCCTTCTTATAAGGCCATTACAAATACAAGATCGCTTAAACTCTTGAATGAAAGAAGAAGCATCTTCATTAGATTGAGCTGAAAAAATAGGAATCTTTCCCATTTTCAAAAGTAACCACCGTGAAATACCAACCCACAAGTACAATTAACAAGACTTATGTGCACAAATAATTGGAATCACTATACTAGAAAGTGACTTTACACCTTTCTACAGTAAAATAGAAATGACCACGGTAAACTATGGTAAAACTTGACTTACTACGGTAAAAACTGACTTTACTGTGGTAAACACTATTCACAGTAAAAAGTGAAGTTACTGTGGTAAATACTATTCACGGTAAAAAGTGACTTTACTGTGATAAATACTATTCACAGCAAAAATGACTTTATCATGGTAACTACTATTCACGGTAAAAATGACTTTACCATGGTAACTACTATGCACAGTAAAAACAAGGTTACCCTCCAATTGATTTTTGACTAAGTGGGAATATCTCTCCAGAAAATCCACCAACGAGGAATGGTCCCGGCAACGGAACCAAAATGTCATCACCAATCCGGCACTATGATAATTCTTCACCGGGAACTCCTCGTGCTATGATTATTTACTAATGCACAACCTTTAGTTTGGTGGATGTAATCTGGAAACAAAACAACAACATAACACAAGAATACCATCGACTATGATAAGACAAAATGATGACAAATCTGAAATATCAAAATAAATTATAATATTAACATGAAATTGTTACAATCTCACCCATGAGGTACTTCAAGTGTTATTGACTTCACTTGCCTTTCACCAAGACTATGGGAGAAACTTTACAATTACACCTCTTAATGGCTTCTTCAACACACCTTTAAATTGATGGCTTCCTTCGCACACTTCCTACAATATTTCTCACTACTTCCTTCTATGCTAAATGAGGGGGGTGGCCTCTCTATTTATAGAACTTCCAAGCTTATCCATCTTATCTCTAAGATAGGATAAGAAATCCACTCTGACGAATCATATTCCATACCTTAACTCTTATCTGTACATGTAAGCTTATACGTTAAGATAAGATAAACCTTATCATTTTACATAGGTTCCACATTTTTAGACTTTTTACAAATAAAATACACAAAATATTTATGACCTCACTCCTTGTCTTTATTACCAATATAATATTTCTAATTCCTAATCATGTAGACCCTACTTCTTTAATTACCCAAACTTTGACATTTTAACATTACCGGACCACTTACGACAAATATTTACTTTTTACAACATTCCTATTGTACTTTGGTATTACCGTACTCCACATTATTGGTGGCACCGTCTCGATGGCGCCATTATCTTCTATCAGACGCTACTACTAATTATACTTAACAACATCCTATTCCTAATACATACATTAATGAAATAGAAATTATGGAGGAAAATTTTAGTGTCGACAAGTCCACAATGACCATGAACTTACGGTTGTGATCCCACAGATCCCACAACCCAACGAGCCACAAGTCAATCGAGACATTGATGTTGGTTTACACACATTAGTATTTAGGTCCTCTCCACTTCCACCAATCATTATCACACAACTATCCTCACTAGACGTAGCACAAATTGATCAAGCTAAGGATTTCTAGACTAGACCACGAGAATCACCCATAGAATCCACCATATATCTACCTTCCATTTCCATGACCTTATTAGGAGATATATACGAAGCACCCATAGGTTATCTTCCACGTGTATCCGACAACCTATAGATTGAATCATGCGAGCTCGATATTGATTGTAACCTTCGATCGGTCATCCTCGCCAAGTGATCTATCACACCGATTCAAGTTAGGATGGCCTTCTTTACCTTAGATTCATAGATTCCATTAGTGTGCGTCGAAGACATAAGATTGCCTAACTAGTTTATCTTTTCCCCACATATATTCCATCCCCACCGGATGTCTCAACATGACCTCGAGAGGTCGGGTGTGAGGAAGAGTTACTTTTAGATTCCTATGCTTGCTTGTCACTTTTCCATCGTACAGTAACTCTAGGGCCATTTTTTATGATAAAGTGATGGAGAAAAGATTCTTCCATCTCATTATAAGTGCTAATAGATCTAAATTTTAGGTGAGTATACCATTGTAAAGTATCATCAGTAAGGCTATGTCGAAATGCTTTAAATAATAATTGATCATTAGAATATGAAGTCATAGCAATATGATAATGTTCAAGATGTAAGTAGGGGTTTCCAGTACCATCAAAACATGAAAATGTAGGCATGATAAAATACTTAGCAAATGTTGAGTTATGAATCTTCTTAGGGATAAGGTTTCCATGAAATGAATTTTTATCAATGGGAGCATAATAGGGTTTTTCTTTAATATGATTGATTGAACCTAAGATTGTAAGTGACCCATCACATGCATGAAAGACAAGATATATTGTGAAGGAAAAGTATAGGATGATAGTAATGTGTTAAGAAAATGTAATTTGCCATTGTGAGTAATCATAGGGATATCAAAAGGAGACCAAGGAGATTTTGATGCTAAGGGAACACTAAGTGTAGGTGCCACAGAAGCTATAGGTGATGAAGGACATGGAATTTCCATATAAGAGATAGGACTAGCATCGGAAACATCCCTAGGAGATGGAGTGTCAAATGGAGATATAACGATATGAGGTGAAGAGCTAATAGATGGAGATGAAGTGATAGGATGGGATGAACTGATAGACAGAGATGAGTCATGCATAGGAGTAGATACACCTCAGAAGAGGATGAAAATGGAGTAAGAGATTCACACTCAGTTGTACGTAAAGTAGTAGACTCATGACTATCAATTGTTTTGTCAAAAGTAGAGAGAGACTTAGATATGAAAATGTCATCAATTGGATCATCAACATAATATTATTGAGCATGTGAGCGAGTATGTGTTGGATCATGAGAAACGTTATCATAAATAGGAGAAGTGTGAAATGAAGCTATAATAGTGGTCTAACTAGAAGGAGAATCAATATGGGAAAGTGCATAAATATGGGGGAAAAAAGAGGACACAAATCCATTTTTTGGCCATTTTGGCCATAACGTGCTCACGTTATGGCTTGGACGCGTTATAACACGATAGAGAAAAAATCGGGGTTGTGTTATAACGTGAACGCATTATGGTTTGGTAATTGTGAACCATAACGTGCTCACATTATATTGCATTCTCGTTATAACGCACTCGTGTTTCAATATGTTATGTGGTATATGTGTTTGTGGCATGCTTCTATTGACTAAAATAAATGTTTCAATATAAAAATAATAAAATATAATTTAAATTTATTTTAGTAAATATAAAATGTTAGGTTCACTATGCACCTTATGGAACTAGTCTCACAACTCCAACTATCACGGTTTGAAGATAGTTTTGATTCTAATCTCATCGACATAGGTAGTTTTTAGGATTTCAGCATTTAGCCTTCAAGATTTTTGGGGCCTTTTCGATTGGTTATTGACATTTGTAGGAGTTTTAAATGTGTCAAAAATATATATTCATAAGAACCTCTTCTTCCTTGAAAGTGCCTAGCTTGTCTCAGTAATGATGTCTCCCTGTATCCAAGGATGGAGTACTATTGGGGTCTATGGTAAGATTGGACATTCAGGAATCGGTAAGTGTCTCGAATAGAGAATGTCATTGTATTGGAGAAACATTTTCAAACATGGGAGTAGTGTCTCTTGGAAAACAAAAATGAACCTAATAAATCCTCTCAAATTGCTAGCTTACACAAGCACTAGACATATCAAGCTATGTTCTTGAATGAAATATTTGTTCCCAACAACTTGCAACTGAAAGAATTATTCAAAAGATCATTAAAAATGATCAAATTTACTTGGTATCCTAATATGTCAGACCCAAAAATACAACTGGACTTTTATTCTCAATTTAGGGTTTAGGGTTTAGCATTTAGGGCTCATGGTTCATGGTTCAGGGTTTAGGGTTTAGCACTTAGGGCTCAGGGTTTAGGGCTTAGGGCTCAAGATTTAGGGTTCAGTGCTTAGGGTTTATGGTTTATGGTTTACCAATGAATGGAAGGTCACTTAGTCGTAGGCTAATTGACTCTTATTAAGAACTAAACAAGAAATATTTACTATGCGATTGATAAGTCCTTTCTTTTCTTAGTAATACCCCTATTGTTATCCTTATTTTAAACAAGCGAGACTCAATAATGGTTCTGGGCATGAGACTATGAAATATGGTCCTAATATTGTCATGCCCTACTAGTCGAGTAGTTGGAAGCTATATTAATCTATTTGATACTTAGTACTAATTATCAATGAAATATAATTCTCAACTTTCATTTTATTTACTAATCTTCCACATCATATTGAATAACCAATTTTATTGGGAGTTTCCCTCTTCGACGGTGATACATTGAATATGAATATGATCCTCAAGAGGGGAGTTGCACCTAGAGAGGTATTGTTTGATCCTATAATTAAGCCCTTAGTTGTAATCCCTAAATGTTAAATCCTAAAACTTGAACTTGAAAACCTAAACCCTAAATCCTAAACCCTATTTTTATCACCTTGAACCCTAAACCCTAAACCTTAAATCCTAAACCCTAAGCCATAAGCCATAAACCCTAAACCCTAGAACCTAAACCCTAAATCCTAAAACCTAAACCCTTAACCCTAAACCTTAAAACTTAAACTCTAATCCATCAACCCTAAACCCTAAACCCTAAGCCTTAAACCTTGATCCCTAAACCCTAACCCCTAAACACTAAACCCTTAGCCTTAAACCTAAACCCTAAATCTTATTCCCTAAACCCTAAACCCTAAATCGTAAACCTTAAGCCCAAAGCCCAAAAGCCTAAACCTTGATCCCTGAACCCTAAACACTAAACCATAAATCCTAAACCCTCAACCCTCCCTCAACCATAAACCCTAAACCCTTAACTCTAAACCATGATCCCTAAACCTTGAGCCATGAGCCCTAAACCTAAACCCTAAAACCTAAACCCTATTTTTACCACCATAACCCTTAACACTAAGCCCTAAACCCTAAACCCTAAACCATGAGCCATAAACCCTAAACCCTAAGCCCTAAGCCCTAAACAATATTCCTAAATCTTCTTAAATTACCTCCAACACTTCCAAGATTCTCTCGACATCACCTCCAGATGCTTAATATATTTCTTGAACTATCATATAGGGTTATTAATTAACTCAAAACTATTCAAGGATTAGGGTTTAGGGTTTAATGTTCAGTTTTAGGGTTTATTGTTTAGGATTTAGGGTTTAGGATTCAATGTTGAGGGTTTATGGTTTAGAATTTAGGGCTCATGGTTTAGGATTTAGGGCTTAGGGCTTAGGGATATGGGTTGAATGTTTAAGGTTTAGGGTTTAGGGTTTAAGATTAACAACTCAGGGTTTAGTGTTTAGTGTTTAGGTTTTAGGGTTTAGGGTTCATGTTTTAGGGTTTAGGGCTCAGGGTTAAGGGTTGATGGTTTAGGGTTTAGGGTTTAGGGATCATGGTTAAGGGTTGATTGTTTAGGGTTCAATGTTTTTATGGGTTTAATTTTATTGTTTATGGTTTAGGGTTTAGGGTTTAAAGTTCATGTTAGAAGTTTCATCACTCAAAAACACAATATGGGGTGTTAGGAAGGTGTTTTCAACTCACAAAAATTGGCCTCATCCTCATGAGATCCTTACCCATGGTACACAATAGTCTATTTATGATAGTACCCATTCCCAGAGGTATTTATCATCATTTAAAAATATTAACCTATCATGATGTGGTGATCATATCTTTAGTACTTACAAATTTAGGGTCATTTTTGTGCAGGAACCGAAAGGGGTGGCTACATTATCTTGAAATTATTCAAGAAAACTTCAATTCATAGAGAAAAACATATCTTTCTAGTGCCTCTTTGGTTTCCTCCTAACTCCTTACGAATTCCCAAAATCATTCGAAGAAGTCAAATTTACCATTAGAGTCTTTGTTCCTAGACCTAGAAAATTCATTATTGAGAAGTTTTCCCTTTAATGAGTAAACCTTTCCCGAATATTCCTAAAAACTCCTAAAATTTTCAATAGCCAATCCAAAAGGCCCCAAAACCTAAACAATGACTATATTCTTTCATAAAATAGATATCAATTGTATAATTTAAACCCTAAAAGATTGAATGTTGAATGTTGAAATCCTGAAAAATACCTATGTACTGACAAGATTAGAATCTGAAAAACTATCTTCTAAACTATGACACTTGTAGTTGTGAGACTAGTTATATAAGGTGCAAAGTGACCCTAACATCTTATATTTACTAAAATAAATTTAAAGTATAAGAAATAATAAAATATAAATAATAATAAAAGAAAAACTTATACTTAAACATTTATTTTAGTCAATAGAAACATGCCACAAACACATATACCACATAACACATTGAAATGTGAGCACATTATAACACACTCACATTATAACGCGCTCATGTTTCATCTCTTTTGGGTTTGAAATTCCCAATCCATAGGCTTGGATTTGCCTTGGATTTCCAAACCAAAGGTTTGGATTGTTTCGTGTGATTAAAATTATGTTTGATAGAAAAACATCAAAATTTCATGTGTGCACCCTAATATCTCATGCATTAAAACATAATATTCAAAAATAAATTATACTACAATGTCAAGCTCGGTTTTACCTTGATGATGATATAATTATTTCTAAAATCCGATTAGTTTAAGGCTTTCATCCATAATTTCTTTTACTAGTGCCTTGTTTTCTTGCAAAAACCTATGCATACATTTTGGTGCACAATTTATGATTTTTTCATCCATTTTTTTTTTAAAGTGGTTTTTATAAACTCCATTCTACACGCACTCAAAAAAAATAAAACTAAAAATGAATTTTTCTCAAAGTTATGGGGGTGCACACACAAATATTTCATTTTCGGAGATATGTGCACTTTGAAAATTAATAAAAAATTATATATTCATCCAAAAATTATGAAAAATTAATGGGACCTTGTACATGGTCTTAGCTAACTTTCTACTGAAGGGATTTAAAATAAAATTTATAGAACTCAAAAAAATGGGGGTGCACACACAATAGGTTCTTATCTTTTTGACACAAAAATAGACATAATTTGTGTGCGCACCATTTTAAAAAAAAAGCAATAGTTTAGAAACTAGATTTCAAGCTCTACGATACTTATAATACATCCTTTTGATATACTAGCTATCTTTCTAACATGCTAACGGGTGCTTCATCTACAACATTTTCTATGTAGGGATATTGGTTTTCCATACTTGTTTCTTACATTATCTCTGCTATTGTCTGCTATTGTCATTATTGTTTACAGGCCTTTCCCTATGTTTGGTGTGAACACTTGTCTATTGTTTGCATCCATGATGGTGTTGCATGTATTGTAACATCATGAGTTATGTCCCATGTTTGCAACCCACTTTACGTGATATACCTATCTTCTTACGCATGTTTACATTACTTTTCTTGGTATATTTTACACTGTGTGCGTAGCTTATACATTTTTTTCTTCATGCATGCATGTTTACACTTGTCTTTGGCTAGCCTTCTTGTTTTTGTGTGCCTTGGTTTCTACCAAGAAATTTTCAACGTACATGCGGTTGGCCCTCTTTTGGGGCTGCATGTCTCCTATCAGTGATGTCGCATGCACCCCCAAAGAGGGGGCATCATTTGGGGGTTTTACATGCTAACACAAAGATTCTACACCATTTCAGTTCAATTATATACAATGAGTGGGTTCAGACTAGTCTACGAACCCCATACACAGCGGCTTTTACAAGACATGGTGTCCTTAGCATTTTTAGGAAGCAGTTACATGCTTAGAGGTTACATTGGGTGTTCCTCCCTACACTACTTTGCCCAGTGGCGTCGGATCGCCCAAAAACTAGGATAATACAAAGATCTCTACACATGTTCAGGGAAGCGGTTAGAGCTTGGAGGACACAGAGAATTTCCTCCCTACACTTCTTCACCTATGGTGTGAGATTACCCAAAAACTCATAGTATAAGATATCCTTCTACACTTTCTCTCTCGACATGGATCAGGTGCACATGTTCCATTTACATTTGCATACTTTACATTTACATACACATGCGTCTTTTACATAGCATTTTTACACTTACATACATACATATTTGACTACTTGATCATTTTCTCCTTACAGGTCCGGTTGTATGAGAAATAAGTAGTCAAATGGGGGCAACAACAACAATGACGATGACAAAAACACTATGTGGTAGCACACTATAACACACACATCACACTTTTATATAGGTATACTACAATATGAGGAAGCTAGATACACGTGTTTCACCCTAGGTTCACTCTCATCACTTTTTCTTTGCACATTTTTCATCTATAGTTTCCACGCTCCTCCATTTTTTATCATTCCACACTTTTGTCTAGTCCTTTGCACGCTTCTAATACATTCTTCATGGACATCAAGTACGCATCTCTATCTACTTTATGTTACCGAGATTTCTACTCACCAACATAAAGTGGGAGCAAAATGTAGTCACAAAATCATGCACTTTAGACATTTTATTTATTCTGGTCTTATACTAATATTTATAAGGTTCTTGAGTAAAGAAATTACTAATTAACTCCGGTCCTTTGGCCATCTTGTTTATTTTATTTCATAATTTATGACCTATTGCACCCATATGCCTAGCCATTTCTGAACATCCCACATTATTTTAGCCTCATCGGGGCACCCATATTTAGTATTGGGGCGCCCATGGGCGCCCGCTCTCCCACACGGGGTGACCCGATCCTTCTAGCACTTTCCCACCTTTTTTTGGGCCTCTTCTAGCTGTTTTCATATTTATCTTTCTTGGGTCGACCTTTTAGGGTTAATTACAAAATTAGAGCTAGAGAACCCTATAAATATAAAGTTATGAGACCATAATGAGGTACCTAGCATCATACACTACTATCACTCCATCTAGAGTTACATCTATCTATTGTATTGGCATCCACATAGCTCCATCATCAAGGCACAAGCTAGGACATCTGCATCACACTTCATAGGGGAGGGATTTTATTCTATTCCATGCACACATTCTACTACATTTTTTACATTTATCTATTGCTCGCTACTTCACAAAGTGCGACTGGCACAAGAGCACCTAGGGCACGACATGCACACACACAAGAACTACATCTAGGTTCGAAATGTAGTGTATCGACCAGTTAGTAAGCTCACTTTTGTGATAGTTGAGGTCATTCTGATCCATTCATTATGCATCTTTCTTTTTTAGGGTTTTGATACTTCCTTTTGGTATTTTACAAGTTATTTCTTTCTCTTGGAATAGTTGGAACATTTGGTGTAGTACGAAAAATTAATTTGATAGGTAGTTAGAGTTTAAGATCACCTTTCGACCCTATAAGCACCAATTCCAGACATTCTTCTCATACCAAGATGCCTATTTTCCTTTCCATAGCATCCGTGGGTGCCCGAGTCCTCTTCAAGTTGCCCCATTCCAAGTAGGACATCCAAATCTGTCCTTTTGGCACTCTGCACATTCATTCCTACTTTTTAATTTTTGTACATCACTACGACACGATCGATAGTCATCAATTATCATATGAGTTATTTCATTTCCCTTCTTGCACATTAGGGTTTTTAATTTCAATAGTTTATTTACTTATCTCATTTACATGTTGTCTTAGTACACTTATTTGTTGCGCTTATATGTCCTCCTATATTAGATTAACTATCTTTTACTACACTACTTTAGTCCAATTTTAGTTAAATCTAAAAGTTGATCACTTAAGATACGTACCATTATTTTCATTTGTTTTAAGATTATAATAAAAAAATTAACCGTTTGAAATCATTCAAGGTGTGCAATATATTCATCGCCGTTGCACCAAAATTCATTTCATTTACTTTTGATCGTATTTCATTTACATTCTTTACTTTTGTCTTAGGTTGGCATCATCCCTTTTGAAGAACTATGAATCATATAACATTAATTCTTCACTTGGTGAAAATAAGATTTTGAGGGGTATTATCTCATGCAATGCACTTAGACAACTCAAGTATATAGAATACATATTTCACAATTTGGACATTCAATATATTATTATGAATTTAAAATCCTTCTACAACTCTACTATAACCATTGTAGAAGTGTACGTTAAGGGTATTTTATCAACATTCCTCGTAGGAGTTATAAGAAACATTTGACATCATTGAAACTTAAGGGATCTACGCCCTACCTTGAGGTAAAAATTATGGCAACAAATATCTTTTCCTTGTAATCCTTCAAACAACTCTATACATTTTGACATTACTTTCCAAGTAACACTTTATTGGTGAATAGAAAGGGATTCAAACGCGATAGTTTCATGCTTAGGTAACTACGACGGAAGGTTCACTCCTATTATTTATATCCTTAAATGAGATAACTTGAAGGTGAAAACACTCAATCATATTCACACGACTTTGGATACTCACTAGAGTACTAAAGAATATACACATATGAGGAAACGTTTGTTCAAGAGGAGACTAGAATACGAAATCTAGGAGTAACGATCGTACTCCTATTGAAGGCGATAGGGTACACATAGTGTATCCATTTCCTCCCACAAAAGTACCCAAGTCATTGAAGTAATAGAGTAAGGCTTGTTCTAAGTACAAAACTAGGAAATGCCTTGTAATAGGTTTAAACCTTTCCTTAACACAACAAGGGTTTTCAAACTTAACAAGATTCGACTAAGAATGCATGTATGATAAGAGGGTTATATGCGCATCTTTCATTTAGGTGGCTAAGGTAAGGAAAATTTTCAACCAACATTTTAAGTGTTAAAATGGGAAAAACTATAAATAGTTTCAATTTCATTTTTTTTAATAACTCGATATCATTTAATGACATTCAATTAAAATAGCATACAACCTTCAATATACACATGGAATAACTAACTTTTAATTTATTTTCATTTTATCCTTTCAAAATAGTAAACAATTACAATTATTCAAAAATACAAAACATTGCATCATCTTATACATTTTACAATTTAAATACAACTATAAAGTCAAATTTCTTCATTTATCTTACTTGTCATGTTACCTGCAACTTGCAACAACCATTAGAGCATGGGTCAGTGATAACCACTGGCATGGAATTCTACTATGATCTAGCACAACTCATGATTACCAATTTTCCATTTGCAAATAATAACCACTTATATAACAAGAGAGGTAAAAGGTAAATTTTAATTTTTAGTACATTTTCAAAACTAAGAGGGGGTAGAGAGGAGAGAGAAACAACATCATATTTTCCCAAAATCAATTTTATCAAAAAAAACAACCAAATTGAGATGCATGTCATCATATGTTAGTGCCTGTATGTTTTCCTACCAACGATTTGGCTAAATATGTGTCCACAAAAGTGTTTTTAAATTTTTTTATAGTTTGCAAAAATGTCCAATTTAGCCCAAGTGGCTATAAAACCATGTTTGAAAATTGATTTTCGATGGTCAAATCACCAAAATACAAATCTAGACATTCAGCTATACACAAGGAATTCAATGGAGTTAATGAAACTCTTAATCGCGAACCCCGGGTACAAATAGTGCCTACTTTTTTGGGGTCACCGGTTGTAGTTGAACTAGTTTGACCCAGATCATTCAAATGACAGAGGCCTATAAAACCCCCTTGTAAAACTAACTTGCGAGGTGTTTTTTAAACTAAATTTTGTAAACAATTATCGTCTATAAATATAAGAGGTTTATGGGAGCCGATATCCATTTCTTCATTTGAGGCACAAATGGAAAGCCAAAACCAAACTCAATTTTGGGTTTCGACATGACTTCCCAAGACTATAAAAATGGCTAACAAGGCTCCTAGAGGGGTTATGAAAAGTTCACAAATGAACTTTCGAGGTCAATCCAAGGTTTAATATAGTTCTCCACATGACAGGGTACCCAATCAAAGCTTAACCATCCTGTTACGGGGTTGAGAAAGATATTTAGACGTTGTTAAAAATTACATTTATTAACTTTTGTAATATGTAATAACAAGTAGTTCCAACTAGATATGAGTTTGAAGGATCCTTCGGTGGCTTCCATTAACCAAAGCATCGTTATCAAGATTTTATGTTCATCTAAGGAGGAAATTTTGGGGGAAATGGTTTACACTAAACTAATCCTTCAAGTTGTGTAACCGAGGGATAATTTTCACTTTGTACTAAAATTTATTTTATTTTCCTAAAACCATATTTTTTTGTTTTATTTTCAAATCAATGCAAAAGAAAGACTAGAACTACAAAAATCATGCAAGAGAGGGCTGAGAAATACCATGCCTGTTGACCAAATTGAAGGGTGTTTGAGGATCAAAATGAGTCTAGTTCATGGTTGCCCAATACTACTTCCATATCATCAAACACTTCTCATTCCTTTAAGCGATCAGCCTAACTTGTCATGCACATTAAGAATCGACGTTAAATATTTATTTTTCCAAAAAATTGTTAAAACAATGTGTGGCGCAGTGGTTGGTGGGTGTACTTGGGGTCGCAGAGGTTTCGAGTTCGAGTTTTGGTGCGGGTTGTGCTAACATACGTGATCATTAGGCTCATCCGCCTTTTAGTATGCTATAAATATTTGCACTTCTGATAAACATCCACTTTTAATCTTTGTTGCGCAAGAGCCCACATCTTCAAGTGGAATTTTTTTGAAAAGAAATGGTTATTTTTATAGTTGTCCATGTGGAGAAAGTGCATGGAACAAGTGTTTTGGTGGTCCCTTCGACCACATTTCCTTTAGACATTTCGCCAAATGGTTCATGGGCTTGCTACAAGAATTCCTCCACCTTTATCTCATTTCTATGTTTTCTACAAATACCCAGCAACACATTCCCTAAGATGCCACAAATTCCCTCCAACCAAGCACTCCACCCATCCTCACATCCATTCACATCCACCACAAGTTTAATCTGTTTAGATCTTATAAGGTTTAGATTTGCCTCCATATAACTAGCATGGAAATAAATTCAAAAACACACACATAATGATCAATGGCATGTGTGGAGTAATAAAATCATGCTTGTGAATATGTGCATCCCCCATCCACATAGCCTATAGATTTGTACGCATAAGAACACAAGAAAAAGGTTGATAATTTAGCTCTTCACCTTCTCTTTACATTTTTTTGAAATTATCTAAAGCCATTTCTACAAAACCACCATGTGCATAGCCTCCCAAGGAAATACATCCCCCTTGAGGAATTAAGAATCTTACAAGCACCCTCGCTAGAATGATGGGCACCCATACCCCACTTCCGACTTTCGGCACACGCTACCTCCTTCTTACTCACCCACCATTCTTCCATTAAAACATCCAACTACTTTGAAACCCATTTCCTTTTTTATTTCTCTTATGTTTGTATATTTTGTTTATATTATTATTTTTGAAAGAGTTCGTTAAATTTTATTTTATTATTGTTATATTATTATATATTTTATAATATATATTCATTTATTATATCATTATATTATTCTAAATTCTAGTAGTATATCATTTAATGCGATTTTAAAATATCCATTTTAAATCATAACGTGTGTGCGACTATATAGAATTTCATTATTATTATTATTATTATTATTCTTACCTTATGAATACATTTTTATTCTCATTTCATCATTTCTTTTTTTGTTTAACGATTATTGTATATACATATGTATTTTAATAATAATATTTTGTCATTTTATATATATTTAACCACATATTTGTGTATATAATGTTGATTGACCACGAACGATGAAAACAAAACTATCGTGAAAGGACCTATACTTTCACCGAAGGGGCGGACCAAGGCGGGGCACTACAAGATTTTAGAGGTGTGTGGGGATCCATTTGGCTAGTGGTTGGAGGTAAAGTGCTCGATGATGCTCTTTCTCTCACCGAAATTGGACAAAAAAATTGATCTCTACAACACTTTCCTTGGATTTATTTTTGGTGAGTATTGTATCAAAGTATTTCTATTTTTATTTATATAAAATAAACAAAAGTGAAATTGTAAACCTTGCAAATTGGAATGTTGAAGATTATGTAATTTGTAAACTTGTAGATTTGAAAGATGATGATTACATTGTATAAACTATTCAGGATCCTTCGATTTAATTGTATATTTTAACAAAGATTTTGTTAAGAAAATTGAACTAAAATGAGGAAGACCTTAGATCTTACAAATCAATGGCTAATTTGTAGTTGACCAAAATGTGTACATGTTATGAAGGATAAACCCATTTTATTAGAACTCTAATTACAAAACTCTTTAATGTGGACAAATTTGTGTGATGGAATTGTCTAAATTGTTATATTAGTAAAAGAAATGTAAATGAATAAGTAAGTGATCTTAATTTATCAACTAATCAATTAAATAATGTTGATTATATGTATGGTGGTATTCATTTGAAATTATCAACTCATTTGTCTTGAATTATATGAAGTGTTTATGTAAAAATGGGTGATTGAATAAACATGTATTGAATTGCAATTTACATTTGAGGATCAAACATTTAGAACATGTGTCCCATGTAGAGACATATTGTACCAATAAGTGAAATATTTATTTTTGACGTTTAAGATGAATTGAACTTAGAATACACATAGGATAATTATGGATATTGTAAGCCTATCAATGTGCATGTGTGATAAGTAGATTAGGTAAGCATGAGTAACATTTCCTTGCCAAGTGAAAAGGGTGATTGAGGATTTCATTTTTATCATTGTAAGTAAAAAAAATAGACGTGTTTTATGGTCAAGATTAGAAGGGATTTTACTTTGCACCAATGTGACGGGTTTTAAAATATTTAAATCTTACATTTAAAGTCAACAATTTTATTGACATCTCATACTATTATACTCCACCACCACCTCCATGGTAATCATTGTAAGTTACACCTATCATCGCTAAATATTAGCCTAATTATTTGGATTGTGTTTGTATTTAGGGAATATATTTTAAAAAAATGATCTACCTTCTTTTAATTATAAGGTGATTTTATTAATACTATCAATCTGACAAAGTAATTGGAGGGAAAGAGAATACAAGCAAGCATAGTAGTATGAACATGAAGATGCTTAGGGTTTAGTTAAGAACCAAATAACACAATATTAGATATGAGACAAGTGGAAATTTTGAAAATAAATGTGGTTATGTATTTTCTACTCATCATATATGGTAGAGTATGAATGGTATTATATTCAATGGGGCAATTCACATATGACGGCATCCGAGCTAGCTACTTGGAAAATATACAAGGGTGTATGTGTCTACAATATTCAAAGAAGAAAAAGGTAGGGAATTCTAACAAAAATACAATTTTAAAATTCTAATCGGAATATGAACATTCATAAATAGAATAATAATGAATATTTTAATAGAATTCAACTACACAAGTCACATCATTTTTAACAATTTCTCACTTATTTGATTATACAAGTCCATTCTTGAAGTCTCATAGAATAATTTGGTCTCTAGGACGTCATCAAAATCTATGTAGAAACTAAATAACTTATACTAAGGAATACATAGTAAATAGAGTAAAATGGATTGTAAATTGAAAGAAATCTACAAGAAAACTAGCTTCTTCAATCGGGATCTATCCACCATATTGAAAAAGTAAAAGGGACTTAAGATTTATTACTGAGAAAATTGGTTTGAATCGTTTGGGCTCACAATGTTTAACATATAATCAAGTTTTTATAACATTTGTGCACTCTCTAGGATACTTGTGTAAATCAAACTATAACGCACATTACATAACAAAGAATTCTATTTGCACTAAAATTTTCACTCACGTTTGTGTGTAAGCATCTCAGTAGAAGAAAAATAATTCAAGGGTGCCACTTGGTAAAAATGTTAATAATACCTATGATCATATGTGGGATCCTAAATATTATTCCCTATTTTTGTATTAGTCACTACATCATCTCATTTTTGGACCCTCTTTAACACTAATATCTCTATTTTTATCAATATAACCTTGTAAATTTAAAAAATACTCATGCATGATAACACGTGTTATGTACCATCTTACTAATGTGATGTTCCAATGTATTAAAATGGTCTAAGATTCCTCGTTATAGGAAAGTGACATGAAAAATAGACAAACGTATAGAAAAATTCCCAAAAAGATTGTATCAAGCCCTAGTTATACAATATAAATGTATAATATACACACAAATATCCTTGTAAACATAAAGAAATAGCACAATTCATGTTTAATTCATAAAATATCAACCTATTCAAAAAGAAACATGCATCTTATATTAATATCCTCAAAGGGGTAAATGCATGGAAATGGGGGGCCAAAGGGGGGTCAAAAAAGGGACACATTTTTCCTAAAATCAGCAAAACCTGAACTTCATCAAATAATTCAACATGCATATGCTCAAAATTTGACAAAGCGATAAGAATAAGTACCATAGAGCTCGGAATATAGTTTCTAAACTACTAATTTTATTTAAATGGTTGAGATTATGAGGTTCAAATGTGGTGCGCACACAAAGTAGGCATGTTTTTGTGTCAAAAAGATAAGAACCTATTGTGTGTGCGCCCCCACCCCTCCGCCCCCTTCCCCCATTTTTTGAGTTTTATAAATTATTTTTCAAATCCCTTTAGTTCAAAGTTAGCTAAGACCATGTCCGAGGTTCTATTAATTTTTCATAGTTTTTAGATGAATATATAATTTTTAACAATTTTTCAAATTACACATATCCCAAAAATTAAATATTTGTGTGATCACCCCCATGAATTTGAGAAAAAAATTCATTTTTTGTTTTATTAGTATGTGTAGAATGGAGTTTAGAAAAAAATAATTTAAAACAAAATGGATTAAAAAATTGTAAATTGTGCATGAAAATGTATGCATAGGTTTTTGCAAGAAAAGAAGTCACTAGTAAAATAAATTATGGATGAAAGCCTTAAACTAATCATATTTTAGAAATAATTATATCATCATCAAGGTAAAACCGAGCTTGACATCATAGTATAATTTATTTTTCAATATTATGTTATAATGTATGAAATATTGGGGTGAACACATGAGATTTTGATGTTTTTCTGTCAAACACAGATTTATTCATGGATTACACAGTCCAAACCTTTGGTTTGGATTTCCAAGGAAAATACAATCCTATGGATTGGGAATTTCAAACCCAAATAAGATGAAATGCACCCACGTTATAACGTGAGCATGTTATAACATGCTCACGCTAAAACTGAGTGTGTTATAACGTACTCACGTTATAACGTGAGTGCGCTTATAATGCACTCATGTTCTTGTTTGTTAAGTGGTGTATGTGCTTATGGGAGGGATATATTTACTAAATTTATTATTCTTTTATTAATATTTATACTTTATTATTTCTTATACTTTAAATTTATTTTAGTAAATATAAGAAGTTAGGGTCACTCTGCACCTTATGGAACTAGTCTCATAGCTCCATCTATCACAGTTTAGAAGATAGTTTTTCAAATTCTAATCTGGTCATTACATAGGTATTTTTCAATATTTCAGCATTCAACATTCAACCTTCAAGCTTTTAGGGTTTAAATTATACAATCGATATCTATTTTGTGAAAGAGTATAGTCATCGTTCAGGTTTTGAGGCCTTTTAGATTGGTTATTGACATTTGTAAGAGTGTTAACTGTGTCAAAATTAGAATTTAAAAACCTCACAACTCTCAAAGGTAACGAAAATTGATCGAATATATATGGACTCATGAATTTTCTCATAAGCATGGATTTAAATCCCTAATTTTGTCTTAGAATATGGTAAAATCATACTATGGATGAGTACCTACTTTACAAGCTTAGGGAATGCATCTTTCGCTTCCTAGTTAGTGGTGCATCTTTCCTCTAGTCATTTGCCTCGCACTACCACTCTCAACCTGGATCAAAAGAAATTATTAACAATGTTTTTAAGTTTGTTTCAATGTGAAAGGATGATTGGATATGATGATTGATGAGTTCAATGTGACTTGATGGAAGATAAATTCCTCCAAAGACCTAAAAAGGCCATTCTGAGCTAATCAAACACCTTCTAGGAGAGTTCAAGAAATATATTAAGTATCTAGAGGTGATGTCAAAGAATCTTGGAAGTGTTGGAGGTAATTTAGGAATATTTAGGAATATTTTTAGGGCTTAGGGTTTAGGTTTTAGGGTTTAGGGCTCATGGTTTAGGGTTTAGGGTTTAGGACTCATGGTTTAGGGTTTAAGTTTTAGGTTTTAGGGTTTGGGTTTAGTGTTTAGGGCTTAGGGCTCGGGGCTCGGGCTCAGGGCTTGGGGTTTAAGGATTAATGTTTAGAGTTAAGGATTTATGGTTTATGGTTGATGGTTTAGGGTGTAAAATTTAAGGTTGAGAGTTAAGGGTTTAGGGTTTACAGTTTAGGGCTCAAGTTATAGGCTTTAGGGATCAAGTTTTAGGGTTAAGGGTTAAGGGTTCATGGTTTGGGTCTCAAGGTTTTTGTTTACAGTTTAGGGTTTAGGGTTTATAGCTTAGGCTTAGGGTTTAGGGCTTAGGGCTCAGGGTTTAGGGCTTAGGGTTTAGGGTTTAGGATTTAAGGTTTAGGGTTTATGGTTTATGGTTTAGGGCATATGGTTTAGGGTTTAAGGCTCATGGTTTAGGGTTTAGAGTTTAGGGGTTAGTGTTTAGGGCTTATGGTTTAAGGCTCAGGGTTTAGGGTTGATGGCTTAGGGTTTAATTTTTAAGGTTTAGGGTTTACAAATATTCCACTTCTATGTGATGGTTTGAGAGGTGGTTGTAGTACACCGATTATGGGATAAAGTGGTCATTTGATTCAACCACACGATGGTATGTATATGGATGACTATTTATATGGCATGTATATTCGTGCCCACCATGCATGTATTAAATATACAAGGTCTCCCAATAGAATCTTGTAATTTAGATATGACATCATGACATGAAACTATGTACGAACAATTTTAAGACCCGAGAATGATGGGTAAAGCGGTTACACATGTTATTAGATGAGTAACATTATCAAACCCTTTGATCATTATATCACATTTATCTAGGGGTTGTATATGAAGGCCCATTACAACTAATAATTTTGTGTTGCACATTTAACCTTGATCCATTATCAACAAGGATTTTTGACCTTTTCAATAAATACCCTAATCTCCATGTGGATTATAAATTTAAGGTCAATGATGAGTTGTGACATGGTATCTTCTTTGTCAAAGTAGATGTGATGGTCATTAGCTTTAAATATGTTTACAAAGGATGCAAAACATTGGGGTTCTACATTAGCTCGAATAGTTGCTTGAGTAGTGCTTGATGTAGAATATCCTTACTTAGAGTAGAATGTTACAATAATTCCAATATAGAGAAACTAGCATGTGTGTTTTTGAGTTGGTCAAGAATATCATACTAAATATTTGACCAAGGATAAAAAATTGTAAGTAAACAAAACATGCTAAATATTATACATTACAATTTACCTTGCATGCTCATAGAAACAATCATGCCATTTCAATCTTGACAAACGAATGAGTTTAATCTCTATCATCGAACTTAATAGTTTTTAATACAATAAATGTAGAAATATTAAAATAATGTACTACTTATATAATTTATACTAGTATTTTGAATTGGTTAATTATATAAAAATTTAACGTTATACATGTAGTCAAATTTGATGGCAGGCATGATGCACATACCGACCCCTTAGGTCATTTTTGACGAGGAACTCATATTGGCATTCATTTTGTTGAATCCATGTCGAGAATCTGTAGAGACCTCTGGAGGGTCTTTCCCTCAAGAAATAGCCTCATTATGAGATATTGCAGCCATAATTCTTATTTGCAAAACAAAATATTGAAATTAATATTGTAATAAAAAATATTGAATGCGAAATCGTTAAAACATAAAAAACCTTAAAAGTAACTGTTACTTGTTGTTATTCAAGAGAGAGACCATTCATTTTATCATTAATTGTGGTTGGAATTTATGTGTGCTGCAATTGGAAGAAAGCTTCTTGATAGAAAGCAAGTATATAATTGCAAGAAGAGAATACAATGATAGTCTTGGATTTATCATACATATTGGCACTATGCAAGCACGGGAGACATTTTTATTTGGTTGGAAAAATATGTGCACCAATCGAATTGTTTCCCTGCTAATGTCTGCATTATATATTGAACTACCCAAAATGGAATGTCTGTGCAGATATTCCTTGTAACACAATCCTATCCTAAAAAAGTGATGCAACTACAAGAAATAATTTGTTTGTAATACCTTGTATAAGAAGGCCTCTTGTTGAACGATTAAGAGGAGTTACAATAATAGACAAGAAATGTTAGATGCTTGGGTGGTTGAGTAATATTAAGAAAATTAGTTGAAAATAATAAACTTACCATCAACCTGCACATTGTAATGTGACTCCAAAACTTTGTGTCTTCATCTCAGAAAGGACAGCCTTCGTAGTCACGGGCGGTTGGTGTTTGAATGGTAAGCCAGCTAAATGATGTACATCTGTTGGCTCAATTGTGAAATAAATTTGATGATCCATGAGAAGAATGGAAAACTCTCCCTCTTTTTGGTTGTAAGAGGTGAGAAGGTAATCAAGGATGGAAGTATCAGTTTCAAATTGGGGCATGTTGACAAGCCCTGTAAATTGTGATTTTTGCAACCATTTGGTTGGTGTGTCTTTTAGTTTCATCAGAGCTACAATTTGTGGGCACATGAGGTTTTTGTATTGGAATTTGGGTGTAGGAGCAGACATGGTGCTTTCCATTGTTGAAATTTATAGGAGAGGGAGGAAAGAAACTTGAAAGGTGGACGTAAGTTTGGGAGAACTTCAAAGATTGGAGAGCTCAGAGTGCTGAAAATGTTTGTGGAAAATTGAAGAAATGAACCTCATAGGGGTATATATAGGGCTGAGAAGGGTTTAAGGGACACGTGGTGAAAAATAATTGGCTTGACATTTTGGTCATCCAACCCATGTTGGACGTACGTGCGAGAGGTTGGACGACTCACCAAACCAACATGTCTATCACACATGGCCAACCTACTGACCACCCTACCCGTCCACCCTACTCAACCGACCTACCCATCCTACATACCCACCCAACCTACTCATACAACCAACCCATCCAACCTACCCATCCAACCTACCCATTCAACATGCCCGTCTAACATGCCCGCCTAACGTGCCCGTCCAACCTATCCATCCAACCCACCTATCCAACCTACCCGTTTATCCCAACCACCCAGCTTATCCATCCAACCTATTTGTCCAACTTTCTCTTCCAACCTACCCATACAACTATGTGAAATCCAATAAAATTGCGTACCGCCAAATTGCCTTGCAACGAAATTTTTTTCATAAATTTTTCATCAATTTGAAAGTTGATTTTGGATATTCACCACCAATTCTAAACTAACTTTTTGGAGGTGGGGTCTTAAAATGAACCCTGCACTGAGACAAGAGGTAAGAATGATGTTTTTGTTATAACTATAATCATGTTGGTCATATTGCAAAGTTTTTTTAATGGTCCTTCATGGAAAAGTAATACGTTTCAAGCTCATAGAGTGCGGGAGAGCAAGAAGATATGGCATGAGAACCATGAATGAATCAAGATAGTCCATCTAAGCATAAATCGGGTATTGGAGTAAGTGATGCATGCACATGATTTTATATCAGAAGAATGTTGAAAGAAGTCAAATCATAGGTGCCAAGGAGGTCTTAAAATCTCCTCAAGATGTTGTTTTATATCCCCACGGTTTGGGATGTCTCTACTAAGCTTCTTAAAGGCATTCATTAATCAAAGAAGGATATAGTTAGGGGTACTTACATGGATGCAATGAAGATGTGTCTCAATATATGTATATATATATGTTGTTATGCTTTAAGAATTCTTGAAGACTTGATACATAGACATCTTGAAGAAGTGTTGAGTTATGCATCATGGCTTGGTATATCTCGTAAAAGGACTGCCATGGAGAAAATGTGCATGTTTGAGATTGGATATGATGTCATTTTATGTGTGAAGATAAAATAAGTGGGTGCTCTCGAGTTTGAATTCAAGTTAATAGTTCAAGATATGTGCCACAAGCATGAGTATGAATGCATTTAAAGAATTTTTATAAGGTATGCATTTGTTGTTTGATCTATTCTATCACTATTTTAGGTTGTATTTCTAGTTGTCATGTTGTAAGAAAATAAGGGTTTTAAGAAGGTTATGTCATGCTTCAAGAATATTTATGGAGGCTTAACAAGAATGGAGTCATAATAGAGACTCAATATAGTTTTGTAATGACTTTCAATTTGGTATGAGAGCTATGTTGCATGAGGTGATGCATCAAGGAAAAATTTTATTAGCTCGGTAGGTTGTGATCGAGATAATGTGAGAAAAAATTCATAAATTTGAAGGTGCAGTCAAGTTGTGAAGGTTTTCTATTAAGAATTATGATTTATAGTAGTCCTAGAGACAAAATAACATGTAGAAATTCACAGTGCAACTATGAGTTATACAATAAAGATGTTTTAGGTTGATTGATGGTGTGACATGCATATTGGATCTTAAGTTTGTGTTTTGAGACCTATATTCATTTGTATCATCCGATAAGTATTGTTGACAATAGGACAAGGTGAGATCATGAGAACATGTGTTATATTAATTCTTCTTATGGTTTTCCTAAGTGTGTTATATGGATGAAGCATCAGCATATTGGTGTATGTGAGCTTAGCGAGGTTGATGTTTGAGCTTTAGGAGAAAGAGGTTAAACATGTTCTTATGGCCTAACAAGATTATAAGTGTGTCTTCAATCATGAAATTCTACATGCAGGTTTATATTTTTTTCATGGAGTCGTGTTTCTCATTTTGGAGACTTAAAGTGTTTGAGAGAGTTGTGTGTATGCCCAGAAAGTAAGTAGTCATGTTGATGGCTCAAGAATATGTAAGAAGGCTTAATAGGCAGATATATAGGTTGAAGAGTATAATAAGCATGATTTGAGGCATGAAAGGGTATTTTATGGTCATTTTGATAGGTAACATGGTTTGGTGTGTCATATTTTCTCCCAAATGAGTCCATGAAGTTCTACTAGGATCGCAAGGTAGGTTTATAAGTGTTTTAGTTAGAAATATGAGTTTACACAATGATATCGGGCATGACAATTGCATGACATAATGAAGAATGAATATGTAGTCCTTGTTGAATTAGCTTGATTATATGAAGGTGCATGATAATGCTTGATGGCCTAAGGAACATAAAGTAGGTCTTAATAAATACAATTTAAAGATTAGTTGATGTCTTGAGTTATGTCTTAAGATGTAAGTTTTTCCTATGACCTTGAAGTGCAATATTTTGGCATATATATGTTACTTGAAGAAAGATGTGAACAATTACGAGCATGAACATGTTATAGTGTGTGATTTTCCTAAAATTTGCTTGTTAGTCCTTGTATGATCTCGGGGAGGTTGTTAGCTCATTATGCATGATTCAAAAGTTCAAAATCTGTGTCAGCATGTGTGCTTGGACTAAGGGGGAGCTTGGTAGCTTTTTATTCAAAGGATAACGTGTGTTTGTGTTGTTTGAGTACTTATTCTCATGCATGAATTAGATTATATATAGTCAAAGAAGGATTTCCTAACTCTTTTTGAGAAGGATTATAGCAAGTGGACAAGTTTGTGAGGTATGTATTGTCTCAAGTTGGTATATTATTGTCTTTAAAATGTTTGGCATTCTTATAAGTCGGGGAGTTATGTACAGGGTTTGTTTTGGGCTCCATGAGAAATTTATAGTGCCAAAAGGCACAAAGAGTCAATCGAGAATCCTTCAACTCAAGAAAGCAAGTAAGCTGGTGACATAGCTAGTTGTATTGCTTTAGATCATGAAAGGTAAGAAAAGGAATGTTTCTTCAATTTATAGTTTGCGATTGAAGATGGTCTATTGGTTTCAAGCATAAGGTGAGGTGATTTTGTCATGATTTGAGTAGTTTATGGTCTTGAGTTATTGTTAGGAACCCATTTCCTCACCTTCTCTTTACATTAGTTGACATCGACACATATGCTTTGTAATTCGTTGCTTGAGCATGTTAGTATTATCCCACATGTATAGGAAATAGTTGTTGCTTAGTATAGACTTAGTATATATGTATGTGTTGAGGCCCAATAGAGGCATCCATGAAATTATTGTAAGCACTTGTGCAAAGGAGGTTGCCCCCTAAAGAGGGCTGTGATCTATAATTGTAATTGGCATTAGGTTATTCTAGTTATCGGTTTTTTTGGTTATTCCAACTAAATTTTTTTGCAAGGAGGTTCATTAAATATGGTATCGATCCTCTTTCAAAACTCGTTTTTTACTACAAAGCAACATCCAAGTAAGCGGTTTTTGCCCAAAAATTTTTTTATATATTGGTCGGCTCTGCCACCATAACATTTTTCTCATTCCTGATCGGCTCTGTCATTATTACATCACATTTTCTAGTTCCTAGTCACTCTGTTGCCATAGCATTTTTAAAAGAAAAAAGAAAAAAACATATTTTTGGCATATATTTTCTTTTTATCTCCTTTGACCTTCAAATTTCTAGCACACCTAAAATTTCATTTTACACATTTCCTTACTTAGTACCTCCTAACCCCATTCGAATCCATCAACTTGAAATTGTAATTTTACATTTTTTAGGGCTTGTGATAACTTAGTTTCCATCAAATACCTTTGAAATTCTCACACAATGTTCCTTTCATCATTCTTCCCCTTTGACCTCAACACAAAATTTCCCTATGTAGACACCTAAATTCAAGTATGTATACCCTTATCACCTATGTGTGCATGTTTTTAACATGGTCTTAGCTAGACCTCTTAATTTAATTTAAATTCCCATACCCCATCACCTCTAGCCATAATTAATTCATATTAATTAATTAAATTCCTATTAATTAATTAATACCCATTACCTTTCCCTAATAGACTTTCTATTTTGCATCCCTATGCTTTTTCTAACCTATCTCTACCTCTAACTCACCCATGATACACCTTCTTCCCGCCTACATGCTTTAAAGAATTTTCCCAATCTTGAAAATCCCGAGATCACGCCAAAATCATAAAATATAGCCCCACTAGGAAACTTTCCCCATGATCGGTGGCGACCTGAGCCTAGTCATCATTGACCCTATAAATCTATTCTCTTTCTTTCCATAAGGAGGATATGCAAGTGAATTTTGGAGCTTCGTTGCAACTCCGTGAACTCTCTCTCATGCCCAAGCATTCCTACAATAGTTATAGATCTCATGGACATCATTTCAACATACTTACATCACTCATGATTATCCTTTATGATATTATTATCAATGTTGTGTTACTTTGCTTTATAATTATCATATTATCTTGGTTTTGCTTGCATCTACATGTTTTTTGAGTTCATATCAGATTCAATAACACCTAGAGTTTCTTCAAAGCAACCTTCTCTTTTAGCCTCTTTTCTTTTAGGTCTCCCATTTCATCCTTTTGACATCAACCTTATCCAAATCCGATACAATTATCATCGACTCAACCTAGGTGTTGTGGACTAAGATCTTTCTCACAAATCAATCCTTCCTTACTACTATTTTTTCCATTCCCTAGTGTTTTCTACCTCTGAGAACATTTTTCAAGTCATCTTCTAGCATCCACAGGCCCTGTGGTATAATCCAGTTTACACTTATGAATTCCATGCCTCGCATATTTATCTTATTTTATAGATCTATCCTCTCGAGTCATCATCAACTTGCCTCCGCATAGTCCGGATCACCATCGACCCATACCAAGTAACATTCAATTTACTGATTATTTCAATAAACTCATCTTTTAGATCAATCTCGGACACTTTTTAGATTCATTAATACCTTTGTTTATGCATTCTATTTGTTGTTTCATTCTTTACTTCACTTTGTCTTATCAAACGGGGTTGACATTCACCAAGGAAGTTAACACTTCTTGGATCCGTTTTGTCGAGTGACCCACGTATATCCTATCTAATCCATTTTTTGTTTAGTGGTTCTTATTTGTAGGTCATCAGCTTGTAGCATTAGGGATCCATCATCTACTTTGCGCTCATCCATCCATCACATCATGTTAGAGGTACATAAACCCTACATGATTTCTAAGTTATTATTTGCTTTCATTACTAGTTCATTCATTCGATTAGGAATGAAGAAATTGTCCAAAATTCCTGGTGGGACCACCCTTTAGGTGATCCCTTTCATTTATTTCATATTTCTTGTTTCTTCTATCTTTTACTAACACTGCAGGCAAGGATTAACTTTTGCTTGCTCTTGTTGGGTTCGCTACTTGGGTCACTCTTCCCTAAATTTCAAATAAAAAGGAAAATATCTATCCAGGTATTCTTCTTTTTTCCCTATTTACTCCTTTCTACATCATACTTCCCTTTCCTATGTGTGTCCTCATCAAAAGATCACACTTCGATTTGGTCTAAAAGAACTTTCTTTTTGTATCTTGCTTGCTCACATAGTTTAAGTAGGAGTTAACTTGTTGCATCTCACACTCTATCACACACAACCTAAACCTCACAAATCAAATCACACATCAAAACATCATCCTACCCAATTGAATGATTAGGATTTCATCACCCAACAGAAGCCATCTGAGACTTCCCTAGCCATAACAAACCTGAAACCAAACATATATTTTCTTCTCCTAGGTACCTCATTATCCATCCTCTTTTCCTTTTTCAAACATTCATAATCAAAAATATAAAAATAATTGTCTGCTTGACTTGCTTAGTTTAGTTATCATAAAACTTGTTCTTATTTCATGCTCGTAATTACTCGTTCCATAGCCAATAAAATGGAACAAAACTTTTCTTCAAATAGTTCCTCATCTCAAATATCTACCACAATAGTTACCTCATTCATGCCCTTGATTATTTCTCTCATGGACACTCAACCTCTCATTAATGTCTCTCACCAAGGACCCCTTGTTGATCAGATAAAACACGTAGCAGAACTCACACATAGAGTCCACGTAGAAAAATAGGATGGGATCGAAGGTGCGAAGGAATAGGAAGGTGTCACGCATGGAGGTGTAGAGTCAGACTTTTGGGACTTAGCCAATTTTGTAGATCAAGTCTATTTTCAGAGGCTAGTGTGTGGAACACACAAAGTGATGTCAAGACTTGCATGCCATGCTTTGTCTATATTTCAAGGATCATATCGAAGCACTCTTGCATGGAAGTAATCCAAGAATAGATTCATCACTCTAGTTAACTGTAAGTGATCTATAGATAGCATACTTGCATGTATGGCTATAATTGTAAACAGCGCATGGCTATTATTAGCGTGCGACCTATTTTTGGCATAGTTAGTGGTGAAGGGAAAGTTCCCCACCCTATATATATTAGATGAATCACCTAGTTGATATACCGTGTTGAAGGGTTAGAGATTCATGAGTGCATGAGACTAGATAATTGTAACAGATCCATGCGCGCATGACTATTATTGTATCAAGCCTTTGTATTGTTGTCATGTTTAATATATGAAGAATATTGGCTGAACCAAAGTGTCTTATATGTGTTATCATTGCATGCTATTGATTTCTTGATGATTTGTACTTAAATGCATGCCTTTATAGATCTGGTTCGGTATAACTGTGTAATGATGGATTAGTTTCTAACTATACGTCCTTATCAATTCACCATGCTACCATCCTGCTACAAAACCTTAAAGAGGGACTTGGTACCTTGGCACACTTTGGGTTAGCGCTCAACCTATGCTGAGTGATGTGCTAGCGTGACTAGGTGTTATCTGAGAATTCTAGGTTGCATCATTTGTTCCGTTGTCGGGACCTCTTTTTCAGTTGTTTTCAGGATGGTTCACGTGATGAAGACATACCAGCTAATTTTGGTGAGAATGAAGAGTGGATTCATGATCTGGAGGAAGAATACACATGAAGGTTTAGCACTGGATCCAGATTTAATGCACGCACTTGGGTAGAGTAGAATTTGTATGACAGTTTGTACAAAATCTTCTTTGTTATCTTTCCCATAGAATTATACGAGTGGTTGACTGCATATGTATCTAAGAAGAATTGGAGGTATCACACACTTGTTTGGACACATGAGGAATTTCAAACACTATATGATGCTGACTTGATCTAGACTCGCATGGTAGATACCTAGTTTTGCGGTGTTCTAAATAGCTATATTCTGGAGTATTCAATTTTGACTTATTCATGCCCGGAGGTAGCTGAGTTCTAGTTCCTATGGTATCCTAGAGGGATGTATTTGCAAGGTATTTCGCTGGTGATCAAGATATTGATGGTAATGTTGAACTTGGAAGATAAGCCCATGGCAAGTTAAAAATCTCCACACGTAGGGGTAGGAACAGGATTGGTGAAAGATGGTAGACCTAGCGGTAGCATGGAAAAGGGAAGAGAGGTGGCTGAAGTATGATGAGGCACACGAGAGGGAATTATGGAAGAAGTAAGAAGTTGTAGAATAGATGGCATCATGGAGAGAGATGGCTCGTGAAGGATTTGAGGCTCATGAGGATGAAGAAGAGCTAGAGCATCAAGAACTCCCCCATCTAGGAAAGCATGACAGAGAACCCTCTTTGGCCTCACATGGAAGCGTGCCACAGATATGACCTAGGCCATGGGCACGCATCTAAGCCAACCTACCGACCTAGCCCTTGCACTTGGTTTTCCAGTATCTAGTACAACATGTAAATAAAGTTTTCATTTAGGAAGTGAAAGAGTAGAAACAAGTCAGATAAACAAGTACATCAATGGCAGCACAGACTACTTCATTATTTTTGGGGTACATTTTTAGGCTCATCATCCACACAAAATATGAGTGCGCGAATGTGGGATTCACCTCTGGAACTAGGACTACTTCACAGACTGTAGGGGTCCAGTATAGTACCACTGTCGGGACACAGGGGAGTGCATCTACGGGCCCTATTCCAAATTCTGGAGGAGGATCAAGAGGTATGGGCAGTTCTAGTTTTGGTGGTTCGGGTGGTTTTGGAGGTAGAGGAAACCAAGGAGGTTCTGGGTTGGGTGGTCAAGGCCCGCAGCAACCCCAAAACATTTATATGGAGATGTCTCTTCATCTCCAGTACAGAGGTATTGAGGATGCTGCTAAACATATTCATATGTGTGAAATATTGTGGCACACAAAAGGTATCACGGCTTTTGAGCGAAAGGCAAGTCAATTTTCTACTACGTTACAGAACGCACACATAGTTGGTATAGGAAGTTTGATCCCAATCAAACTTGTATTGATTATGCAAGCATTGAAAGATGCTTTCTTAAAAGAGTTCCATATCCCAAAGTTTGAGCAGAAGAGTATAAGCACACTTAAGGATATAAAGCAAGGCACTACTGAAAGTGTACATGAGTATGATGCCCATTTTAAAACACTTCTATCCAAACTCTCCTATGATATACATGCAAGTTAGCATGCACAATGGTTTGTCGAGGGATTGATTACTCCATTTCAAAGAGCATTGTCACATAAGACTTATACCAACCCACACAAAGCATTGGAAGTAGCTCTACGCACTGAGGTAGTTGGGAGTATTAACACTGGAGTTAGTCCATTCTTGGAGGCTCAGATAGCAGCTATGGCAAAATAGTTAGAGAAATTATCGACAACTCAGCTCATGAGACGTGCTCAAGAATTTGGTGTACAAATTCTGAAGTGGAAGGCCACACCAAGGATAGTTTCCCTCACAAATCTGTATGTTCATTTCTGTTAGACTATGATATTTGCCATTTGAATCATGATTCTAGTCACTGCGCCCTTACTACAACGCGTGATCAGGAAGAATGTATCCTATTTTTGTAAAATTTGTAGGTCCATGACAAATGATCTGAAGATTATAGATTGATTTTCCAGATCCATGATGCCATTGATATTGGGGTGCGATAGGCAAGTGTGGCTGATAGTTTTAAAGGAAATAATGAGCATCAGGATAGGGATTATAATCAAGTGTGCTATGATAGGAATGATGGAAGATTTGAAGGAGGTCATGGAAGAGGATGAGGATATCGAGGTGGATATGGAGGACAAGGCCGAGGTGGGGGAAGAGGTGAATTCCCTCAAGGAACTTGTTATACATGTGGCTCACCTGACCATTATAGGCACGAATGCCCACAAACTATTTCTGTTCATTTTGTGGAAATGGGCATAGTTATGAAGAGTGTTCAGAATTGTATGAGCATCTCAGTAAGTAGCACAAGCAAGAAAACAAAGGTGCATGGATGGTTAGAATCCAACGTGTGGTAGAGAATCATTGGATGCCCAAGTTAAGACTAGAACCCGAGGCAGTAATAGTCAAGATAACCACACGAACTAAGGTGGCACGTGCAAAAGAGGTATTGTAACATAAGCTGAAAATCACTAGGGAGGAGGTTTTGCATGCTAGGTATCCAAATCCAACTCATCAGAAAGAAGTCTATCAGGAAACTATGGAGGTCCTTATAAACCTTCAAGGTGAAATACAAGTGTTTCAAAGAGTAGTTTTGGAAGTTGAAGTATAAGGATATAGAAGAGGCCTCATCTGATATTGAAGACATCAGAGAGGTATGTAGAATGTTGTGCTAAGAGAATATTATTCCTTTATTGGGAAATTGGTTGAAGGGGAATACTCTGCACATGGAACTGAGACTGGAAGACAAATACTCCATGTGAATCTCCCCTAATAGCATTGACTATGACAAGGAGATCACTTTGAATATTGTTGTGGATGGTTGGTTGTTGAGCAATATTTTGATTAACATAGGTGTGGAAGTGAATGTACTTACATTGGATGCATGGGTACAAATGGGGAGACCTCCATTATAGCCATCATCTAATGTATTGTTCATGGAAAATAGAACAAAAGCTACTCCCATAGAAGTTTTGAAAGATGCATCTAACACTATACAAGGGGCCAAGTTCACAGGAGACTTCGAAGTGTTAGCACTTGAGGAAGCATATAGCTTCCCGGCTTTGCTTGGGCACCCTTGGTGTTATGCAAACAATGCTGATTTGAGGTTTAACAAGGGGTATATCAGCTTCGAGAACAAGGAGGAAAGGATCATAATACCATTGGAAAATGGGAAATCCATACCATATGTGGAACCTTTGAGTGAAGAGGACTTGAACAAAATTTATATACACATTATTCGGGACCCGAAGGTCAATGAGCCATCTAAGGAAGGAATCCTTCATTAGGAAGATTCTCAGTCAATCAATGATACTACCAGTATTGCTTGTGATAATTAGGCTCATGGTACTTATGAACTGGTGGGGCACAAAGTTAAGCATGTGGTTTCTTGCAAAAAGGGTTTTCACTTTGTCCGATGTATAGGTCACTCAAGTACCTAATATACTAGATCCAAAGATTTAGCTGGATTCTTGCAAGCCATGGAGGCAAACTGGGCTGACCAGATTAAAAGATGAGATATGCTATCATATACTTTACATGGGGACAACAGCACCTGGTGGGTGGTTCACAGGATAATCTCTTAGAATGGGGAGAGATTGGGACCACCTTATCAACCAAGTTTTCAAGAAGTAATGCACCTACAAATATTTTCCCTTATCATGGTGATCAACCTGTTTAGCATCATATCCAGCAATGTGAGAGACTCTAGATAGCAGGGACAGAAGCATTACCACCCTCACTTTGGGTGCATCAATTTTATTCTACTCTACAAGGTTATATGTGCTTGGTATGTATATGCTGAATTACATCACGACACTAGAAATTGGTAGAATTTGACTATAGGGATGATCCAAACTTTTGAATTCTTCTCATCTACACCACCAGTGAACAAGGCTTTAAGCTTTATCAAGCACTTAACCATGGGAGATAGTGGGAAAGTAGAAGAACTTATTCAAGAATTATTTGGTGAGACAGAGATAGGGGCACATTTTTGAAGAAGTAGATGATACCATACTACTTGAGCACGCTTCTCTGGAAAAAGACAAGGGAAGTTGGTTTACATAATTGATGATGAGGAAGTTGAGAACTTGGAAGTTGATCATTCACATGGAGCATGTGAGGTGTTAGATAGTGCAGATGTAGATACACGTGCATATCATGAACCTATGAAGACAACAAAGGAAAATATTGGCACAGAAGCTGAACCTAAGGAAGTGATAATTGGGGATTATTAGTCAGAGTCAGAAGTGGAAAAGATCATAGAGTTACTTCGAGACTATGAGGACTTATTCCCAAGAGGATACCATGAACTTAAAGGTGTGCATAAATCACTTGGAGAAATGAAGATAAAGCTTAAGGAAGTGTGCACCTGTTAGGAAGAGACCTTATCGAATGAATCCCAATTTGCACAAGAAAGTAAAGGAGGAAATTGACAAGATGTTGAAATCTGGGATCATTCGACCATTGGATGAGTCAGAATGGGTCATTCCTATGGTGATAAGTATAAAAAAGGATGGTAGGATTCAAATTTGTGTTGATTATAGAGAGTTGAATGTAACATGTGTTACATATCCTTTCCCTACGCCATTCACAAAGGAAATATTAGGAGGGTAGGTGCAAGATATATTCATTTACAGATGGGTTCTCAGGGTATCATCAGGTTAGGATTGCCCCGGAAGATCAAGAAAAGACCACCTTCACTACTGAATGGGGAAGCTTTGCCTATACTATGATGCCCTTTGGATTGAAGAATGCACTTGTTATATTCTCAAGGATAGTGGTGCAAGCATTCAAGGATTTTATTCACAACTTCTTGTAGGTCTATCTTGATGATTGGACCGTTTATGGGCTAATTAAGGATCATTGTGACAATTTACACTTAATGTTTGAAATATGTAGACAGTTGAGTATCTCGTTGAATATCAAGAAGTGCATCTTTGCTACTCCCTTTGGCATACTTTTAGGACACATAATCTATAAGGAAGGGTTGTTGGTCGATCCAGCTAAAGTTGCGGTCATTTTAGGCTTGAAAGCACCCACCATTCAAAGTGAGGTGTATGGATTTTTGGGTCATACAGGGTATTACAGGAAGTTTATAAAAGGGTATGCCAAAGTTTCGCACCCTTGGAAGAATTACTCAAGGGGAAAGGTACATTCTATTGGGGAGTCAGCAACAGCGCGTGTTTGAGATATTGAAGAAGAAACTTACTACCGCGCCTATCTTGTGCTTTCCTTCATGGGATAAACCTTTTCATGTTCATGTGGATGCCTCTAGCACAACCATTGGTGTTGTCTTAGCTCAACCTGGAGAAGGTATAGTTGATCATCCCATTTTTTTGCTAGTAGGAAGTTGACCCTTGTAGAATAGAATTATACCACTACAGAGCGTGAGGCTTTGTCCATGATATATGCCTTGCACAAATTTTGACAAGTATCTGTTAGCCACACCTTTTGTGTTTTATACAGATCATATGGCATTGAAGTATTTGGTGAACAATCCCATCTTATAGGGGCGCATATGTAGATGGATACTCTTATTTCAAGAGTTTGACTTTACAGTTGTGGTAAAACCAGGGAAAAGTAATTTTGGACCAGATCACTTGTCTAGAGTTCAATCAGGTGAAGAAGCACAAACAATAGAAGAGACCATGCCTGATGCATAGTTGTATAGGTTACAATACATGCCAATGGAATTAGAGGACATTGTTGTCTTCCTAAGGACAAGGATGGCACCAGAAGGCATGAGGTCCTTGGAGAAAAAGTAACTTGCTATACACGTGGCACCATTCATGTTAATCAGTGGTGACTTATACAAGTTAGGTAGAGATGAGGTGTTACACCATTGTGTATTAGAGCATGAACAAAAGGATATAATGGAGGAAGCCCATGGTGGTATTGCAGGTGGCCACTATGCAGGTGATGCTACAGCGTGAAAGATCCTACTTGTTGGTTTGTGGTGGGAAACGTTGTATAAGGATTGTAAGGAGTATTGTAAGGCATGTGACCATTGTCAGCATCTAGGTTGACCAAGACAGAGGGATGAGATGCCTTTATGACTAATTACAAGTGCTAGAACCCTTTGAGAAATGGGTGATAGACTTTGTAGGGCCTATTTCACCAAGTGCACGTAGGACTGGATTGCGCTATATCATTACTTGTATGATTATCTTACGAGATGGGCGTAAGTAAGCACTTACATGAAGGACTGCATATGTGGCTACAAAGCAACAAGGTTCTTATGGGAAAATGTTCTTACCATGTATGGTTTTCCTTTAAGTTTAACCAGTGATAGGGGCACCCATTTTTTAAATGAGACAATCTGAATTCTGTTAGATGAGTTTATGGTTGCCCACCACAAGACTACACCCTATCACCCTCAGGAAAATGGAACTACTGAGGATTTCAATAAGATTTTGAGCCACACATTGACCAAGATTTGTGATGTGGGATGAAAATATTGGGATGAAAAAGTATCGTTGTTCTTTGGGCCTACCAAACAACATATAAGAGATTGAACAAAGCCACACCTTTTCAGTTGGTGTTTGGCATGGAAGTTGTTCTTCCTATAGAATTTATGTTACCTTCTTTGTGCATTACACGTGTTGGAGGTCTAGCTGATGAGCAAGCTTTGGAAGAACGGATTGAGAACATGGTTCAATTGGATGAGCACCGGGCCATAGCACGATGGAGTCAGAAACAGGAGAAAGCGCGCTAGAAAGCATGGCATGATAGGCATATCAAGGATAAGAAACTTGTAGTCATAAAATGGTACTTTTGTATGACTCTAAGTTTTTGCACCATCCAGGGAAGCTCAAGGTGCATTGGTTGGGGTCGTATGTTATAACTCACATACTTGAGTCAGGTGCTTACCAGTTAGAAGCAATTGATGGAACATGGCTGCCGGTTACTTTAACAGAGTAGGTTGAAGCCCTACTATAAATAAGTCTTCTTGGTGTTTGTAATAAGGCAGTATTGCAGATAGATTAGGTTTCCCTTTCTACATTTCCTTAATGTGTTTCTTTCATCATTGCTATGATTTGTCAATTTAGTTCTTATTTTTGTGTAATAAGCATGCTTGCGCACATGAAGCTAACTACAATATGAAGCATGTTGATGTGCAAGAGGACTACACATACTTTTAGTATGGGGTGGATTTTTGGTGACTCCTAGGTATAATGCTATGAAGATTGGAAGGTATAATGCTGCGGATGTTGAGGAAGTAAGTTGCTAAAGGTGATTTACAAAGGATTGCTTCTCAAAAGTAACCAAGGATGGAGATGAATGAAGGAAAAGTATAATGCAAGGTAAGCGGAAGCCATGATAACTACCAAGAGAAGGTGCAGTGACGAGGTACTCGGGGTGCTAGAGCACATGTTGAAGAAGTCTCGTGACCTGGAAGGTAGGAAGGTGCACTAGAAGGTTATAGCCTGTGGTGCGAAGATGTACCACGCGGAAATGACAAAATTGAGCAATAAATGAGAAATATTTGGTAGGTGGAGGAGCAATTAATGCATCAAAAATTGAAAATTTATATAAGGATGGGATGTGAATTCATTTCTACCCTTACAACTACAAGAATTCGACGAAGAGCTAAGTGTGAAGAGTTGAGTAAGTGATTCAAGGTGTGAAGAGGGTGAAACCAGGTGTGAAAGGCATATCTATGTATTGGAGAAGCTTGTATCCCCATAGGAGAAGGGTTTGAACAAAGTAGATTGACAAAGCAGAGCTAGGGCACATGATTTCATGATTATAATTTAGGGCATAATTGAATTTGGTTAGGGTTTGAAGTAAACCATTAAAGAGTTATAGAAGAAGGTGTAGAAACACAACACAAAGGGAAGAATGGCTCCAAAGAAGGAAGTAGCAGTAGTAAAAGGAAAGAAGAAGGTAGTAGTGGAAGAGGAGGAAGAGATGACTCCTGAGAGTAATTTTTAGAGATGTAGTACCTTGAAGAAGTAATTTTGGGCCAGGAATGGGATTCCCACATATGAAACAGAGAAAAATAAGTGAGTACAAACCAAACCAAGGACAATCAGAAGAAGTTGGATGATTTACTTAACTCCCGAATGGACAGGTGAACTAGTGATGGGATGCCGATATATGATGACGTAGGGGAGAAGTTACTGAAAAGGATTGGTGTTTACCAATTATATGAGCTCCCATACTTCAGGAAATATGCACCATTATACAAGTGGCTGATGAGCCGAGTCCATGAGGACTTCTTCTATTTTGCAGGGTAAAGGGTAAGACTAACACCCATTTTAATTGCCATGGTAACAGGTTTAAAGGTGATGGGTGAGGACATCAAAAATGACCTAACTGACAAGGTTTCCATATTGGAAACACACAAAGCACTAGGATACTAGAAAGGACTACATGGAATGGACATAGACAAATTACATGATTTTCCGGTAGTAAAAGCAGCAGATGCACCTAGTTATGAAATTGAATGACCAAGATCGTTGGTCACAAGTAAACTCAATGTGGCTGCATGTGGCAAAGCGCATGTCAGAAGGGGTTATTTACAAAAATTTTGGCTTTATTGCAGAACAAATAGTAGAGGAAGCACACACATGAAGTAAGATAAGTTTTGGTTTTGTCTTAATTTCTTTAATATTCATGGAGATTGGAGTATCGAATGGACCAAAAGAAAATATATGGGAATACCCCATGAATAACAAGTCTCTAGTTGAAAGATTCAGCAAATATCTATGCAAGGGATCTATGACAGATGGGTAAAGGAGAGAGACGAGATGTGGTATGACAGCTCCCTGGCTTTTGAAGAGGAGTGGTGCATACTGAGGAGTTTCCCTCGGTATTGGGGAAGCAGGCTCATTTTTGTTTACCAACACTTTTGTATTGTGTGTTTTTTTATGGTGGATGGATCGTGGAGCCCCCTGGTGCAAACTACCGTATATGTCACGGCATGGTATTTTCAAGCTTTCATTCATTATTTCACTCATACAAGGAGGTTATTATTTAATGCAGACAATTTAGATTGCGAATACCACACCTTGCGAAAGAAGTATGGATATCCGGGGAAGAATGCTTACAATGATAGTATTATCTCGGAGATTTTGAGTATCAAACCAGAAACACTTGTTGTTGGGGATATCGGGCCATGCTCATATATCTCCAACTTAAACCAAAGATGGAAAATAATAAGTATGTAGAGAATGAGTTCGTGCTCCCAGGACCACCAAAGGGGAAGCATACTATGGAAAACATCCCAGCACCTAGGCCTTCTAAACCCATGTAGGATAACGAGGAAGAGGATGAAGATCATGAGGATAGTAGTGGTTTGGTGCGCAAGAGGAAGCAACCATCTAGCGGATAGGAGGAGGAGCACGTGATGGCTTCACAAGGAGAATAAAATACTGAGGTAGCATAGGGAGACCAAAGGTTTAGAAAGGTGTTCAAGCACACAAGGTCGCAAGGAGAAGCCCAGTAGATAACAAGGAAGTCACCGCGACTCTCACCGATAAAGGAACCTAAGGAGAAGAAGAGAAGAAGAAAGCTCAAGCTAGATGAAGAAGTAGAAGAGTTTGAGGATAAAGCGCTTCCATCTCCAATCCATCATAGGGCAGAAGAGGAGCCTCAGAGTGAGGAGGAGGAAAACTAAATGGAGAGGAAGAAAGGGAGCAATCAGAAGCTACACAAGGCAAGGATGAGGATACAACCAATATTCCTAACCTTGATGCTGCCATTCCAAAAGGGCCAAGGTCCCGTTGGACAAGTGAGATGTAAGGGTACAAATAATGGGGTATGTAAAGGACTAGGAGATGATTGTTCATGCTCGGTTCAGCATCACCATCGCATAAAAATATTTATTCAGATGGGTGCTTATGGATGAGAACAAGGTGACATTACAAACATGAAAGAAACTTTCATGGTCGATGCATACGCATATGGATGAACCAGATTTTGATGTCTGTGAAGAATCATGTGTGTCTAGGTAGTTGAAGAAGGCACCGGAGAAGTCGACACATGACAATTAAACCAACTGTTATGACGGATGATGAGCAGTAAGCAATGCCTTGGTGAAAGTATCTACTAAGGTAGCTAGAAGAAACATTGACAAATCTGCTACAATTAAAGTGCTGATAGAGGAGCTAAAAGAAAAGGATGTGGAAATAACGTGTTTAGTGCAGGAGAGGGATCTGAGTAAAAGGAAATATGAGACTTTTTTAGTATGGCGGAGGAAATTGGAGATGATATACTAAAGGTACGCCCACATTTGGAATCATAGGTACCAAAATAATTTCCTTCTGCAATGCACTACATAAGAAAAATGATAAAATTAGTATTGGAGGATGAAAAGGTGCGTATACCAGAGCAGCCCAAGGACCTAGTAGAAGAGGCAGAAAAGCAAAGCTGCTGAGTAGCAAGGAAGATTGCTACATATGAGGGCCTACTACAAGCACTCGAGAGGAGCTGAAGAAATCCAATCATTCCTTAATGATATGCACAGCTCCAGATGTGCTAATAAGGGTAAAAACACTAGCAGAAGACAATGAGGTGCAAAAGGCCATGAAGGATGACACACTAGGCCGTGCTGAATGACTAACTATGGTAAATCGAAGCACGAGGCATTGGTCGTGGCACATGCACTGCATAAAGAGAGGTTAGATGAACTTGGAAGACTCATTCCTTAGAAGATGGATGTGCTGGAAGGGATGCATACATATATGTCAAGCATAATGCTTGTAATACATAATGAGCAAGGAAAACTAACTCAGGATGAGCTGGAATCTACCATAGTGGATGTTCCAAAGAAAGTAGAAAAGGCATTAACGGAGTGGGAGAACTTAGAATCAGACATAAAGGAGGAGTATCCAGAGATGATACTTCAGAAAGAAATGGAGGAGCTTGAAGCTTGAATAATTCTTCGATACTTTAATTATTTTTTATTCTTTGTGTAAGATACATTCAGCATTCTGTATTTCAACTATTCTTTACTGAGTTTTGGACATCACCATTGTCGGGGCAACAATGAGATTATTGTGGGGTAATTTTGATTAGATAAAACACTTAGCAAAACTCACACACAGAGTCCGCATGGAAAAACATGATGGGATCAAAGGCATGAAGGAATAGGAAGGCGTCGTGCGTGGAGGTGCAGAGTTAGACTTTCGGGACTTAGCCAATTTTGTAGATCAAGTTTATTTTTAGAGGCTGGCATGTGGAACACATAAAGCAATACCGAGACTTATGCACCATGCTTTTTCTATATTTCAATGATCATATCGACGCACTCTTTCATGGAAGTAATCCAAGAATAGATTCATCACTCTAGTTAACTGTAAGTGATCTTTAGATAGCATACTTGCATGTATGGCTATAATTGTAAATGACACGTGGCTATTATTAGTGTTGACCTATTTTTGGCATAGTTAGTGGTGAAGGGAAATTTCCCACCCTATATATATTAGATGAATCACCTAGTTTATATAATGTATGAAGGGTTGGAGATTCATGAGTGCATGAGACCGGATAATTGTAATGAGATCCATGCGCGCATGACTACTATATGTATCAAGCCTCTATATTGTTTTCATGTTTAATTTATGAAGAATATTGGCGAGCCAAAGTGTCTTATATGTGTTATCATTACATGTTATTGATTTCTTGATTATTTATACTTAAATGCATGCCTTTATAGATCTAGTTCGGTATAATCGTGTAATGATGGATTAGTTTCTAACTATACATCCTTATCACTTCACCATGCTACCATCATGCTACAACAACCCCAAAGAGGACTGATACCTTGGCACAATTTGGGTGAGTGCTCAACCTATGCTAAGTGATGTGCCAACACGAATAGGTGTTATATGATAATTCTAGGTGCATCACACCTTTTCACACTACAACCTTAGAAGAAACCAATCCATTCTTACATCATCAATCTATCTCATCTAGGCCAGCTACCCCACCATCTATTAGATCAGAACCTTTTGGACCTCCTAAAGTCCCTCTCAATGATACCATGTTCTAAGAGCTTTTATGGATGCCAATCTAGTGGCGCTCCAAGATTATATCCTTAGGAGATCAACTCAGCTTCCCCTAGATGGTCCACCACTTCAGTAGCTTTATCCTTACCAGACCAATCCCCAAACCACCCAATTTGTAGTAAATGAACTTTCTACAACCCATCTTGCTTCCTCTTCCACCAATCCCTCATCTCACCAAACTACCCAGATAGTCACACCTATTCCTCATAATCTCCCTCCAATCAACACAACTATCAACACTACCCTCCCTATCACCTCTTCAGTTGCTATCTTTACTAGTGTCCCTAACCAACATACCCAAACATCACATCCCCTATTCAAACAACATGACCTTCTCACATCTAACATGTCTGTCAATACTTCCCAACCCCCTTTCATGGGTGCTCTACATTATTCAACATCTAATCCATTCCATCAATAGTTTCAACCTGTTCATACCCACATCCCCACTCAAAGAATTTCTGCAAAGAACCTACTCACCCAAAAAATCATACCATGTTCCCATTTCTCAACAACAATTCTTTCAACAACCACCCCTTCAATCACAACCATGATTTACACTCACCCCCAAATTCCTCAAACACCCACACATCCACAAATCCACCAAAAACTCATCTAGCCACTTCTTACATGCAACCACCACCTCTCATCCCCAACAGACTCTTTCAAATGACCCCATGTATTCTCTTATGAATAGGTTATCCAACCTCGAAGACGCTACTCTAGGATCCAAAGTTTCATTATCATATGAACAAATTTGTAATGAGCCTATTCACCCATCCATACCAATTAAATTGTATCCTCTGCATTAGGAATACCAAAATTCTCCAAGTTTAACAACAAAGAGGATCCACAATAGCATCTTTGTGCATTCAGACATGCATGCTACCTTATTGCACATGATCAAAACTTAATGCTTTGCACTTTCCCCATGTCCTTGGTCAATCCCGCGCTAGACTGGTACAATAGTATTCCTCAATATTCTATATTCTCCTTCTCCCAACTCACGCAACTATTTTTAGAACACTTTTCGATTAACATTGTGCGTAAAATAATGATCAATGATCTATACACCATCCGACATTTTGAGGACGAGTCCATCATAGACTTCATTTCATGATGGCATGGCATTATAAACCAATTATCCTTCCCTCTTCCACAAAATAATCTCATATATCTTCTACTTTACAAATCCAATCGTTCTAAACCTTTGATGAAGCCTTCACCATGGCTCACAAACTTGAAACACGTGCCCTTGAGCAAGGTCATTTAAAATTAAAATCAAACAAACCTAAACATTAATTTACCAAGTATTTGATGCAAAATGCAAAATCTAAGGGGGCAGCCAATGTTGTGGTCATTAAATCATCTTCCACATCTACATCTAGTATGTGGACTCAACAATGAGCCCTTCAACCAACGCCCAACTACACTCCCCTAGGGGAGTCATATAGTACAATATTTGACAAGTTGATGGCAGTAAACCTTATCACACTTCCTCCTATCTAACCCTTTGATGAGTCAAGACTAAAACTCATGTGGTATCATGAAGACCATTATTGCAAGTACCACCAAGTTTGAGGACATGACATAGAGAGATGTCAAACTTTCAAGGATTTGGTCCAAAGACTCATTGATCAGGGTGATCTTCAAGTGGACAATCCAAATTCCTCACCCAATCAACCACTTGACATCTTCAAACAACCTTTCCCAAATCATGCACCAACAAGCCAAGATACCACTTCTACTATAACCCAACCACCCAATGCTCACACTATAAACACTCTTCACACCACTAATTAGGAATCAATCCCATCCACAACTTCCTCTCCTTCATCGTCGATCACATCTACCCCCTTTGATATTGTTCCTACATCTATCATACCTACATTTATCTCAACATCCACTCCCACATCTACAACTACTAGAACCCCATTTGAAAATATATCATTCATGCCCTTAGAGACATTCATGAAGCAACCATTTTAACCTTTTTCTACGTCTGACATTAGTCCCCCATTAACTTCAACAATTTTTTCTTCTACCTCGCTATAATTGACCACCTCACCTATATCCATTCCACCTTTTCCCATCATACCATCCTTAGAACCTAGGTCGGTTCCTCCTCCCATTATTTTACCCACATCAATTACTATAACCACATCCATGCTACCTTCTTCCTTCACACCAATTTCATCATTTGAGGAATTCTTAAAATCACTTCAGCTTGTAATGACCTCAAATGTTCCTTCCATGTCATCAACACAATCCAACCAATCTCCACCTTCCTTAGATTACATCAAACAAATGTTACTTCTGCACCCATACCAACCATGACATCACCATCCGACCCTCCAGTTGAAATTTTTGTCACTCCTCCCAAGGGTGCATCTCCACATATAAAATCTATGATCACTCCTAGAGTTAGACAATCCAATGTAACGTCATCCGTTTTAGGACCCGAACATTTCAGCCCACCAATCCAAAACCATTCAATACTAAAGAACTAAACAACATAAAAACTGGATTCAAATCACATCAACATACTCATACTTTACCCCAAACATCCAAGATATCTCACAAGGCATCTTCTAGCACTTTAGTTAGATCATATATGAAAATATTCCAACACTTACTACAAACCTCTACAATCATGCTTCCACCTATCAAGGCCTTTGATCCAAATGGAAATAAACCTTCATGGTTCAATTCCAACCTTATGTGCACCTATCATCATACCCCTGGGCACAATATTGAGCATTATAGAGCACTCCAGACCATTATCCATAACCTCATTAAAGAGGAAAGACTTCTTCTTGGACCGAGTCAATCCCTTCCTCCCACATACAATCCAATATTTTTGTCTCGCCTTCAGAGATGACTCTTCCAAGGATGGTCCCCTTTGTTCATTAATTTTGTTTGGGTAACCATTTGATCTATCCCACATGATCCAAAATCAACCTCCAAACTAAAATCCAAGACATTCTTCACCATTCCTCCTCTTAAGGAGTTAACCACATCATTAAAACCTAAGGTTTCTATCTTAGTAGCCCCTAAGCCCATTGAATAGAGTATAGTCAAACAACTCCACCAGGCCCGGTCAAGATGTCACTCTACGAGCTCATCCAAATATCATCAGATCATATACAGGATCTCATTGAAGCCTTAAAGCATATTTTGACATCTACTAATGAGGCTCAGCCCTTCGCATCTCTTGTAGGAGCACTTACTGCTTCTGTGGCTATCTCATTCGATGATGTTGAAATTCCATACATCTTTTCGGAAGAAATGACCTTCCCCTCTTTATCATGGTTAGGATCAATGATACATTCATTCGATGATCCATGATCGATAGTGGGGAAAGCATTAATATCCTTCCATCACATACTTTCGACCAACTTAAGATCCCTAAGGCATCTATCACCCAGACACCCATGGTCCTTTGCACTTTCAATGATGTCATCACTCCCACCTTGGGAATAGTCATTCTTCCCATCCACATCGGTGAGAAGATCCTCCATGAGGTATTCTACATCATTGAGGGAGAATTTTAGTACAATGTTCTCCTTGGATGACCGTGGATCCATGTCATGTGTTGCGTCCCTCTACACTTCATCATTCCCTTAAGTATGAGCATGAGGGAAATATTTTGACACTTCCTAGGGATGCTCCTCCTTTCAAAATGTGTAATATGACCTATAGACCAAATGATGTACTCTGTTCCAAGAATGATCCATCTCGCACCATCCACTAACTCATCCATTCCTTCTTCCAAACTTCCTAATGATGACTCCCTAGATAAAGTAATGGATAAACTCATGTTGGGGAGTATCATCTCCTCACACTCAACACTCTTCCCACTCCTCACCATATTAGTAGACCTAATGAGGAACTAATGTGCCAACCAAACATCGGGGATGTTGTTCCTTTTAGTCCACCACATCTTCGCACTAATCTTATTTATGGTGGTTTTGATACCCCCTCTTCCCACATCGATGATATTCCACATGCCAAACCTTATACTAGTGGTTTTGGATTCCTTAACAAACCATCTTTTGTACACACCTATCTCCATCATTGTGCATGGAAAGGGTTCGACATGGGGTGCTATGAGCATGGGCCACATGGCCTTATTAACGATCAGTGTGGTAAACATCACAAAAAAATCAAGCTAGGCTACCAAGAGCAATATTTTGGCCCCATCCCACCATTTGAGATGTGCATGGATATGTCTTCTCCATATTATCCATCCCATGAATCCATGGAAATAGATGATACTTTCTCCATTTCTTCTAATTTTTTTAATTCTTTACCATCACTTTGGGACCGATCACTTATCAATGTGAAAATTAGACTAAGTCCCTTCCCCTTCGCCATCCAAAAATGATAGAAGAAGATTCTTCTACCATCGACATCCTTCAAAGTGTGCTAATGATGATGTCATTCTTTCCCATATGGGGGAAAAATATTCTTATCTTCATAAGACCTTACCATCTGACACACCTACTCTTCTCAATGAAGCCACCATCGATGTCAATATCGAGACTCCTCAAGAGCCTCACATTCTCAAAGTGGGTTAATCTCTTGATCCACACGAACTTGAATTATTCACTACATTCCTCTCCCATCATAGCTAGGAATTTGTATGTTCTTACTCATATATGCCAATTCTTGACCCTTTTATACTCATCCACAATATTGTTGCCTTCCCCAATGCTAAACCGGTAAAGTAGAAGATTTTCCGCATGTATCCTCATGTTACCCTCCTTGTTAAAGAAGAGTTGCAGTGCCTTCTTTCTCCTAATTTTTATCCCCAATGATTTTCTAACATTGTCCCATTGCTAAAGAGTTTGGAAAACTTTATATTTTCACTTATTTTCAAGATCTCAATCTCGATTGTCCTAAAGATGAATTTCCTATTCCAAACATCAATCAAATTATGGATATTATCACATACCATGAGATTTTTCTCTCGTGGAAAGTTTCTTTGGATACAATAAAATTCTTATCACACCAGAAGACCAACATAAGACATCCTTTATCACCCCTTGAGGGACCTTTTGTTACCACGTCATGCCTTTCGGTCTAAAGAATGTTAGTGTTACCTATCGAAGGCCATGACTTATATATTTCATGATCTCATCCACAAAACCATAGAAGATTATGTTGATGATATTTTATCAATGCGATCATCTCTCCATTCTCAAAGTCCTCTTCGAGTGCCTTATTCATTTTTCTTCGTCTTAATCCAACCAAGTGTGTATTTGGATTCTTAACTAGAAACTCCTTGGCTTTATTGTCTCTATTATGGGCATTGAAGTTGACCCCACAAAAATTAAGGAAATCATCAAAATTCTCCTCCTTCCAATATTAAGCAGCTTCATAGCCTTCAAGGTCATCTTCAATCCATCTATCGTTTCATCTCACAACTTTTAGATCATTTTCAACCCTTTCATCACCTCCTTCGAAGGACATAGAATTCAATTAGGACCATAATTTCTAGAAGGATTTTTACGATCTTAAATAATATCTCTTGTCTCCACCAGTGCTTACACCTCCATGTGAGGGGGAGCCCTTTTATCTATATATCTCTACTACTAATCATGCCTTAGGAGCTATGTTAGCACATCGTGATGACCAAGGTCATGAGTAGGTTGTTTATTACATCATTTGCACCCTTCATGACTATGAAACCCACTACACTGAAGCTGAAAAGCTATTTTGTGCTCTCTTCTTTGTTACTTCAAAGCTTTGGCATTATCTCCTTAATCATAAGACATATGTCGTTACTAAATTCCATCTCCTTAAGACGATGCATTCTAAACCATATCATAATGATCGTATCACTTGGTGGCACATGTTCATGTCTAAAATCAACCTCAAGTTCATCTCTTAAAAATATATTAAGGGCCAAGCTATTCCAGACCAATTATTAGAAGCCCCTCTTCCTAGTTCACATCTTCCTCATGAGAAATTTCTAAATGAATCCATTAATCAATTTCATCATAAATATGGCACTCTTAAATTCACTCTCTTCTTCGATGGCTCTAAGTGTCAGAAAGAGGGAGGCATTGGTTTCATTGTCATTCCTCCTTGGGAAACTCCTATTCCCCTCACAAACAAACTCAATTTTGAGTGTACAAATAATATGGCAGAATATGAGGCCCTTATCTTAGGTCTTGAAACTGTTTCCTTTTAGGTGTTCAAATTCTTGACATCTATGGGGATTTTAAACTTATAATCAAACAAGTCATAGTGAGTATCAATGCAAAAATGATACCCTTCAAAAATATCATGACATTTTTCATCTTCTTCTTGAATACTTTGATTCCTACACCATCCAAGTTGTTCCTAGGCCGACCAATAATTTCGCTAATATGATGACATCTCTTGCAGCTCTTATCCCTTGGAAAATGGAGGAATCCAAGCTTTATGTCATCATTCATCACAGTGATCGACCATTTCATGAATTACCCCAAGTTAATCTTGTTGAATCTAATTCATCAGACCTTTGGTATTCCCAATATTTTATTATTTATCCCAATCCATTGTTCCCCCTAATATATCCAAAGAATGTTAAGAGGTATTTTCTTCAATAATTGTTATGTGATCCTTGGTAGCATTATTTATAAATGTGGATTTGAAGGTGTTATTCTTCAATGCCTTAGGTCCCATGAAGCCTCTCGGGCCATCCAAGAATTCCATGATGATATTTGTGGTGGAAAATTTAGTGGCTTAGTTATTTCTAAGTTTGTCCTTCTTCTTTGTTATTATTGGCCTTCCCTCAATCATGACTATTGTGAGTGTGTTAAGAAATGTGAAAATGTCGGTTATATTCTAATCTTATTCACAATCCTAGCCAAGCCTTAAATTCGGCTCAATAGCTTTGGCTTTTTAACAATGGGGTCTTGATCTCATTGGTCTTATTAATCCTCATTCTTCACAAAAACATCACTCTATCATCACTGAAACCAAATAATTTACTAAATAGGTGGAGAAATCCCACTAACCTCAACTAAATCTGGTCCAATCATTAATTTTATCTACCAACACATCATTTGTCGCTTTGGAATTCCCCACAAACTTTTCATGGACAACAAAAAGTCCTTTAAAAAAATATTTTAGAAAATATGCAATGCATTCAACATCCAACTCATATTCTCTTCTCTATATTATCCTCAAGCTAATTGCCAAGCCAAAGCTACCAATAAAACTATTCACAACATCTTTTCCAAAACTATTGATCAAGGAAGTCGTAATTGGCATCTTTAGCTTCTTTTTCCTTTTAGGCCTATTGTACTCTATTATTCGTACCTCCATTGGGGCTACACATTTTCCCTTATTTACGGTTACGATGTCATCCTTCCCTTGAAGTTAAAATTTCATCTTTGTGCACATCCCTTCGTAGATTCATCTCTAATGAATACTATCACCAAGCACATCTAGCACAACTCAAATTTTTAGATGAACGTAACCTTCTCACTCTTGAACACCATCATGTTTATCAAGAGTGCATTAAACATGCTTACAATAAGCACCTTAAAGAACACAAATTTAACATTGGTGACCTTATCCTAAAATTAAATTAAGACATCACCACACTAGAAAGAATCCAACACAAAAAAATCCCCTAAGCTGGATTGGACCATGCATTATCACGCATAAGTATGGGTCAGGAGCCTATCGATGATTGGCCTCCTTGATGGTAAACTAGAAGTAGAAGGTCTCTTAATGCATTGCACTTGCATCCATTATACGGTTATCACATCTACCAAAGGTGCTCTTAGTCATATCTTTAGATCATTCCTCCATCTTAGCCCTTTCCATATCTCATTGTGATGATTTGGAATTATGTAGTCTTCCATCACTTCCTAGATGTGACCTTAAATATGGGCACCATGGCTCTACCCATAGCATTTTCCTTATGGATAGGTTCTCTCTTCTTGGTGAGAACTCCGTGATCATTACATCCATCACCATCTTATTCACCTATTGGAACCATACAAAGGGTCCAGGGGTGTCTCTTGCACATTCCTTATTCCCCTCCTAAGTGGTCTACTTAGCTAGTCCCATCTCTCCCCATGTAAAATCAAATTCATGGATGCTCTTGTCAAAAATCAAAGTTATTAAAAGCAGACTAATCCCTTCAAAAGATGGATATTCATGCAAAAAAAAAAATCAAAAGCATGAAATCAAAATCAAATCAAATAAATAGGTTGATCCCTCAAAGAACAGTTATCATGTATATTATTATTGTCATCTATATTATGTATAAATTATAGTATACCCTCAAAGGATGGATATTATTTTACTATGGAATTTAAAGGCTTCCGCGTATTAATCAACTTTCTTCTAGCAAACTTCCCGCATTGATCAGTTTGCTCTTTCCCCTTCCTAGAGTTGGGGCATAGTTTTAGGGAACACCACTTTTGGAGAACCCTCTTCCTACATACAAGTTACATCTCAAACCCCTTTTTCATGTTGACATTAGGTTTATAATTTCATTTCATCCATGCTCCTTATGATCTTTGGTATGACCAACTATCGTTGGTTGCATACTAACATTTGTTTTGGTCGCATGTGCCTTGTGTTACCTAGATCCCTTCTGTTTACCTCTAATGTAGTTGGAGGCATATTTTCCTCGCATGTTCCTTGATATGACATAATGTCATTCATACCCATAGGTTGCCATTGTTAAGTTACATTTTATCCAACACCTCATCTGATCTTATTCAATCTCTCTAACATTCAAGTCCTCCTTTGAGGCCATATTTATTCCCCCCTAGGGCATTTTACTTAATCATTCCTTTCCTTCTTTTCCTATGTGACCATATTTACTTTTTCCCTCTGGGAATTTTAATTCTACATCCAAATCATTCCTTTCCTTATTTTCCTTTGTGGATGTACGCACCCAAAATTGCATGTGCTACATTTTCGGAAAACGGTTACAAAATTCCCCAATGATGATTCAAGTCCTTTCAAGAAGGTGTTCAAGCTCCAAAACCCATTCACAGTGTATATTTGTAGCCTATACATCCTTACTTAGCCTTCCTACACTTTTTCCAGCTTCCTGCTTCTTTCTATGCATGTTTTGGCCTTTAGTGTCAAGACCCTTTGCCCTACTTAGGTGGTGGTTCTAAAACCATCACCTGTGCAAGGCAAGGCGGTGATCTTGTGACCGCCACCTTGCAAGGCAAATGGTCTTGACTAATTTTTCTAGATTCCGTCATGTGTGTTTTTAACATGTGACGATTCACTTAACTTCACTTTTAGGATGCATCCGTGAGCCAAATTGTCTAAAAATAGTTTTGATTTCTTGGTTCTCCTTCCCTCTTCTATTTTTGCATGTGTTTTAGTTAGTTAGAACTACCTCTTCTTGCCTTGTGCATGAAGGCACATCCCAGCCCCAATTCTTATATATTCCATGCTTTTGTTCAAGAAAAGGCCCGAGAATTTTTGTCGTATCTTGTATTGTGTCATTGCCATAATCTTGTTAGGAATTACATAGCCAAGCTCATATCTCTTGTGTTGTCTCTCTTCTACTTGCATTGCATCAGAATTCTTTAAAGCTATCATTTCTCAAGTTCCATCCTCATGATACTATTTTTACATTCCTAATCCCTTGGTGCATATTAACACTCGAGAAAGAAAGGAACAAACTGAGCGCACAAATATGGATACAACCAGATTTGTCGAAGCTCTTTCTTATCTAGGTTGGAATTGTGTGTTTATTTTCTTTATTTGTCAAATTGTCAATTTCAAATCACTAGTTTCAATTACATATCAAATAGAGTAGTAAAAATGTTCATTTTAGTTAGTTAGGCAATCACAAGTAGATCAAATCATTAGAAGGTTTTCTCTTTGACATTACCAGGGAAGTTATGGGGAATAATAGCTCTTCTAGGGTTATGATTTGTTCTTCACTTCTGAGGTAGGGTTTGAAGGGTTTTGATTAAATTAGGTTATTTTTTTAGGTTTAGATTCACATATCCACATAAGTAATTAGCTACATCTAGTTGATTACTTGTATTTAGTTTTGTTTATTAGATTAGACACATTGTTTAAAAACTAGAAAAGATCAAAAACATTTGCTTTCATTAGATTAGTTTGATTTCATTGCTTTGTTCTGTTATACTATGAAAACAACAAAAACATAGATTAGGTTTCCTTTGATAGTTAGTTTGCTTATTAAAATCATTTCAATTCATTTTGCATGACCATCAATGGTCCACAACAAGAGAAGATGTATAGTTGTGACCCTTGGTCCCACAACCCTAATGGGCCGGAATTGATAACTGACATTGATACAAGTTTGTGTTTAACAGTTCTACGCACACCTAACAAATTTTGCTGAGAAAATAGAAAAACTAAACACACTAAACATCATTGTTAATCAATCCTATGATTATTGGACTTCTCCTAACAACAGGGTTTGATTACGCACATGACCATACAGGGCTCTGACTTCCATGAGTCTTTGGTTGTGATCCTCAAGTACCACAACCCAACAGCCTACTGACCAATTAGACATTGACACTAGTTTGTGTACATTAGTATTCATATCTTCACCACTTCCACGACATTATTGCACAACTTTCCTTATTGAATATAGCATCCAATCAGGCTAAGGCTTTCTAGACTAGACTAGAAAATCACCCGTAATCCTTGTGGCTCCACTACGTCTCTTGTTTTCACTTCCATGACTTTGTCTAGAAATCCATACGAGGTGCCCACAAGTCAATTTCTACATGTTTATCAATAATAAATAGAATCTTAGTGGAGCTCAATATCAATTAGAGTATCTGAGAAGCTATTATATCATACCAATCTATCACACCGCTTCAGGTTAGGAGAGAATTCTTTGCCTTAGAATCACAAATCTCAATATTTCACATTGAAATTGTAATATTACCCAATTAGCTTGTTCATCATCATCTCATTCACACCCACTTCCATTCTACATCAGTTGTCTCAACATGACCTCAAGAGGTCATGTGTGAAGAAGGTCACGTGTTGATTTTTTGTCGTAAAAATTGGTGAACCTGACGTGAAGAGCTAGTCTCTAAATGTTTCCACTTTCTTCGTCCATCCTTTATTCTATAGGTATTCTTATACCCTTGAAAATGTTGGGATACGATGAGTACAATTGACCCATCCCAGGTTTTGACATGTACAACTACCAAATAGGTATACCACAATAATCACCTTCACTCTCAACGTGGGTGGACAACCACTCAACTGCTCAAAACCCTCTTCTTCAGGGAACCAATGTTGGTTACTCTGTATATATTGAGGAACTTGACCAAATCACGCAGACATATCCTCACAAAAATCAAGTTCAAATAACATGACTTTCATTGGGGAAGCAAGTTCATCTCCTCGGGTGTTGTTTTGACATCCCACTAGCATGCAATCGGACCAACTCTTGTATCTAGATGAGGAATACTTATCACAATATGCTAGGAGTGAACAACACTTCCATAATATGAACCAAGCTTTCGATAGGTTGTAAGGAAAAGGTGATGTTCTACTCCAAAATAATAATTCTACCCCTCCACCAACTAAAAATGTTCTTATAATGAGGGTGGCATCATAGTGAACAATTCATAGTAGGATACCACACTCCTCAACAACCTCCAAGATTTCAATAAAAAGCACCTAAGAAAAGCACCACCTCATCAATGGGTGATGTCATCTCAAAGCATTAGTAGACAAAATCAAGGAGCTATAGATTTCCCAAAATGATCAAATTTCATACGTGAGGCAAGCAAGAACTTCTCCCTATCCACAAAATTACAGATAAATACCTACTACGCAAAATCCTCTAGTTTATACAAGTACTCCAAACCCTGGAGATTTTTTCACTAGGATGGGCACCTTGGGTATGAATTTTCACGCCACATATGGATATATACAACAGGCACCAGTTGGAAGTGCATTCTCAAACTCCATACCAACTAGAAATGCAACATTCTGGCTTTGTGCCTTTGATTCCATATCAAAGTAATCAACCCCCTACGTACACATGTATTCTAAATCTCTGCATGGTGATGTACACTTACCTAGGTCTATATGGATAGATGCAAGGGATGTCATATGCCCCAACAAATTTTTATGTTGTCCCATTTCAGCAACCAATGCAACCTCCACCTCCCCAACAAGGATCTTCAATGGTGGAAACGTACGCAATGGGGACCTATTCTGAATATCTTAAGGATCCTCTAGACTTCTCCATCCGGACAATCATGCTCCCAAGACCCTTGCTCAATCTTCTGAAATTCAAAGGGGAGGGAAATCCTAACGCCCACATAAAATCTTATGCAATGGCCATTCGAGAGCTTCTCCATGGGACACAATTGTTGTGAATATTTTCCCTAAGACGTTAGAAGGTATTGCTCTCGATTGGTACTATAGGATACCAAAGGCTTCAATACACTCCTTCAAGTAACTCATATTAGAATTTATTAAGGCTTTTGATATGAACAAACTTTTGAGAACATGAATCAGGGAATTCCTTCATATCAAGCAAGAGCACAATGAGTCCACATCCCACTTCATTCAAAGGTGGCGATAGGTTCAATACTCCTCTATAAGTGCTCCATATGGATCAGATGGAACTTTTCGATTGTTCCTCCAATCCTCCATAGGGAAACAAAGGAAGAGGTTCAAAATTTCCCACTAAGGAGCTACAGAAGAAGTGCTAGAAGGTGCTCTTCAAATTTACCAAGAATCCATTGACAAGGGCAATGGTTCCTAAAAGTGGTCGTAAGACTTATGGATCAAATGGAAGGTTAGTCACCCCTAATCAAAATAACCCCAGTTACTCCAATAGTATAAACAATAATCAAGGGCCCAAGGTCCTTAATAAGAATAAGTGGAGTCACGATGGATGGAGTTCTTGAGCAACTCAAGAATCCTAATGATTTTATTCCTCCCAATAAAAATATTATCAATAACAACAATAATGGAAACAATCAGATCAACAATAACTTCTCACCCTCGATAATGTTGTAGATTTTAACCATCAAAGAAAACCTCGATGAATCAAGACAAATGTAGACCCAAGGCCCTAACAAATACCCAAGTAGGTATCCAAACCAATTCCAAAACCAAGGGCAAGGGTTCCCAAATTTTAACTATAACAATCAATAACTAAACAATAATCGTAGTTTCAGACCGCAACAAGGTACAAACCAAAGGCCTCGAGATTATGATCCTGATTTATATTATGGTTTCCATAGGGTTCGCGGGCATGACGCAAGAACATTTCGTGATTGTAAGAAGTTTCTAGTGATTTCGGAGGATCAAAGATAGTTGTTTGTTGACATGTTTTACACTAAAGCAAACCCAATGGCGCCAACTCGGAACACCTACATGGTAATCTTTGGTATCCCCACGTAACACACCACTTGGAATCTTTAACGATCCTCTCCCCATGCATCTAAAAGGTAGTAGAATAGATCCTAATGGTTTGAACAAAAGTATTATAATAGGGACCTATGATCGTGAAGGCTCAACTTTGTTGAACCCACAAGTGGCACCACCTTTGGATGGTCAATCATCAATGCAAATAAAAAATTTAGGGTTGGTAGAGTTGGACATTGAACCTCATATTAACGTTGCCACTAGAACTAAGGATTATTCTTCATATCCAATCCCGATCTACCCAACTATATCGAATGACATTCATGATACACTAGGCAAGCCCAGTAGGAGCTTATGATTGATTAGTGACTTAACCAATACTTTCTCTCACATTTCCTTCTTAGATCATTAGATAATTCCCCCCCGCTCACAGAGAACCACCCTACTAGAAGCACTAGGTCTTGGTCATTTGATTAACGTCACCCCTCCTCTAGAAGCACAAATAAACCATGTGGACTTTGATGTCTATCCTCTAGGGTAGCTTGAAAGAGATGTTGGATTTGTATTTGACATCAGCAAGATGCCCACAGACACTGAAATAGCTCGTAGAGGTGATCCGACATTATTTTTACAAGTCTAGATTTACAATAACTATGTAAAGTGTGTGATGATTGATGATGTGGTAGAATTTAACATAGTTCCCTTCTCTTTTCTTCAAAATCTAGGTTATGGAGAAACCAATTTCTCTTCAACATGAAACACACTGAGAGGCTATGACAGCCTCAAGGCAACGTCGATCGGAACTATAGTGTTGTCCAATCACCATTGGGCCTAAGATAGTACTAACTAAGTTTTATATTATAGATGAGAAGGGAAACAAACTATAATATGATCCTTGGCCATCCTTGGATTCATCACATGAAGGCAATTCCCTCCACATTGTTTCAGGAAATTAGATTCCTATATTAAGGGAAGGTATTTTTAGCACAAGGTGATCCAAAACCCTTCGACATACATTTGGCTAACTTAAAGAAGAGGCCAAGGGTCCATTCTAAATTTGAGATTGCTACAAATCATTTTAAAAACCTACAAATTCAACACCTTAATAAAATATGGTTCCTATAACATAGTTAGAAGTCACGAGACTAATCTAAGACATTCTAGCAAATAAAGATGAAATCGTCATCGTGTAGAGACAAGATCGTTAGGAACCACAACGAAATATTTTCTAGCTATTGGAGAAGTATTTACTTATCCTTCTTCCATTCAATTTTGTGGGTATGGGACATACACTGGTACTCGGTTCTCTTCCAATAGATGAGGTTTATATGGTTAAAGTAACTAAGGTAAAGGAAGAAGATTCAAAGGATGATCTAATGTCCATTTTTCCAAGTAAGCTGCCATTTGGAATCTCTATTTTGATGGAGCCAAGTGTCATTTTGGCATCGGGGGCGGGGGATAAATGTGTTTGATTCTTACCTCTCTCCGAGGGAAGGATTCTACCTTTTTCATTCAAATTAAACTTTGAATGCACAAATAATGGGGCTGACTATGAATCCCTTCTACTTGGTCTCATTGTAGCCAAAAGAATGGGTGCTCTTAATATTAGGTGGTGGGTGATTCGTAACTTGTTCAAATCAGATATTTGAGGTGTATGAGACTAGAGTTGAGCATTTACAAATCTACAAAATAACAGTGTTGAATATAACAAAGAGGTTTGACTTCATATCAATTAAAGAAATTACACGAGATCAAAACCTCCTCGTAGAATCGATAGCAAATTCCACTTCTCGCTTTACTCCAAGCAGTGAGTTGGAAGATACAAACTTCATGGTATTGGTTCATGTAGAACCTTTGGTTCGTAAGACACCTAGTAACTCCAATGTTGACATACAGATAGATTTCGAGAATGAGTCTTTTATTACAAATCACGTTGACATTGAAAAAGAAAATCTAGGATATCTAAACACTCTCACATAATTACATCTTACTCATCACGAGGTTGATCTTTCCCTAATTCCACACTCTTCCTCCTATTTTGGAAATCCCATGATAGAATCTTCCCTTAGGAAGGAACTCAAAATTTATGAGGTAGGAGAAGAGGGGGATTTAGAGTTGCCTCCATCCCCACCTAATTTTGAGGAAGGCAACACCTCCTTAATCGAGGGAACAATCGATATAAATATCGAGGACCGAGGAAGAACCAAAAATCTTGAAACGAGGATCATATTTAACTCCTGAGGAAGTGGAAATATATACCCATATCCTCAAGGATCATCAAAGATAATTCACATTTAGCTACAAAGAAATGATGGGAATTGTATCACACATTGCAGTGCACAATCTTGTCACCAAGCCGATGCTAAGCCAATCAAGTAAAATTCAAGGCACATGAAGCCAAAGGTGGCATCATGGTGAAGGAAGAAGTGATGAAACTCCTCGGGTAGGGTTCAAAAAGCCGAGTTGACTACTCATAGTGGGTTTCTAATATTGTCCTCGTCCTCAAAAAAAGAATGTAAAGATCTGTATTTGTATAGACTTTTGGGATATCAACAAGGCTTGTCCCAAAGATGATTTATCATTACCATCCATCAATTTTATTATCGACACAACATCTAGTTTCAAGTTGTTGTCTCTCATGGATGGGTTCTCTGGGTATAATAAAATCAGAATCTCTGAGGAAGATCAGGCCAAAACTACATTCATAACTCCTTAGGGAACCTACTATTATGTTGTTATGTTGTTTGGGCTTAAGACCGTTAGTGCCACATACCAACGGGTGATGACTTGTATATTTCATGATCTTATACACAAGATTGTGGAATCTTACATGGATGACCTTTTGGATAAGGCCAAAAAATGTTGTGATCACCATCCGAGAGGTGCTTCGTATCATCCTTTCTCGTTTAATTGAATAAAATGTCACGTTGAATCCAGAAAAATGTGTGTTCGATGCAATGGGAGGAATATTTTGGGATACATCATATCTTCACAAGGAATTGATGTAGATCCAGCCAAAATATGAGATTTATTGGAAATGACTCAACTGAGGGACAAGTCTAGCATCAGATCTTTTCTTGGAAAACTTGGTGCAATCTAAAGGTTTATCCATGATTTGACCTTTGTTATTCACCCAATCAACAATTTGTTGAAAAATGATTGTATCATTGATTGGACATATGAATGCAACTAAGAATTTGAGTTGATTAAACGATTCTTATTATCCCCTCCCACGCTCATGTCACCTAGGTTAGATTTCCCTTTGATCTTGTATTTGTGAGCTATGGATGTTTCGCTAGCCTGCATGTTGGCTCAAGAAGATGATGATAAACAAGAGTGTGCAATCTATTTTATTAGTCAACCATTTCTTTATTATGAGACACATTACACATAGACAGAAAAAGAATGCCTTGCCATAGTATTTGGGACAAAATGTTTGAGACATTATATGCTAACTCAAGAAATGGGGGTTATTGTTAAGTTAGATCACTTGCGGACATTGTCACACAAGGATCCTTATCTAAAAATTCATACGCTTCATAACTCGATGGGTGAATTTGAGTTAACATTTTTAATCGAAATCCATCAAAGGAAAAATCATTACAGATGGTTGGTGATAACCCATTGGATGGAGCTGATCGGTAGATATAAACTTCCACGATGAGTGTGTATACACATCGAGAATAGGCCCCCATTTATGTGCATCCATGGTATACTGACATCATTAATTTTATAGTGGACCATACATACCGTAAGGGGGAAAATCACAACAAAGAAGGTGGTTACGCATCATTTCCACTAAGTACGTTATTTTGGAACAAGTGCTCTATCGTAGAGCCTTTGATGGAATGTTGTTAAGATGTGTTGATGTTGAAGAATCTGAAAAATATTCTTTATGAATCACATAGTGGAGTATGTGGAGGTCACTTTGGTGGCCATGCCACTACTCGGAAGATACATTGGATGGGCTATTTATGGCCCACTCTAGAGCATGATGTAGTAGAGTTTATACACAAATGTCATAAATGTCAAGAGTTCTCCCATGAGATCCACATACGGCACAAGCTCTACAACCAATTGCAACCCCATGGCCCTTTTCCATGTGGGGCATGGATTTGATAGGGAAATTCTCTCCCTCATCAATAGATGGCCATAACTTCATAATCATGGCCACAGATTACTTTACTAAGTGGGTATAAGTCATGCCTCTTACCATTGTACAGGTCTCTGTAATTCGCTAAGTTCATCTTGAACCAGATCATTTATAGGTATAGGGTCCCACAGTGTCATTATCTCGGATAATGACACATCTTTCAAAAATGATGAAGTACATGAATTGTGTGCAAAGTTCAAGATAAGTCATCACATAGCTTCTCTTTATTATCCTCAGGAAAATGGATAGGTTGAGGCTATAAATAAGACATTAAATTCCATCCTCCTTAAGATCATTAAAGAGAACAAATGAGATTGACATTTAAATATTTTTTCATCCTTGTGGGCCTATCGGACATCAGTTAGAACACCAACAAGGGAAACCCCTTTTCTTTGGTATTTGGTGCGGAAGTAGTTTTACCGCTCAAATTTGAAATACCTAGTCTCTGTATTTCGCTACAAGGAATCTTGGGGAAGAAGGCTATCGAGAAGCATGACTCTCTCAGTTGGAAATTCTTGATGAGACAAGACTCAATGTTGAACAATGAAACAGTGTTTACATTGACCGGATGGCTCAGAAATAAAACAAAAAGGTCTACAAGTGTGAAATATATGAGGGAGATTTGGTCTTAAGACTTTACATCCGAAGATAGACAAAAATCCGATGAAGGAAGAAAATTCAAACCTAGGTGGTTGGGTTCATATTTAGTAATAAAGACTACAAAAATGGGGCATTTCACCTGTGTACACTAGAGGGTGAGGAGTTTAAAAAATATGTGAACTCTCTTCACCTGAAAAGGTATTACGCGTGATCCATTAGCATTTTCATATGTACATTATTGCATTTGCATTGCACTTTTATCTACCAATTCATTTTGTAAAATTTGTGATCAAGGGACTTATTCTTATAGAAATTTTGAAAAACTTCTAAAAATATTGGCAAAACATTCAAATCATACCTCTACAAATCTCCACAGTGTCATCAGATATTTCCAAATCATTTCATCAATTCAAACAGGATAAGACAAAGTTTTAACCGTAACCATACCAAGGCCTACATACTTGGTTATGCTTTTGGCCTCTTTCTAGATTAGGTGTCTTTTCCTATAGTCTATTATAGAAGCTTCATGGTGTCACATCTATCATGTATACATCTCTTCGAAAATAAGAACATTCTAAACATTTTTCCTAAATAAATAAGTCAAATGCAAATCCATCAGAAAATTTTTAATTTACACATTTCTTTGCCCTACCAACCTTTGGTGTTGAGCCTGCATCTCTTACTAGTGATGTAGGGTTGGGAAAGGAGATAAATGCCCTTACTCACCTATGCCTTATCCATGGTGATGATCCCTTGCTCCCTAATGGTAACGGGGGCAAGGTGTAGGGGGTCTCATTGACAAACTTGAAAGTTAGAGACAATTCATTCAAATATTGTGCAATCATGAGTCAAAAACAAAGTGAGTTAGATGTCCAAAAATCCAAAAGAGTTTAAAACCCCAAAACTAGATTTTGTCAACCAAGTGGCCATCTACAGATCTAAGTCTAGATAAACTGGAAAGTAGATCACATTCTAAACTATGAAGTAACTTGAGTAGGGTGAAGTTGTAGTGTCTCAATTTGGTTATGTCAAACCATTGTCTTTCCCTCATCATTACCATGCAACAAATTTTCATAACTTGTGCCCTTTCTGGCTCTTGGTGTTGAGCCCTCACATCTTACTGGTTACGTGGAGTTAGGAGTGGGGCAAGTAAATTTACTTATCATATCATTATATCACCATGTTTTTCCAAGACAACATGAAGTATCAAAGATTGCTTAAAGAAACTAAAGTTCAACATCACATTGTGTTTGCATTATCATATATCAGCATTATAAAATACAAAAATAAATCATTATGTTATCATTCATGCCCACTGCATACATTCTGAAAAGCATAGAAAAATGGAAATTCTAAACATCTAGAGTACACATGAGAGATGAGCCAAAAGGAAGTCAAACTCAGATACACTCGATTACCAAACCAAAAATAAGGGTCTATATATATCATGGTGAGTCAAGTTTGTATACAATTCCATCACACACTAGGCATGGTCAAAACACTCTCAATGAGCCTAAGATATACAAAAAAATCATATAGTGCCCGAAAAAATGGAAACAAAGTAATAAACGGCTCGATGGCATGTCAATCCCTGTGAGATCCCTCGAATGGAGCACTTCACGTCAAGGGCTTCTTACTAGCTACGGCTACTGACGATGTTAGGAATGAACTAAATGGTGTGAATGCTTGTGGTGGTGGTCATTGGTTGTGGTCTCACTGCAAGAATGGCTCTACCTCATCAATCACTCAGCGGTCTCATATCCAAGTACCTGGGTATGAAGGGATTTCACCACCTCTATTATCCTCAAAATAGGAGCAAACATGTTAGTGTGTCTACCGGCTGCTAATGGCTGGCCCGATTCAATGATCAACTTAGCTTGGGTCTTCCCCAAGGGGATCAGTAGAGTGTCCACACACACCCATCAAATGAGATCTCGCTACTCCTATGTAGTCACTGCAAGTGAAAAAATGGAAGAAATAATGAGTTAGAAAACCAAAAAAGAGCAAAACAAACTAACATTTTAAACTAACAAAATCGAGAGAAGAATATCAACATACTCGGATCTTCGAGCATCCAGGTAGGGTCAATGGTTGTTACTATTGGTGGTTTTGGGGCCTCCCCAAAGCTAGAGGATAAACATTATCCTATCATGGACTTTTCGTCTCTCTCCCCATCTCAAGGAAGTGTCTCCTCTGAGACCAAGGTCTCTCTCTGCACTAGTGTCCTTGTGTGCTACTCTCAACATATCCTAAGTTTCATGCCACTCATGGTCATTCTCCTCCTCCTCCATATGGGCTACCTCTCCAGCCTCAAGACCACCCCCTCACCCTTCATCTCCTCTCCAACCTCCTCATCCTTTTCTCCTCTCCAATCGACTCCTCCTCGAGTCTCGTATCCTAAGTGTTCCTCAAAATCAGATTCTATGTCAATGGGCTCTTCCTCATCTCTATTTTGAGTAAGAGTAGCCACAATCTGAATAAAAGGTAATTAAGGGCACCACCTACCCATCAAGCATGGACCACACACCTAATTGCAATAGGAAATCTTGGGGTAACCATTGTCACCAAGATCTCCTCTATGGCCCTTTAGGCCTCCTAAATGGTCTTGTAGACCTGGTACCACTGGGGAAGTATGTCAACATACGGGAGGCCAAAATGTTGAGTAACCCGATCAAATGGATGATTCTTGACTCTCCTAGCCCTGTCAACTAATTGGCATGTGGTAGAGAAAACTACCACCGTGGTCACCTCCTATCCCCATAACCCTTCCATATCCTGGTAAGGTGTGGAAACCATGTCTTTCATGGTCAAAGAGGCCACTGGTTGATGTGGCATCCTAAGAACCAACATAGTTGTCCACCTCGCTGCCTAGACAACCCCTAGATCCAATACCAAAGACTCCAACTCATAAAAAGAGTGGGGTGCCTCGATGGATCGCCCTATAATCCGACTACCTATACAAATCATGATCGGTAGTCCCTAAGATGTCTACTCCTAGGCATATGTGTGGCCATGTGCCTCAATCTGAGTAATAATGGGAGCCCAACAGTAGAGTAGTGTGTCACCTCCCTTGTCCCCGATCAATCGTGAGGACAAGATGCCCATGATGGCTCTCTAGATGATAGGGATAGGAGTAGTGGCAATGGACTAGACCTTGATTCCCTTCTTCGAACCAAATGACACTTTGGGGCATCTCCCATGTATATGGCCTACTAAGTCATCTCATCCTGGATCATGTTGTCTCCTAAGTATCGGAAGCCCAAGAATGAGGTATACGTCCTCCAGGGTGATGGTCCACTCACCCCTGGCACCTAGTAACTGGAAAGCATTACGGTCTACATCCCAATAAAAAAAATAAGTCACACAAAACATGACTGGTAGGGGAAACATGGGGCATGCGTGTAATCCTCGAAATGCCTGTCCTCTAGAGAGTGTCCCTCTCGGCTGAGTCAATTGATCAAAGATCCCAATGAGCCAATCACACTACCATTCATGGCTCCAATGGATGTACTCCTCCTACATTCACCAAAACATGGAAAAAGGGCAAGTTAGTAATGTATATCAAAAGATAAGCTCACCAAAAACATGACAAAACATCAAAATCTAAAAAAACTCAAGTTAATGCACATTTTGCTCATTTTGTTCAAAACCGCTGCCATGCTTTAGGTGGTGGTCCTAGAAATATTTTCAAAATACACATTATTGTCACCCTCAAAATTCCCCTCATTTTTCAAGTCAAGTTTTGAAAATTTTGAGTTGGTGCTTGTTATCCCAATTTTTCCCCCAGAAAAATTGATCAAACACGACCCCACACAAAAGAAAATCGAAGGGGTGGTTCAGTCATGCGAGCCCACATTCCAAATCCAACAATGAAGGGGTAGGGTCGGTGGCAAAGGAGGCCAATGGTGTCAAAGGAGATCAGAGCATGCAGGAGAAGATTAAAGAAAGGGCTCGAAGTTTTGGATTCGCATGCAAGTTGACTCGAGGCAAAGCAACGGACCCACAGAAGGTGCCACATGCCTCATTAGTGTAAATTTAGAAGTGAGACCCAAGGGACAGACCCCAAATGAGCGTCATCCCTCCACGTGGTAAGAGCCTCAAAAAGTTAAATCGGTCATTAAAAATTCTAAGACTAGCGGACGGCGCCACATGTCTCATTCGAGCACCTTCGAGGGTCGAATCCAAAGTCAGTTCCCCAAACAAGCGTCATCTATCCACGTGTCTAGGGTCCAAAAAAATTCAAAAGGGGACAAATCCTGTTGTTGAATTGGCTAAGTATAGAAGGACCGTGGAAGGTGCCACATGTCTCTTTGGTGCACTTTTGGTATGGTGCACAAATGCGGAGACCCCAAATGTGCGCAGGCCCTCCACGTGGTCAGAGTCTAAAAAGACAAAGCCAATCATTGAATCGGCTAAGTATAAAAAGCCGGTGGAAGCCTCCACACATCCTAACGACACACCTCTAAAGGCCAAGTTCAAAGCAGGATCCTAAGTGAGCGCAAACCCTCCACATGCCTCATCGGCGCAACTTCAAAGGCGCAACCCAAAGAGAGGCCATGAGCTAGTGCCAACCCTCCACATGTCTTAGGTCTGAAAAGTGGACAGATCCGCCGTTGAAAAGTCCAAAGTCTGTGGAAGCCTCCACGCATCCAATCAACGCTCTTTCAAAAGAAAAGTTCGGTAAAGGGCGGTTCCAGCATGCGCCACCCTCCACGTGTCTCGGGTCATGGGGCACTTTGGAAATTTTTGGTTTTGTTTCCAAAAGGGAAAAATTCAAATGTTAAGCCTACATCGAAAGTCAAAGTGGGAAGGTGGATCATCGGAGCACTTTGAAGATTTTGGATTTATTGCCAAAGGGAGTAAAGTTACAAAAATGAGTCACAACTCCATTGAAGCCATGTATTGAATATCTATTGAAAAGTCAAAGTAGAGAGGTGGGTTGTCGGGACACTTTAGGAATTTTGGTTTTGTTTCCATAAAAGGCGTAAAGTGATAAAGTGAACCATGACCCCGCTCATGCCAAGGGATAAAGTCAAATGTTGAGCCCGCATCGAAAGTCAAAATGGGAAGGTAGGCCATCGGAGCATTTTGGGAATTTTGGTTTTATTTCCAAAAAGAGAGTTAAAAGTTATAAAATGCTCCACGACTCTGGGGTCTTGAGCCCACGTTGAAAAGTCAAAACGGGGAAGTGGGTCGGTGGAGAACTTTGAGATTTTGAGCCTTGTTTCCAAAAGAAGTAAAATTATAAAGTGAGCCACGACTCTATTACCACTCAGGTAAAGCCACGTGTCAGACCTATATCAAAAGTGAAGTTACAGGCCTGCGGGGTTTGAGGGAGACTTTTTCACTTTGCATCTTTTGCGCTAAAGGCACAATTTCAATTTCGGGCCCGCAGATCCATTTTGTGAAAATTGCATTTTCGCCATTTTGTATGGATTTGATTCAAATATTCAAATGAGCATAAATTTTGCTCCATTGCTCAAAATTTGAAAATTTTATATTGTTGGAAATATCTTGGTCTCCTCTATGCCATAGAATCATAAAATATTGTTTTTAGTAGGATTTGATGGTTGGAAATCTAGAAAACATCTTTCACGCCATTAATACGTGATCTGATTACTTCAAACAGATCAGATTTGATCGATCTTCCATCCTTCCTTCTCCAACACGCAAACAGACATGGAGAAATGACTAGATATCTTGATTTGGGTGAAATTTTGGAAAACATCTTTCGTGCCATTAATATGTGATCAGACTACTTCAACTAGATCAAATTTGATCTGATCTTCCATCTTTCATTCTTCAACACGCCAAAGACATGCATAACCAGATTTGACAAATTATAGGTAGATTTGCAAGGGCATTGATGGTTGGTGGTTGAGCTTCCAAATCATATTTCTTTCCTTCTCTTCTTCTCCTCTCTTCACTTCATCTATAAATGTAAGACCTTTTCTCATTGCAAAAGGTTAGACTCTAATAATTTTGAAGTGTAAATAGAATCAAAAGAAATCAATACAGAAGAATTTCCCCTTTCTCTCTATCATCATCTATTGTCTCTTCTTTCTTACCTAAAATCTATGGATCATTTATCTTCTATAATAAGAAATTTTGTGTTCTTATTGATATGATTTCTAGAACTTTGTGTCTATGGAATGATATCTTATGTTGTGAATGTGAATGATTATGTTTTGTATCACCTTTGCTCAATACATATAAGGTTATACTTTGCTATCTATATTTCTGAAAGTATTGTTATATTATGTTGTTCCCTTCTCTAGTTCTTCCATTCATTTGTATTGATAAGCTATTTTGGGAAAAAAGCATTTCAAAATGTCAGAAGTCTAGCCTTAAGATGAAAGTTGTACATTTGTATATAAGCTTTGTTGTTTGCTTTCAATAAGGAACCTCTCCCATAAAGAGGAGGGACTTGTTATCCCCTGACTATGGTTTTGTTAAAGTACAATTTTAAAACCCAAAAGTTTTTAGAAACTCCAATGGGGATTTCATTTCAAACGTATCTATTTTTAGAACTTTAAGATCATTTTTGATCTGGCGACTCTATGGTATACACCGAGGATCGAAATTCTATCATGTTCATTCTCTTGATCTAGGAACCTTCCCAAGAATGAAGGTAAAATGAAGAACACTTGTTGGCCCACATCACCAACGATTGATAGTGATCAGTGATGGGGATGATGCTAGTGGAAGTGGATGTTCATCATAACAAAATGGACAAGATCCTGTTTGACCTTTTTCTTAGATTGTTTCGTGAAGTGTTGACGAAATAGATAGGGTAACAGGCGTAGGAGGAATACCTATTCAAATTTTAGTTGATGGGTGGTTGACGTGTATGAATTCGAATCCACACTGATTGATCGCATGAGAGCTTCTTTTTGGCTAGGAGGAACTACCTGTAATAAAAACAAGACCACCGTAAGGAATTAAACAATATGGGCAAGTGAAGCGCCTAGCGTAAGCTAGATCGGAAAGTATGATACTCCCTAGATGGTTCTCATTCCACTATTTTAAAAAAATAATGTTGTAAACAAAGTAATTCCTATTGTTATTTTAAAATGATTTAGGTATCTCACTTAAAAACACAATAAGAGATAGATCTAATCTAACAAAGGCTAAGCTAGAATAGAATCCAAAGGTCAAATGATTGATTCTAGGTCTCTATAATTCTGATAAAGGTCTCGAGTAGATCACAAGTGAGTGAGGGTGAGGTAAAATTAGGTGGGTAGGTCTCTGTTTAGGGCTGTGTGGGAAAACACAGAGATCGGTGTTGGTCAGGGGTGACCGATGGCGGTTAGGTATAACCGGTGCCAGTTACTGTGAGATCTGGAAATGTCACATAATAGGGTTTTGGTCTCCTTTGTGATTGCACAAAGGATTTTGGTTGGTCGGGATGAGGTATTGGGTGACTGGAGTAGGATTTTGTGAGGTTTTAATGGTCTATGGAGGTGAAAATGTTGGAGAAGGTCAATAGGGAGCAAGATAAACAATGGGTGATAAAATAATGATGAAATGAAATAACCAGGAAAGTATGATGTTGTACTTACTTGGATTTTGTTCCTAAAGGTTTGTGTGTGAAGGATGGAGGTGTTGATGATGGGTTTGAAGGCTGTAAGTGATCACCAACTGAAGAAAAGCTTTTGCATGGGCTGCATGCACACTCCTCTTTGCTTGGATAGATCAGATCATGGCTGGGATGGCTGTGTAGGAGAAGATGCTCAATCTCCTTCCTTGGATGTGAGTTTTTGTTGGAATTAGCTCTCTGAAGATGTGTTATCTCTCTGATATGTGTTCTTTCTCGTCAACTTTCTCCTAATGTTTTCCAACCTTAAGAATAAAGTAGTTTAGGGGTTAAAATGGAGTAGCGATGGCGTCTGGCCAAGGCGGGATTTCCTAGGTTTACTAAACTAGGAGATCCTCCCGATTTCCTCGGATCTCATGTCATTATCCCATAGATTAGACTCAAAGCCTCTCTTGAGGATGCAAGAATGTGGTTAGAGGGAATGTAGGCATTGATTTTTTTAGGGTTTGGGTAAGTCTTAGCTAGTTATGGGAACTTACTAAGAATAGGTCTTAGGTTGAGTTAGCTTGGTGAGGTGTCTAAGTGAACTATATGTGTAGATATTATTTAAATAATAAATATAGTGAGGATAATGAATTAATTTAATTAAATTAATTAAATTAATATTAGTGGGGTGAAGGGGGTCATGGCTAGGTAAATGTAATAAAGGATGCTTGTATGTCGAGAGACAAAAGGGGAGTGTGACCTAATTTTAGTGTCTACATTTTTCCCCCTTTTTGTGTAGCTTGTATTGGTAAGCGATGCTAACAAAAATAAGATGTGATGCCCAATGTGAGAGTGAAGGTGTTCCCCCTCAAACCAGAACTGACGAGGCAAAGCAGGCTGAAGTGGTGAGTGGTTTGATAAAAGGTAAATGTGAAGAAAAGGTAAGTAGGTATAGGGGAAAAGGGGTAAAAGGCCTATTCATGAAATCTAGGTAATGGGTCGGGGTCAAAGGTAGCAACAGTAAAACGCACGCACACATATAAACTGCAGTACACTACCATGTTGAAGAGTAGGAAAACTCTAGATCATCTAAGGTCGATAGGTTTATCCAAACAAGATTGAAGTGAATCTGGTATCCAAGGTATAGGATAAGGTTAGGAAGCACAACATAGGTTAGGTGTAGGAAAATTTAGGTATGTTCAGTACACCAAAGGTAGGGTTAGGATAAACGGTCATGGTAATAGGCTAGGTAAGGTCATTAGGTCAATCAACATAGGTAACAATGCCGCAAGGTATAGCGAACACATGAGGTCAAAGGTCACTAGCGATGGTCCAAGTCCAAATATCTAGGTCACGGCATGGGTAAGGCCGAGGTAAGGGTACAATAATGAGTCCTCAAGGAGGAAAATGTAGGTAGTAAATGATGAGGTCAGGAAAGGTAAGGTAATGGGGTGGGTAAAGCCTGGATGGGGTAATCTGAGCAAGGTAAAGGGGTGGGTAAAATGGCAAAGTATGGGCAATGTGTAGGTTAGGTTGACCGATGGTGGTCATGTATAACCGACGTTGGTATAGGAAAACCGATGATGGTGAGGTAGGGCACGAGACCGATGATGGTAAAGGGGAACCGACATTGGTTAGGTCGGGTTTTGTATAAAAACAAAAAATCTACATTTTTATTATTCATTTGTGAATTGCAAAGTGAAGAAATGATAAAAAAGAGAGAAAAGTGAGAAAAGTGTTTGGAGGAAATGGGACAAGTGAGCTAGAAGTGGGATTTGTGGTGATTAGATTGGTGAGTAAGCGGGTCCACGAGAGCAAGGCAAGAGAGTTGATTGGTCAAAGGTTACAGTAGATACTTGGTGATGGCAGAGATCTTTGAGAGGGATTGGGCGGACCACCAGCACGTGTGGCCAAACGTGTCATTGAGATGACAAATGCAGAACGAGGTAAGCACCTAAATATTTAATGTTAATTAGATAGAGTAGAGGGTGTAATAGGTGTTTGTTTTTGGGTTTTGTGGGGTTTTGTTTTTTGGTGGGTGGGCAAAAGGAAAATGTGGGTATGGGGGGAAAAATGGGAAAAAAGAGGGGGGAGGGTAGGAAATTGGATAGGTGGGGTGGGTAGGGGGTTTGGGGTAGTGTAGGTCATTGTAGGTGGGGTAAAAGGGATAGGTGGGAGGGTTTTAGAAAAGGGGGTTTGGGAAGTCACAGATTTTTCGCGCTGAGGTGACTGGCGTCGGTCAAGCTTGGTGGCTTGATCGTGATGTAAAACCGGGATCAGTCACCTAACAATGTGACCGATGCTCGGTTACATGGTAACATGTGGTCGGTCAAGTTGAACCGGTATCAATTACCAAATAGGTGACCGATGCGGTCTAAGGGTGACCAAAGTCATTAGGATGAACAAGGCACCGATCGGGATTTTAGGCAAAGGGTCCAAAAAATGATCTAGGTTAGGTGGTTGAGATGGGTAAGGTAAAAAATAGGGTGGTGGGTAATGATAATTGGTGAATATGGTCATGGTAAATGTAGATTAATGTTGTGCTTTGATTGGATGTAGGGTCGATCGTAGTTACACATGTGAGATAGGGTTCCACCACTATTGGTGACATTGCGTGGCCTAGCGAGCCCATTGGAGCTGCAGCACGTGGAGGTAGTGGGCTTGAGTGGTATTCGGCACTACCGACATGTTGTTTGGTAGCCTAGTTTGATGGTCATGCTCATCAATAGATGGGACTCTACAACTAACATGTTCCACCTTCCGACGAGTGAGATGACTATCACCCTGGAGGACATGTTCTAGATTCTAAGGTTACCCATATTGGGGGCCCAGGTGTACTCTATCTCCTTTGAGGCCTCAGAGGAGCTGATCGGGACAATATTTGGTGAGGGGGGTGGTGGAGCTGAGCTTCCATAGTGCTAGTTTGAGCTATGGCGAGATGTACCTAGCCCGTCCAGATGAGATGAGGCTAGTAGTTTTGTTGATGGAGGCAATGTGCTGCTATGCACTTCCGATGCAGAGGGTGGACGCTTTCCCCGATCACTGATGGGGGTGCTCCATGATATGATGGTGCATGAGACACACTTCACCTAGGCACCAACATTCTTGGTGCATATTTATAGATATTTGTGGGGTATGGGCGATTGCACAGTTCAACTTGTCAGGTTACACATTTATCTTGCACTTCTGGGCCTACAAGCACATAGTCTGTGTTCGACCTATAGGGATGCCCTGAGCAGATGCATTCCCCGAGATGTGTGCGGTTGGGATACAGGAGATGGGTGCGGTTGTAGGAGAGTAGAGGTTAGATAGACCGACATATAACATGGCCCATTTTCGGTAGTTGTTGGAGGGGTTATGCGGAGTAGACATTATCGGAGACCATATGTGGGATTCCCTCATATAGGCACATGCATGAGAAGCTATTTGAGCTCCAGTTAGATTAAGTGGATACAAGGTCATCGCACTCTGGGAGGATGAGATGATCCCAAGAGACAAGTTCCGACGGTAGTTCAAAGGCAGACATGAGAATATTCCTCCGCCCTTCCCACAGTATCGAAGAGATGACATGGAGAGGCCTCTCCCTCTACCATAACCTACAGTGCCTACAAGAGAGGAGGAGTAGCCAGTGGATCGGCGGATTGATGATGTCGATGCACAAATAGGTATAGGTAGTGGTGGGTGGCTCAGTTATGAGCCATACCCCTGCACTGAAGGCATTGATTTAGCTACCATGATAGTACGAGAGATGCTTTACAGGGACAGTAGCGACGTTGATCATGCAGATAGGTATACTGCAGACACAACTGGAGGGGTCAGAGGTAGAGGTAGCAAAGCTACGAGTACAAGTGGCCAGTCTACAGGCCCAGATGGTAGAGGGAGAGGGTGGAGGAGATGGAGGAGATGGAGACAGAGATGGTCAGGTGGCAGCCTTATAGGCTCAGGTGGCAGGATTACAGGGCCATTTGGCACAGCCTGAGGCATAGATTAGGGTCTAACAGCCCATATACATGCACAAGGACAAGGGGCACCACCACATGCATAGGCGAGGGGCACCACCATAGTGCAGGAGCTGGTCCCAGTTGAGGGAGAGGCCAGGCACAGGCGAGATACAAGGGTTGAGACCTATGGGACCACCACAAACCATGCCTATATCTAGGTTACGGGATTCCCAAGGTGAGGTGTGATATTATCGAGGGACCAACTCATGGCAGCCAAGATAGACTTCCTCTCTTACGGAGAGTACGAGTACAAGGCGTCTAAAGTGAGAGGATGAGATCCCGCACACATAGTGTGGAGAGCACAAGAGGTCAACGAGCTCTAAGGCCCGATCAAGGTGAGGCCACCAAAGACATGGTGACCGAGCCAAGTGATGTTTCAAGTAGGGACACAGGAGGCCAAGGGTGCATGTGACACAGAGATGGAGGACATCCGGTGAGATGTCTGATATGCGGCCACCCTGATTTTGATGTATATTAGTGATTATTTGATATATATGTTGGCTGCATGCCAAAGATAGTTGTATTTTTGATCACATACCGTGGCAATGTCGAAGACAATGAGGATGTATGAGTGATTTGGTTGTATATTGTGAGCATATATCGGCCTGCGTGCCGAAGATTTTTGTATTGATTCATTCATTTTTTTTGTATATATGAGATCATCCTGTGTGCTGATGACATTTTGTATATCGGCTTGCGTGTCGACATTTTGAGATGATGGCCATAATGAGATAGGCATGTATTTTGAGATACATAGTTATTGATTTATACGATGAGATTCATGGTATTTGGTGATGTGTTAATGTGTTTATGAGATATCAGTTTTATGGCTTGTGTTAGATGAGATATGGATGTGTTACTTTGATATGGATGGAAATTAGGTGAGTTAGGCATGATGGAGTCAGGTTAGTTTAGGCATGGATCAAGTCAGGTTATAGGCATGGATTGAGTTAGGTTATAGGCATGGATTGAGTCAGGTTGGTTAGGCATGGATGGAGTCAAGTCATTTTAGGCATGGATCGAGTCAGGTTATAGGCATGGATTGAGTTAGGTTATAGGCATGGTTGAGTTAGGTTATAGGCATGGTGGAGTTAGGTTAGTTTAGGCATGGATTGAGTTAGGTTATAGGCATGGTTGAGTTAGGTTATAGGCATGGTTGAGTCAGGTTGGTTTATGATTCATTATTGTTGGCAATGAATGATATTATGGGTTAGATGGGAAATGTTGTATAATCTAGGCATAGTGATGATAGAGAGATGGTAGGTGTAATAAATGTATAAAATGGTAATCAACTTGTTATGTGTGTGGCTTAATTTCTAATTTTGTTAGAAAATGGGAACTAAGTGAAATGTGGGGTAAATGGTGAGTTAGGCATGGTTGAGGAATTGTTTAGGGTAGAGAATGGCCGAGCTAACCTCCAAGGGCCCCATGCCCTCGGAGTGCTGCCTACATAGTCCCAACGAAAAGGGACCTCAAGCCGATGTAGTTCTCCCATGAGCTAGGGAAGAATATGAAAATGAGTTGGTAGGTTTGTGGGCATGTAGTGGGTTTAGGTTTAATAGGTGTGGGTAGATTATAGGTAAAATGTTGCAGGTGAAGGCAATTATGGCAAAAGGGGAGGATTACCCCAAAAGTAAGTGTCAAGGACCAAGTCCTATTTAAGGTAATCAAAATATAAACAAATATGTCCCTTGAGGTGATTTAGGAAATGAGAGTGGAAATGGTAAGGTGGGTGAAAGGTAGTTAATTGTATATGTTTGGAGTGACGGGTCTTTTGGGCAAGAGGTCCAAGGTCACAATGGGCAAGTCCATGACTAAAAAGTTTTTTTTTTGATAGACTGGTCGATGTAAGAAGTCTATATGGGATAAATAATATGGTACTCCTTGAGGTCTTCGTGAATCTGATTGATGCGAGAAGCTTCGGTTTCTCTCGCTTTTTTTTTTTTTTTTTTAAAGCTTCACATAGTTGTCCTTCGAGGGAGTAGTCTATTTATAGTAGCAATTTGGTCGAGAGGAAGATGTCCTTTTGAGGGAGTCAACTTTTTATTAGAAGTTTGACTCAAGGAGTTTGGTCCCATTGGAGGTCTTTGAAATCATGGACAAGACCAAGGTGAAGGATAAGACTCTTTTTCAAAAGGCAAGATGGAATGACCATGGGATCTCATCTAAAGGTAGATGAAAAGTATCCATGAGAATCATGCTATGTGCAAGATCTTTGGTACATATATTCAAGAGAAGATAACAAGTGACGGGTACTCACATGATTCTTATTTAATCGTTAGGAGAGCTATATGAAATGGATAGCACTCAAGGGACGAGCCCAGTAAAGAGACAAAGGGTGGGGTAGGACAATGAGTCAACAATAGAATGGTCAAAGATGTAATGCATTAAGGGGCTTGGGTTTGGGTTTACCCTCTAGTGAGGACAAATGATAGGCACCCAATCTATAGGTATGAGTTACGATGTATGGTCCAAGCCAATTAGGAGCGAATTTTCCCCATTTACTTTTTCTACTTTAGTTACGTGTTGATTTTCTTTCAAGACAAGGTCACTAACTTGGAAGGTTCATTCATGAACACGTTTGTCATAAGCATGTTTGATACGTTGTTGGTAAACTTGAAGGTGATCTAGAGCGTTAAGACGACGTTCATCTAATAACTCTAGTTGTGCTAAGCGGTCTTGATGAAATTCATCATCAGTAAGCATGTCATGGAGAGAAATATAGAGAGTGAGTGGATCGGACTTCGAGAGGTAGAACAGCCTCTGTACCATAGACCAGATGAAAAGGGTGTGGCCGCAGTGGAAGTGCGAATACTAGTGCGGTATGCCCATAGGGAAAAAGGAATGTGCGTATGCCAATCCTTCCCAGTATCATCAACCACTTTCATGAGAATTTTGTTGAGGGTTTTGTTAGTGGATTCAGCTTGGCCATTGGTTTGTGGGTAATAAGGTGATGAGAAACTAAGTTGAATGTCGAAGGTGTCGCAAAGTTTTTGTAATGTTTTATTTTTGAATTATTTTCCATTGTCAATGATGAGGCGATGAGGGACACCAAAGTGACAAATGATGTGATGGTTAATGAACTCACATATTTTCTCAACTTTCATGGAGATGAGTGGTATGGATTCCACCCATTTTATGTAGTATTCGAAGAGTGATTATAATCCATTGATGGTGTTGGGAAGAATAAGGATTGATTTCTCCGAAAAGATCCAAACCCCATTGAGAGAAGGGCCAAAGGTCACGAGCAACTGTAAGGCATGACCAAGTGTATGATGAAGGTTGGAGTGTTGTTGACATTTCACACAGCATATGACATAGTCGCAACAATCATGGTTAAGGGTTGGCCAGTAGTAGCCTAGGCAAAGAATATGCTTAACACCAAGCAAGGCCACTAAAGTGACCTCCACATATGCCATCATGAACCTCCTTAATGGTATAAGGAATCTTAGAACTTGTGAGGCATCGTAAGAGAATACCATCAAATCCACGCTTATATAGGATTCCCCTAGGATAACGAAATGGGAGACATTTTTAAGGAAGGCGCGTTGTCCGTTACGGGTGAGATCAGGAGGTAAGATGGAGAGGGAAAGGTAGTCGGAGTATTGTTTATACCAAAGGTCACTCGGGTCAGGGGTGTCATTTCTGATTGAGTAAACATCATGAGGTAAATAAGAAGGTGAATGGAGGCATTTTACGGTGATGAATATTTTGGAATCGGAAGGGAAGTGGGTATTTGGGAAGCTAAGCAGGCCATGGTATCTACAAATTTGTTAGTTGAACGTGGGATGGTTTGAAGGGTGTAACAATCAAAGGTGGTCAAAATTATGTCTACGTGATATTTATACTTTTGGAGTATCTCGTTATGACATTGGTACATACCATTGAATTGGTTTATGACCAATTGTGAATCACCAAATATGTGGATTGATTTGACATCTAGGGCATAGGTGGCCTAGAGACCTAATACGAGCGCTTTGTACTCGGCAATATTGTTGGTGCATTCAAAGTCTAGTTTGAAAGACAAAGGCATGGGTTATCCATCCAAAGGAATGAGGATAACACCAGCCCCACCCCCATGCTGACACTTGGAACCGTCAAAGAATAGTGTCATTTGGTAAGGGGGTTCATCCAGGGAAAGAGTAGCAATTGACTCATCGGGAAAGTCAAAATTAGAGGGTTGGTCCTCGGAAATAGGTGTGTCAGCTAGTTGATTGGTGATAGCCTAGCCCTTGATGGACTTTTTGTGAATGAATTTGAGGTCAATATCAGCTAAAATCATAAGCCATTACACAAAGGCACGCTGATTTTGATAAGGTTTGGCATACATGAAGTGTAAAGGATCGGTGTTGGTCACAACGTAGGTTTTTTGGTTAAGTAGGTAATGGTGGAGTTTGGTGGAAATGAAAACTAAGGCTAAGCAAAGATTTTCTAGATGGTTATATTAGGTTTCATAGTCCAAAAGAGTATGGCTTATGTAATAAACTGCCTACTCCCTGTGTTGTTCATCGCGATGAGCGAGCATGGCTCCCAAGGAATGATCGGTAGCTGATATGTATAGGTAAAAAGGTTGATCATCCTTAGGTGGAATGAGTATGGGTGGTTGAAGAAGGTATTGTTTTAGGGCCTCAAAAGCTTTGTGATAGTCATCATCCCATTTAAAGGAGACATCCTTCCTAAGCAGATGATGAAATGGTTGACACCGATCAGATAATTGTGAAATGAAACAACGAATGGACTGTAATTTACCTTGCAAGCTATGGAGTTTTTTAAGGTTAGTGGGTGGAGGCATTTCTAGAATGGCCTTGACTTTAGTAAGGTCAACTTCTATACCATGGAGGGAAACAATAAATCCCAAGAGTTTTCCTAAGAGAACCACGAAGATGCACTTTTTAGGTTGAAGGCAAACACAATATTTAATGAGGCAATCAAAGATGGTTTTGAGGATGGTGAGGTGCTCGGCACGACGTTTAGATTTGGCTAAGATATCATCCATGTAATCTTCCAATATGCGATGCATGATATCATGGAAGATGTAAGTCATAGCACACTGATATGTAGCACTAGTGTTTTTAAGGCCAAAAGGCATGACTCGATAGAAAAAGGTTCCCCAAGGGGTAATGAATGCGGTCTTGTGTTGATATTCTAGGGAAAGCAAAATTTGGTTATAACCCAAGAAGCCATCCATGAGTGAGAGAATCTTGTGACCAGCGGTAAGGTCAACCAGCTGATCAATACCAGGCAAGGGAAAGTCATCTTTCGGGTACGCTAGGTTAAGGTCACGGAAGTCCGTGTAAATCTAGAGTCCTCATGTTGCTTTAATAATAGGGACAATGTTATAAATCCAACAAGGATATTCAATGGGTAAGATGAAGGAAACGGAAAGAAGGTGCTGAATTTATTCTTTGACGAGAAGAGCAATGCGAGGGTGTATTTTCCTCAGCTTTTGTTTGATAGGTTTGGCATCGGGAATGGTTACGATATTGTGGACCACTATGGTGGGGTAAATACCGGGCATGTCTACGTAAGACCAAGTGAAAGCGTGGTTATGATCTCAGAGAAAAGAAGTGATGGCTTCCTGTTCAGCAGTATCTAAAGATTGCCCAATCTTTAGGATGTGTGGATCGTCCTGAGTATGAATGTTGATCTCGATAATTAATTCATTCAACATGGTTTGCATCTTAGAGGGTAATGACCGATGAATATATGAGTCTTCTACACCAAGGTAGGTGAGTATGGATTCATCATCCTAACAATGAACGACGTTAATGGTAGGTGTGTCGTCTTCCATCATATCAGGATACAAGAATGGAAGAGTGGAAGGGGCCGTGCCTTCACGTTGTTAAGTCAACGGCCCAAAGGAAATGGTGTTTATGAAAAAAATTAGGAGGGATAGAGTTAGGATCCATCGACTCCGTCGGTGAGGGTGGTGATGAAGGTGGAGAAGGGATAGGGTCCTCAATGAGTTCAATGCGGGCCTGTTTGGTAGGAGGTTCGGGGAAGCCGATACCGCTACGCTCATTATGTTGTGGGGTGGTACATGGAATAATGGTGTGGCGGCCTTGTTCATAAAATCCAAAACCAAAACCCTTCCACACATAATGGTGAAGGAAGGTGTGGGTGAAACGGCGGTTGGTAAGTGATTAGAAGTCGGCGGAAAATGAGCGGGGTTGTGATAGTGGTTCGTGTGTGTAAGTGGTAGTATCAAGTCCCCCATAGGTGATACTAGTACGAAGATGAGGAGGACCATAAATGAGGCATTCTCCTATATGGTGATTATAGCGAGGGTGTTGGTGAAGGCGTCTATACTCGTGTGGAGTAAGGAATGTGTTGACACTATATAGGCAAGTACTCCCCCAGTGAGACATTAAAAACACCTTCCAAGGGACCAATGGTTGGTATGTGGGTAGTTGGTATGGATGATGTGTCGGAGGTCAATGCGGAGGTGGAGTTAACAGATTGGGAAGCTAATGGGTCAGCTGTGGAGGTTATGGCAGCGGTAGGAATGGAGGAGGCATGTGCGGTGAAAGCAAAGTGGTTGTCTTGTGGTAGGTGGAGGTGTAGGTGAAGTGGTATTGGGTGTGGAGGTAGACGGCTTGACGTGTATGAGCACATCATGGGGTCGGTAAAACATGTTGCATGTTTTGAAAGGTGATGGGTCAGCTAGAATGGTATAAGTGTGTCCTTCGTGTTCAAACTTTACACAATGATGCAAAGTGGAAGGAACGCAACCCATGACACGGATCTAGGGTCTACCAAGAAACAAGTTATATTGCAATTCCCCCTCAAAAACATAAAATAATTATGAAGGCAGTGCGGGGCCCACGCAAATGTGAAGGATGACAATGCCTAGTGTGGAGATGTGATAGCGTCATTGTATGAATGCAACATGACCAAGATGTTTTTATTAGATTGTTTATGTGAAGTGTTAACAAAACAAATAGGGTAAGGCGTAGGAGGAATACATGTTCAAATGTCGATTGATGGGTGGTTGCACGCGTATGACTTCTGAATCCACATCTGATTGTGAGAGCTTCCTTTTGGCTAGGAGGAACTACATGTAATAAAAACAAGACCACCAGAAGGAATTAAACAATATGGGTAGTGAACTACCTAGCGTAAGCTAGATCCGGGAAGTATGATACTCCCTAGATGGATTTCAGTCCAATGTTTTAAACAAATTAATGTTGTAAACAAAGTAAATCCTATTGTTATTTTAAAATGATTTAGGTATCTCACTTAAAAACACAATAAGAGATAGATCTAATCTAACAGGCTAAGCTAGAATAGAATCCAAAGGTCAAATGATTGATTCTGGGTCTCTATAAGTCTGATAAAGGTCTCGGGTAGATCACAAGTGAGTGAGGGTGAGGTAAAATTAAGTGGGTACGTCTCTGTTTAAGGATGTGTGTACAAACATAGAGACCGATGTCGGTCGGGGGTGATCGACGGAGTTAGGTATAACCGGTGCCATTCTTGTGAGATCTAGAAATGTCACAGAATAGGGTTTTGGTCTCCTTTGTGATTTCACAAAGGATTTTGGTTAGTCGGGATGAGGTATTGGGTGACTGGAGTAGGCTTTTGTGAGGTTTTAATAGGTCTCTAGAGGTGAAAATGTTGGAGAAGGTCAATAGAGAGTAAGATAAACAATGGGTGATAAAATAATGATGAAATGAAATAACCAAGAAAGTATGATGTTGTACTTACTTGGATTTCATTCCTGAAGGTCTGTGTGTGAAGGATGGAGGTGTTGATGATGGGTTTGAAGGCTGTAAGTGATCACCAACTAAAGAATAGCTTCTGCATGGGCAGCATACACACTCCTCTTTGCTCGGATAGATCAGATCGTGGTTGGGATGGCTGTGCAGGAGAAGATGCTCAATCTCCTTCCTTGGATGTGAGTTTTTGTTGGAATTAGCTCTCTGAAGATGCGTTATCTATCTGAGATGTTCTCTTGCTCGTCAAATTCCTCCCAATGTTTGCTAACCTTGAGAATAAGATAGTTTAGGGGTTAAAAGGGGTAACCGATGGTAGTCTAGCTTAACCAACGACGGTTAGGGGTAACCGACGTCGGTCAAGGTGAGATTTCCTAGGTTTACTAAACTAGGGAGATCCTCCTGATTTCCTCGGATCTCGTGTCATTATCCCACGGATTAGACTCGGAGCCTCTTGTGAGCATGCGGGAATGTGGTTAGAGGGAATGTAGGCATTGATTTTTTTAGGGTTTGGGTAATTCTTAGTTAGTTATGGTATCTTACTAAGAATAGGTATTAGGTTGAGTTAGCTTGGTGAGGTGTCTAAGTGAACTATATGTGTAGATATTATTTAAATAAGATATTTAAATAATAAATATAGTGAGGATAATGCATTAATTTAATAATATTAATTAAATTAATATTAGTGGGGTGAGGGGTTTTGGCTAGGTAAATGTAATAAAGGGTGCTTGTATATCAAGAAACAAAAGGGGAGTGTGACCTAATTTTAGTGTCTACAATCCCTCTCTATCCTATGATTGAAGAATTTCAATTCACCAAGATGAAGATCATTGTGGACCATTCTCTTATTGTTTTAAGTTCTCTCAAAGATAAGCAAGTGCATGTACCCGAAGAAAAGAAGTTAATGAGATCACTAGTTCCCCTATTATATTTAAGGATAAGATGAGCACACATGAGTCTTTTTGTAGTCCTTCAAAAAAATAGAAAATGGAGAGCCATGTCGGGAAACTTTTCTTCACAACTATAATAGTCATGTCTCAATTCCCCCTTCGTAATGCAAACAAAAGGAAGAGGATGATGTTGTTGATAAATCTTTCCTTACCTCGACAACATTTCAATTCCCCTGCTAACTATGAAGATGAATCAGAAATGCATCTTGTACCTAAGAGTCATGATCTTCTAGAATCAGGTGCTGATTTTGTAAAAATAGTAGGTATGTTTTTCAGAAGCATGGTCAAGATTACACCTAATGGTAAACCATCCAGTACTTTTTTCCAAATTCCTCTTGAAGATGATTACAAGGAAAATTCAATGGAAGTTTATGTTTCTCATGAGATGTGACATGGTGATAATTGCAATCTTCATTCATATGCTAGCATCATTCCATCAAAATAGGGAGTTAACACTATTGGGATTGGATTTTCTCATGGATCCAATTGTCAAAGTTTGGTGATGTGCAAAAATTAGTATGAAGGTAGTTGAGGGTCGTACAAGTCTTTGTATGGCACTATTCATCCATAGAAGAGGAGCCTCAGGAAGATATTCAGTTATTCATAAGGACTGAATGTTTTTAGTATGGAGTATCATTATCTGGATGGTCTTCTTTCCTCAAATTTTCTTTTCAAGCCACATAGTGTTCCCATGATATTTTGGTATGCCCAACTGCTCATCTTCAATTCACGGGTGCCTCATACTTTCACCATGTTATTCCACAAAGGTACTTATTTTTCTCAGCCTGTCTTTGGAGTTGTGTAAGTTTCATGTAGTCCTTCTTCTTTCCCATGTAAATATCCTCTTCTATCGTTGTATATGCTTTCCTTGTTTTGGCTTGTTTCCTTTCCTATTCCTTGTTGTGTGTTGTGTTTTGTTTTTGTCTTTCCTTTTGGTTTGTTTCCCTTCCGTGTGTGTTGTCTTTTGTATTGGTTTTACCTTTGAATCTATTTGCCCAATGGATAAGGCACTGGTCTACTTTCCCAAAGTTTTTCTATGATTCTTGATCTTGCCTCATTCCTCTGTCCCAACCAAGTCATCCCCAAAAATAGCCAATTGTCACCCTAAAAATTCCCCTCATTTTTCAAGTCAAGTTTCAAAAAAATTGAGTTAGTGCCTGTTATCCCAATTTTTCCCCCCGTGCAAAATTGATCAAATATGACCCCACAAAGAAGAAAATCGGAAGGGGTGGTTCAGTCATGTGAGCCCATATTCCAAATCCAACAATGAATGGGTAGGGTCGGCAAAGGAGTCCAGCCAACGGCATCAATGGAGATCGGAGCGTGCAGGGAGAAGATTAAAGAAAGGGCTCAAAGTTTTGGACTTCACATGTGAGTCGAGTCGGGGAAAAGCAATGGACCCATGGAAGGCACCACGTGCCTCATCGATGTAAATTCATAAGTGAGACCCAAGGGACAAACCCCAAATGAGTGTCAGCCCTCCATGTGGTCAGAGCCTCAAAAAGTTAAATTGGTTGTTGAAAATTCTAAGGCCAGTGGATGGCACCACGTGTCTCATCGGTGCACCTTCAAGGGTCGAAGCCAAAGGCGGTTCCCAAACAAGCGTCATCTCTCCATGTGTCTAGGGTCTAACAAAATTAAAAAGGGGACAGATCTAGCCGTTGAATTGGTTGAGTATAGAAAGACCGCAGAAGGTGCCACGTGTCTCTTCGGTGCACTTTTGGTATGGTACACAAACATGGAGACCCCAAACATGTGCAATCCCTCCACGTGGTCGAGTCCAAAAAAAAAACCATATATTGAATTGGCTAAGTATAAAGAGTAATGAAAGCCTCCATGCATCCCAATGGTGAACCTCCAAAGGCCAAGTTCAAAGCAGGATCCTAAGTGAGCGCAAACCCTCCATGTGCCTCATCGGTGCAACTTCGCAGGCGTGAGGCCCAAAGAGAGACGTTGAGCGATGCACCCTCCATGTGTCCCAAGTCCAAAAAGGGGACAGAGTCGGCCATTGAAAATTCCAAAGTCTATGGAAGCCTCCATGCATCCAATTGGCGCTCTTTCAAAAGAAAAGTTTGGGGAGCAATTCCAATATGTGTCACCCTCCACGTGTCTCGGGTCGTCGGGGCACTTTGGAATTTTTTTGGTTTTGTTTCCAAAAGGGAAAAAGTCAAATGTTAAGCCCGCGTCGAAAGTCAAAGTGGGAAGGTGGATCGTCGGAGAACTTTGAAGATTTTGGCTTTATTGCCAAAGGGAGTAAAGTTACAAAAATGAGCCGCAACTCTATGAAGCCATGTATTGAATATCCATTGAAAAGTCAAAGCGGAGAGGTGGGTTGTCGGGACACTTTAGGAATTTTGGTTTTGTTTCCATAAAAGGCATAAAGTGATAAAGTGAACCACGGCCCTACTCATGCCAAGAGATAAAGTCAAATGTTGAGCCCGCATTGAAAGTCAAAATGGGAAGGCGGGCTGTTGGAGCATTTTGGGAATTTTGGTTCTATTTCCAAAAAGAGAGTTAAAATTTATAACATGCTCCATGACTCTGCTAGGGTCTTGAGCCCGTGTTGAAAATTCAAAACAAGGAAGTGGGTCGGTAGAGAACTTTGAGATTTTGAGCCTTTTCCCAAAAGAAGTAAAATTATAAAGTGAGTCGTGACTCTGTTACCACTTTGGTAAAGCCACATGTCAGACCTATATCAAAAGTGAAGTTGCGGGCCTGTAGGGTTTGAGGGAGAATTTTTCACTTTACATATTTTGCACCGAGGCGTAATTTCAGTTTCGATCCCTGAATCCATTTTGCAAAAATTGCATTTTCGCCATTTTTGTACAAATTCAATTCAAATATTCAAATGAGCATAACTTTTGCTCCAGTGCTCAAAATTTGACAAATTTTATACTATTGGAAAGATCTTGGTCTCCTCTACACCATGGAAGCATAAAATATTATTTTCAGTAGGATTTGATGGTTGGAAATCTGGAAAACATCTTTCACACCATTAATACGTGATCTGATTGCTTCAAACAGATCAAATTTGATCCGATCTTCCATCCTTCCTTCTCCAACACGCCAAATAGACATGGAGAACCAACTGGATATCTTGATTTGGGTGAAAATATGGAAAACATATTTCATGCCATTAATATGTGATCAAACTACTTCAACTAGATCAGATTTGATCTGATCTTCCATCCTTCCTTCTTCAACACACCAAAGACATGCAGAACCAGATTTGACAGATTATAGGAGGATTTGCAGGGTTATTGATGGTTGGAGGTTGAGCTTCCAAATCAGATTTATTTCCTTCTCTTCTTCTCCTCTCTTTGCCTCATCTATAAATGTAAGAGCTTTTCTCATTGTAAAAGGTTGGACTCTGATACTTTTGAAGTGTAAATAGAATCGAAAGCAATCAATACAGAAGAATTTCCCCTTTCTCTCTATCTTCATCTATTGTCTCTTCTTGCTTACTTGAAATTTTGGATCATTTATCTTCGTAATAAGAAATTTTGTGTTCTTATTGATATGATTTCTATAAATTTGTGTCTATGGAATGATATCTTATGCTGTGAATGTGAATGATTTTTTTGTATCACCTTTGCTCAAGTACATATAAGGTTACACTCTGCTATCTATATTTCCCAAAGTACTTGTTATACTCTGCTACTCTTTCCCTTCTCTAGTTCTTCCATTCATTTGTATTGATAATCTATTTTTGGTAAAAATCATTTCAAGATGTCAGAAGTCCAGCCTTAAGATGAAAGTTGTACATTTCTATATAAGATTTTTTGCTTGCTTTCAATAAGGGAACCTCTCCCAAAAAGAGGAGGGACTTGTTATCCCTTGACCGTGGTTTTTTTAAAGTACCATTTTAAAACCCAACACACCTTTAACCCTAAAAATGTTTTAAAATGCAAAAATGACCATTTGGGACAAAACAAAAGACTACGCCCTATGGGCACCCCCCTAGAGATTCATTTAAGACAACAAATTTTGGAAATAGTCCCCCTAGGAAAATTTTCAAACATTTTACATTTTCGATATGAAAATCTAAAATTGAAAAGAACCAACCTTAAAACATGTCAGTCGATATCCCACTCATGGAGGCATGATCATGATCTCGTAACGGTTGTTTCGACTGTACTCTCGTTGAAAATGGTCATCATGGGTCTAGAGCTCCAAATTCACCAAATCGAATATGCGTAAATGAATTAACAAATGAGTTATTTTGATATATATGATGTTTTAACCTCATTTTGAGTGTATGTGTTCACATAGCTAGAGAGTTGGCGTAGGTATATCTCTATATCCCCACACAAATGGTAAATCCTCTTTGTCTTTTTAATTTAGTGTTTATTTTTCGATACCTTATCTATCTGCACTTGAGTCTTCTCATCCTCTTATAGGTATCGGGAGCTTAGACAACAACGTTTCGACACACGGGGGTGTTATGTATAGCTTCTAACTCCCTGTTTTAGGAACACCATACTCAGACTCTACGTTTTACGCCTCTTCATGGCTAAGATGCTTCTTCGGGGAATATCTACACACCCAAAATTACATGTGCTACATTGTCAAAAAATGATTATAAAATTCCCCAATGATGATTCAAGTCCTTTCAAGAAGGTGTTCAAGCTCCAAAACCCATTTGCGTAGTGTATATTTGTAGCCTAGACATCCTTACTTAGCCTTCCCGCACTTTTTCTAGCTTTCTGCTTCTTTCTGTGCATGTTTTGGCCTTTAGTGCCAGGACCGCCACCCTGTGCAGGCGGCGGTCTTGACCGATTTTTCCAGATTCCATCATGCGTGTTTTTAACATGCAATGATTCACTTAACTTCACTTTTAGGATGCATCCGTGAGCCAAATTGTCTAAAAATAGTTCTGATTTCTTGGTTCTCCTTCCCTCTTTTATTTTTGCATGTTTTTTAGTTAGTTAGGAACTGTATCTTCTTGCCTTGTGCATGAAGGCACATCCCAGCCTCAATTCTTATATATTCGATGCTTTTGTTCAAGGAAAAGGCCTAAGAATTTTTGTGTATCTTGTATTGTGTTGCTGTCATAATATTGTTAGGAATTACATAGCCAAGCTCATATCTCTTGTGTTATCTCTCTTCTACTTGCATTGCATCCAAACTGCCTTCAAGTTGCCATTGCTCAAGCGTCATCCTCTTGTTGTTGTTCTTGCATTCCCAATCCCTTGGACTCATATGAACACTTAGAGAAATAAATGAACAAACTGAGGGGAAATATACGGATACAACCAGATTTTCCAAAGCTCTTTCTTATCCAGGTTGGAATTGTGTGTTTGTTTGCTTTATTTGTCAAATTGTCAATTTCAAATCACTAGTTTCAATTACATATCAAATAGAGTAGTAAATTTTTTCATTTTAGTTAGTTAGGCAATCACAAGTAGATTAAATCATTAGAAGGTTTGCTCTTTGACATTACCAGGGAAGTTGTGGGGAACAATAGCTCTTCTAGGGTTATGATTTGTTCTTCACTTCTGAGGTAGGGTTTGAAGGGTTTTGATTAAATTAGGTTTTTTTTTAGGTTTAGATTCACATATCCGTAAAATTAATTAGCTACATCCATTTGATTAATTGTATTTAGTTTGTTTATTAGATTAGATGCATTGTTTAAAAACCCAAAAAGATCAAAAACATTTACTTTCATTAGATTAGTTTGATTTCATTGCTTTGTTATGTTATATTGTGAAAACAACAAAAACATAGATTAGGTTTCCTTTGATAGTTATTTTTCTTATTAAAATAATTTCAATTCATTCCGCATGACCATCAATGCTCCATAACAAGAGTAGACATAAAGTTGTGACCCTTTGGTCCCACAACCCAACAAGCCGAATTGATAACTAACATTGATACAAGTTTGTGTTTAATAGTTCTACGCACACCTATAAATTTTGATGAGAAAATAGAACAACTAAACACACTAAACATCATTGCTAATCAAGCCTACGATTATTGGACTACTCCTGGCAATAGGGTTTGATTACACGCATGACCATAAAAGGGCCACAACCTCCATGATTCTTTGGTTGTGATCCTCAGGTCCCATAACCCAACGAGTCTACTGACCAATTAGACATTGACACTAGTTTGTGTACATTAGTATTCACATCTTCAACACTTCCACCAGACATTATTACACAACTTTCCTTATTGACGATAGCATCTTATTAAACTAAGGCTCTTTGGACTAGACCGAAAAATCACCCGTTATCCCTGTGGCTCCACTACGTCTCTCATTCTCACTTCCATGACCTTGTCTAGAAATCCATATGAGGCACCCGTAGGTCACTTTCCACATGTTCAACAACCAATAAACAAAATCTCAAAGCAGAGCTCGATATTGATTGGAGTCTCCAAGCAGCTATTATATCAAACTGAGCCATCACACTACTTCAGGTTAGGAGAGTATCCTTTACCTTAGACTCGCAGATCCTGATATTGCACGTTGAAGATATAAGATTTCCCAATTAGCTTTTTCATCATCATCTCATTCACACCCACTTCCATTCTACACCGGTTGTCTTGGCATGACCTTGAGAGGTCGAGTGTAAAGAATTTCACATGTTGATTTTTACGTTGTACAATGACCATATTTATTTTTCCCCTCTGGGCATTTTAATCTAATATACCCTCAAAAGCCACTTTTGTGGCCATATTTACTCCTCCTTTGGGCATTTTTATTTCAAAATCCTATCTAATATGTGCACGAAGTCCTCCTTTGAGGCCATATTTATTCCCCCCTTAGGAAATTCTATTTCAACACTCACTCTATCCATTTCTACTCTCAAATTCCACCTTTGTGGCCATACTTACTTGTCCTTTGGGGGTATTTCATTACCTACTTTTCACTTTCCTCCTTGACCATTTTTGTGTTCTATGTTAGGGCACCATAACCTTTCATCCTCATCCCTTGCAGACGCATACCTATTCACTTGATTCCTCATGTATGAAGGATTTCACATACCTTTCACATTTAGTTGCACATAATTTGATGTTTTCCTATGACCCATTGGTCATCGAAGCTTCAGCATCCATACTACATGGTGATCTTCACCCACCCACTTTCCCATAGAACATTGTCACTCGTCTCTGTTGAGACTATAATTTTCCTCTACCGATGTGATATTGGAGTCACCACCATAGTTTATTATTATTGTCATTCCTTTTTCCTTGGGGAATTTTATCTTGGTAATCATTTTACCCATTTTCTTCACCCACCCACCTGTATCATGTACCTTTTTCAAATGTGTCATTGATTTCCCATGACATCATCGATCCCCATTTGAGGGGATCTCATCATCTACCTTTCGTCAATCCTTATTTACCCTTAATCTCTCATCATTTTTTGTCTCATGGCTTGCTAGTGCAAACCACTCAACAAAAAGGGGAAAATGTAGACACCTAAATTTGGTATCTATACCCTTATCACCCGTGTGCGCATGTTTTTAACATGGTCTTAGCTAGACCCCTTAATTTAATTTAAATTCCCATACCCCATCACCTCTAGCCATAATTAATTCATATTAATTAATTAATACCCATTACCTTTCCCTAATAGACTTTCTATTTTGCATCCTTATGCTTTTTTTAACCTATCTCTACCTCCAACTCACCCATGATACACCTTCTTCCCACCTACATGATTTAAATCATTTGCCCAATCCTTAAAAGCTCGAAATCACACCAAAATCATAAAATCTAGCCCCATTGGGGAAACTTTCCCATGATCGGTAGCGACCCAGCCCAGTCGTCATCGACCCTATAAAGCTAAGCTCTTTCTTTCCATAAAGAGGAGATTCATGTGAATTTTGGACCTTCCTTGCGACCTGTGAACTCTCTCTGTGCACAAGAAATGTTCACGAGCTTATAGATCTCTTGGACATCATTTCAACGTGTTTACATCACTCATGATTATCCTTCGTGAGATTATTATCATCGTTGTGTGGTTTTACTTTATATTAATCATATTATCTTGGTTTTTCTCGCATCAAACATTTTATAGGTTCATATAAACTTTAGTAACACCCAGAGCTTCATCAACAACCTTCTCTTCCATCCTCTTTTCTTGTAAGTCTCCCATTTCATCCTTTTGACCTTGTTCTTATCCACCTTTGCTACGGTCATCATCGACTCAACTTTGGTCATCATCGACTGTGGTCTTGCTCACCGATCAATCCTTATTGTTTTTTCTCGCCATTCCCTTGTAGTTTTTTTTCCTCTAAGAACATTCTCGCAAGTCATCTTCAAACATCCACAAACTTTTTTACTATCTAGTTTACACTCAGGATTTTACAAGCCTACATACTTTTATTATTTTACATATCCATCCTCCCGAGTCGCTTTCGACTTTCCTTCGCATAGTTTGGGTCGTCAGTCGACCCAAACCAAGTAACATTTAATCTATAGTTATTTTAATCAAAGCATCTTTTAGATCAATCTCGGTCACTTTTCGATTTAGTAATACCTCTATTTTCGTATTATATGTTGTTTCATCCTTTACTTCACTTTGTCTTACAAATGGGGTTGACATCCACCAAGGAAGTTAAAGCTTCTTAGATCCACTTTGTCGGGTGAACCCCACATATCATATTTAATCCATTTTTTTTTTATTCTTATTTCGGGTCATCAGCTTGTAGCAGTAAGGATCCATCATCTACTTTGTGCCCGTCCATCCATCGCCTCGCGTTAAAGGTAACATAAACCCTCCATCATTTCGAGTTCTATTTTCTTTCATTATTAGTTCATTCATTTGATTAGGAACAAATAAACTTGTCCAATGCCTGTTTCACCATTTTGATCCCAAAATTTCCCTTCCTCTTCATCCTAGTCCTCCAGCAAGCCTCCCAAAACTAATAATTATGCCTTTTCACCCTTCATTCTAACCCAAATCCCAAATCACCATTACTAAACGTGTGTTAGAACATTTTCTCTATCCATTTCCAAAAAAAAAAAAACAAAAAAATGTATGGTCCTGACCCATGCCAACACCAAAATCATGGAGGAAGAAATCACCTAGCTGAAGTCTCAAGTGGTAGAATTAACTAATATGATGTGAGGATTAAACCAGCAGAATACCCTTTTCTCAATAAACTGAAGAAGGAGCCCTCGTCATCAAAAAGTATGTTTTCATCCACCCCTCATGGGCCCAAGTTGGACTTCCCAAGGTTCAATGGTACTGATCCCTACAGGATGGATATATCATCTTCGAGAAATTTTTCACTTCACAATACATATTCAAGTAAATCAGGTCCCCATTGCCTCTTTCCATTTGGAGCAAGAAGCACTTCAATGGTACTGTTGGTATCTCAAATCAAATGATGAACCAAATTGGTCAACCTTCCAATCCCTAGTTTTGAGCCAATTTGGTCCCTCTACATTTGAGGATTTCATTGGAGCACTCACAAAACTCCACCAAATGGGTATTTTTCACGATTATCAGATCAAATTTGAAAAGCTTTCCAATCACACTAAAGGGTTATCTGATGATTTTTTCAAGATTTTGCTTTGTTAGTGGCCTCAAGGAGCCAATTCGATCAAAGGTGAAAATGTTTCAGCCACAAAACATGATGGATGCCTTGGGACTGGCTAAGTTAGTTAAAGATAAGCTTTCATCTCAAAATTTTGCTCTCACCTTTTAACTAGCAAAGAACCCAAATCACCTAAAAGTTAACCACAACCACCCCAGTCAAGCATCTTACTGAAGCAAAGATGTGGGCTCGTAAGGAGAAGGGATTGTGTTACAATTGTGATGAAAATGGGTTAAAGGGCATCGGTGTGTCACACAAAATATTTACTTGCTTGATGTGGAATCACCTCCACATCCAGAAAAAAGAACATGATACCCAAGAATTCTAAGATTCTCATGAAGAAGATTCTCCAAAATATTTTGTAGCATAAGAGGCTCTACCAAAGATCTCTCTACATGCCTTAGTAGAGTGTGACCACTCCTCAAACCATGAAGGTCAAGGGTTCTTTAAAAATATCCCTCTCACAATCCTCATTGACTCTGCAAGTATCCACAATTTCATCGATCCTCGCATTGCTAAATAGGTTGACTACTTTGTACACCCTTGTTCCATCTTTGAGGTCATGATTGCTAATGGGGGCACATTGCCATGTAAAGGGAAGTGTCACAATGTACGTATCACCATAGGTGATTACACTCTTCACTCTGATATGTTTTCCTTCCCTTAGGTGGATGTGATGTGGTTTTGGGTGCACAGTGGCTCCGCACCTTGGGACCTATTCTCTGGGATTTCTCATAACTTTGGATGCAATTCACAAATAGTGGTCAGAAACACACCTTAAAAGGGTTATTTCATGGGTCTTCCATAGCATCATCAATTCCCATTGCATGGAGAAACTTCAAGAAAGGATCACATGGGTTCATTTCCCAATTGCACTCCATCCAACTCCATTCCACCTCTGCTCCTACCTACCCCGCTCCTTTACAAGCCATTCTCAATAAACATGTAGCCATTTTTCTTGATCCGGTAGGACTACCCCCTTCATCCTGAAGACCATCACATTCCACTTCACCCAGAAGCCTTCCCCCCAACATTTTACCATACCGCTACCCCCATTTGTAAAAGATGGAGATTGAGAAACTCATCTGGGAACTCCTCACCTCTGGTGTAATTTGTCCCAACACAAGCCCTTACTCCTCCCCATGCTTCTTGTCCACAAAAATATGGTTCATGGCACCTCTGCATTTAATTTTATGCCCTTAACCACCTCACTATCAAGGATAAGTTCCCCATTCCGGTCATTGATGAGCTTCTTGATGAGCTCCATGGAGCCAAATTTTTCTCAAAATTGGACCTTCATTCTGGCTACCATCAAATTAGAGTGCATCCCAATGACATTCCCAATATTTCCTTCTATACTCACAAGGGTCACTATGAGTTCTTAGTCATGCCATTCAGCCTCACTAATTCTCCTTCCACATTTCAGGCACTCATGAACAAAATCTTTCGGCCTTTCCTTTGTCATTTTGTATTGGTTTTCTTTGATGATATTTTGATCTGACCACACATGGGAAGACCATCTCCAACATATTGACAAGGCATTACAACTTCTGGCCGACAATAAATTATGTGCCAAGCAATCCAAGTGTTCCTTTTCCCAAGAAGAAGTTAAATATCTAGATCACATCATCTCATCCAAGGTAGTTTGTGTGGATCAGACAAAATCAAGTACCATGCAACAATGGCCACAACCAACAACCCTCAAAATCCTTCGAGGATTCCTTGGCCTTACAAGATACTACCACAAGTTTTTCAAAAATTATGGCAAGATGCAACTCCCTTGACATCTTTATTGAAGAAGGATGCATTTACGTGGGATACATCAATTGTCAGGAATTCCTAGCACTTAAACAAGCTATGTGTAGTACCCTAGTTTTGGCCTTTTCAGACTTCACCAAAACTTTCACCATTGAGAGTGATGCTTATGAAAATGGGTTGGGTGTTGTTCTACTTCAAGAGGATCATCCTATTGCATTCACTAGTAAATCCCTTTCTGGAAGAACATTGGCCTTGTCTACATATGAGAAAGAAATGTTGGCAATCCTCCATGCAGTAAACAAATGGCGGCCATACTTACTTGGGAATCATTTTTGCATCAAAACTAATCATCAAAGCTTGAAGTACTTCTTAGAACAACGTGTCTCTTCCCCGATTCAATATAAATGGGTTAGCAAGCTCATGGGTTATGATTATGAGATCACATACAAGAAGGGAAAATATAATGTGGTGGTTGATGCTCTTTCACACTCCTTTGAGGACCAGGCCTCCCTTTCCACCATCTCCATGCATGTTCCAAATTGGTTGGAATTTGTACATATAAAATATGCAATAGATCCTGAATTACAACAACTCATTCATCAAGTAGTCACTCACTGGGGCGATACCAAATTATACATGGGATGGTGCTTCCTTGCGATACAAATGACACCTAGTGCTTCCTCGTGACAAGGATCTTATTCAAGATATATTCTATGAGCTCCATGTGTCTCCCACATCCTGGGAACTCTAACTTTCTGAAAACCTATAAACAAACACGACGTAAATATTTTTGAAAAGGCATGAAAGGAGGAATTAAGAAAATGGTGGTTGAATGTGATACTTTCCAATGTAACAAAGGTGAAACAACATCACCTCCTAGTTTTCTCAGCCCTTACCAATCCCTAATAGGATTTGGACAGATATCTCTATGGATTTCATCGAGGGGCTCCCTAAATCTGGAGGTAAAACAATGATCTTGGTTGTGGTAGATCGACTTTCCAAGTATAGTCATTTTTGTTCCCTCAGCCATCCATACATAGCCTCCACAGTTGCACAAATATTCTTGGATCATATTTTCCATCTCCATGGCATTCCCTCTTCAATTGTATCAAATTGTGATTCCACTTTTCACTAGCCATTTCTAGATAGAACTATTCTATTAAACACAGAGGCACTCAAAGACAAAATGACTTCCGACTATCATCCACAAACTAAGATTTTCAATAAATGCTTAGAAACATTCCTTTGTTGCTTTGTCTCAGAGTAACAACAATGGGCCAAGTGGCTTCCCCTAGCAGAATGGTGGTATAATACTTCATACCACACGTCTACCAAGATGACTCCCTATGAAGCAGTTTATGGCCAACCACCTCCCAAGATTCTCTCGTATACCCCCGGAAGTTCTCCAGTTTAGGCAATTGATGTTTCCCTTCATACTCGAGATCATATTCTCAACACCTTGTGGGAAAATCTCCACATGGCACACAACCAAATGAAGCAAGAAAGCGAACAACATCGCTCTAAGCCCACCTTTGAGATCAGTGACATGGTCTTTCTTCACCTAAAGCCATACAAGAAATCCTCCCTTAAACTGAAAGGGTGTCATAAGCTAGCCCCAAAATTTTATGGGCCATATAAATTCCTCTAGAAGATCATGCATGTTGCTTACAAGTTAGACCTTCCGCCCCCTACCCGATTTCACCCAATCTTTCATGTCTCATGTTTGAAGAAGGTTTTGGGAAACAAAATTCAGGGCAAACAATCTTACCATAACTTGATGGTGAAGGTTCCCTCATCCTGGAACCATAAGCTATATTAGAAAGGCGCACCTACCAAATTTTCTCCCACTCAATCACCGAGGTATTAATCCATTGGCATGGGAAGATGCAGCTTAGGATCCACTCTTCCAAATTTAGTAACAATTTCCACATATGAAACTTTGAGGATAAAGCTTTTTTAAGGGGGAGGTGATGTTAGGAACCCCTTTCCTAACCTTCTCTTTACATTAGTTTCTATGGACGCATATGCTTTGTAAGTCATCCCTTGAGCATATTAGTATTATCCCACATGCATAAGAAATAGTTTTTTCTTAGTATATACTTAGTATATATGTATGTGTTGAGGCCCAATGGAGGCATCTATGAAATTATTGTATGCACTTGTGTAAAGGAGGTTTCCCCTCAAAGATGTATTTGATATGTAACTTCAATTGGCATTCTGTTATACCAGATATCATGGTTTTTATGGTTATTCCAGCTATATTTGTTGTGAGTGTCATTAAAATTATCTTGAGAAGGGTATGCATCTCCTTAGGGGGAGCTATGTTGTTCTTATGCTCTAAATAATCAAAACAAAAGAGAAGAAGGTGAAAAGGACCTTGATAGGTTTGGTTGATGTTCCCAACCAAAAGGTGAGCCTATTGTGATGTCGAAGAAAGAGCTCAAGATGTTGTAGGTATGTCTCTTTGTCATTTATCTCAAAGGGGGAGAATTATTTGATGGCATGTGATTACCTTGAGGGGAGAATGAGCTAGTTGTGTTTTCCATAAATGGGTTGGTCATCAATGAAAAAGGGGAAGATAGTTGGCAGTATGTTGTCATTGATGTCAATAGAGTGATGTTGTAGGTGTTTTCATTGATGTCTGAGGTTTCATTGATGTCAAATAAAGTAAGAATCATGAAGGTTGATTGGTAGTGTTGAGTTGCTTGGTATCGGTGATGTAGCATGGGTTCTTGAATTCAGCAAAATGGCTTGTAGAGGTGATGTAGTGGTAGGAGGATGTTGTGATGATGTCATGATAATATTTGAAGTATCTTGTAGATTTGAACATTTTAAATTGTAGCAGGGTGTTTTTGAGGTGTGGTCCAAGTTTCAGGTGTTAATTTGTAAAATTAAGCAAGATATGTGATTTTTACCTCTAATAAGTTTTGAAAGTGAGAAACCAAGGTCGAATTGGACTTTCTTGTGCTCATTGGTGAGTGTAAACTTCACATGGTGTTCCAATATCTTCATGGTATTTAGGAAGGTTCCTAATATAATATTCCAATCATTATTTTATGGATTAATGGGCATAGCTTTATGAACAATCATTAAGAATCGAGGAGGTCAAAAACCCTTCTTAAACCCTAGGTCAAAAGTGATGGATAATAAATTGATCATACATGCCCATAATCAATTTTTTTACCAAGTTTTATGATTTTATGTTGTAGAGGACTTCTCCATATTTCTCCAAGTGGTATTTAGGTGTCATGGTTTTGTGTGGACCCCACTAAAATATGTAAGTTTTTGAAGAAGTTATATTTTATCCATAATTTTGCACTAGACATGTTGACTAAATTTTTTTAGTGAGTATGGAATTCATTCTACATGTACATGATGGTTTCATATCATTTTTATCCCTTAGGAGGTTTATTGAATTCCATTTTACGAAACTAGTTTTTGAGAGAAAAATGGCAGTTTTAGTGGTCCTGGTTGCAAAGGTTTTTTTGTGGTACTTTAGTATGATTTTTAATTTTTGAGAACTTAGTGATGACCTTGATGTCATGATATTTCTATTGATATATCACACTTTTATATTTGAGGTTATTTGATGAGGGTTTGACTTTAACTCGAGCATTGGTTTTGTAGGTCATAGACCTAGTGAGAAGAAGAGTTCCAAAAGGTGGTGTCATTGCATGAGATGATCACACAAAGGTGTAAATTCTTGTTGGAGGTTGATAGTGGTCTTAGAAAAAATTTTCTAAGTGGTCCTTGATTCTTGGTGAATGGATTGGTTTCTCAAGAACATTCAGCTTTGGAGAGTGGTTGTTTTGGTGTAGTAGGCCTATTTGAGACCTAATGAAGGATTTGAATGTGAAGAGGCTATTTCCGACCTATATGGTCCTTTGTATGATGTTTTTAGGATTTTATTAAGTTGTTCTAAGGTTATTTTCCTATGATGGCTGACCTAGGTGAGTAATGATCCTAAGTCAAGTATATAAGCATGTGTTAGTGATATATTTTGAAGTTGAGAGGGTATGGAAAAGTGTGAGCTAGAGAGTTGATTAAAGAGGTGAAGGAGGTATTTTGTAAATCCCAAATTTTTGGAATCTATATTTAAAATGAAACCTTATTTGGTTGTTTCTTCTTATTTACATTTTTATGTTTCATTAGTCACACTTTAATAGTTGTGGCGGTGTTTTTGGTAATTTTCGGTGTGATATTGTTTAAGGTTAGTGCTAACCCGACTAACATAATATCTAGGTAAGTGATCTAACCTAATCCTAACTTATGATGGTAAGTTAGTAACCTAACCGAGTGTCAAAATATCATCTAGATGCATTTGACTCATCCTTAATAAATGCATGGCATTTGATTAGTATAAGGTATTTGGCTTGGTTAATGGGCTTGGCATTTAATTGGTGCTTAGTTGTGATGATATTTGGTGGCATTAGACTTATGAGTTATATTGGCATTAACTTATGTATTAACCATTCCTTGTGGAATGTGGCACTTAGTTTTATTTAATTAATAATAATAATAAAATAACTTAGCCTAAAGCTAAGTGGTGGAATTTTGGGAGTTTAATGATATTTGAATGGATTTTGGAATCCATGGATTAAAAGATATTTAGGTTTTTCTTTTAGCCATTTAGCATGGTGTGAAGAGAGGAGGAAATAGAGGGGAGACTATGTCAAAAAAATATGGAGGATTTTTTGGAGGTTATTATGGCCATCTGGGGCTGATTTTGGGCCTATATTTTGGGATCTCGCCATTTTTATTGCAAGCAGTGTTATGGAGAATTTTTCTAGAAAAATAAATAGGTTTTGGGGTTTTATTTTGTACGGTGTGGAGCTAAGAAGATGGAGGAAGAAAAATAGATAAGGAAAGAAGAAAATCTCATAAGGTATTTGGTCTTCTTCATTCTAAATCTTTCAGCAAGGGTTTCTTGCTTTATCTATGTAGTTTTTACAAATAAATGCATATTCAGTTTTATCCCTTTTTTGGGTAATAAGAAATATGGTTTATCTATTCTGGGTATTAATATTTTCGATCAAGCCTTTATGGGTATTTGGAAAATGTGTTTATTTTATTATGGGAATTATAGATTTCAGATCTCTCAAGTATGAGAGCATGAGATTTCATTTTACCTCCTTATTTGATAACTGAAATTAATGAGGTTATTCACTTGGGTATTTAGAGAAGGTTTTTGACATTTTAGTTATGGGTTTTGGACTGATTTCCAAGCTGCATTTTTACATGTTAGAGTGTTACATTTTTGTTGATTCGCTAGTGTGCTTTAGCTGTTATAAGCAATGTTATTTTTTTGTAATAGTTGCTAGAAGCACTAATTTTTTAATGATTTATTGTTGCAATGTTATAATGTTGAGTATTGGTCGTTTCCTTATTGCATTTAGTTGTTATTTGTTGTGTTGTTTTTATGCAGCATTAGCTAACAAATCAAGGTGTTTTGGGGTGATTTCTATGTTTCAAATTTGCTATTAAATAGATGTGCTCTTTGCTGCAATTTTTGTTGTTAGTTCATTGCATTTTGTGAAACATTTCGTATGCAGTTATTTGATTGGCATATTTAGAAGATTTAGTGTTGTGACATTATGTCAAACAAACTAGTGTGCAATCGTTTGATTGGCATAATTTAAAAAATTAAGTGATGTGACATTATGTCAAATAGTTAGCATGCAATCTTTTGATTGGCATAAATATAAGAATTAAGTGTTGTGACATTATGTCAAACAATTAGTGTGTAATCATTTGATTGGCATATTTAAAAGATTATGTGTTGTGACATTATGTCAAACAAATTGGTATGTAATATTTTAATTGGCATAAATACCTGAGTATGGATTGTGGCATTTTGTCAAACAGTTTACGTGAATGCTTTTATTGGGAAAAGGTATGAAATATGTTATTATGGAATTTTTCATGTTGGTTGCATGCATTCTTTGGACTTTTTGTGAAGTTCATTTTATGGCATTTTTTCATGTTGATTGGCATGCATTCTTTGGACTTTATGGGAAGTTCTTTCTATGGCATTTTTTCATGTTGTTTGCATGCATTATTTGGACTTTATGGGAAGTACTTTCTATAGAATTTTTCATGATGATTGGCATGCATTGTTTGGACTTTATGGGAAGTTCTTTCTATGGCATTTTGTCATGTTGTTGGCATGCATTCTTTGGAATTTATGGGAAGTTATTTCTATGGCATTTTGTCATGTTGTTGGCATGCATTATTTGGATTATATTGGAAGTTTATATTATGACATTTTGTCATACGGTTGGCATGCATTCTTTGGGTATAAAGGATTTGTTGTGCCTTTTGAAAAATACGTTATGTTGCTGATCTAATTTGGCATGTTGTTCATTTTGAGCTTGTGAAGTGAAGTTCATTATATGACATTTTTTCATACTATTGGCATGCATTCTTTGGATTATATTTGAAGTTCATAATATGACATTTTTCATACGGTTGGCATGCATTCTTTGGGTATAAAGGTTATGTTGGGCCTTTTGACAAACATGTTATGTTGTTGATTTGTTTTGGCAAATTGTGCATCTTTGAGCTTGTTAAGATAATGTACATGTTGGCATTATGTCAATTTTTATGTATGCATTATCCTTTTTGCATATAAGGTTACTACGTTGGCATTTTTCAAGTAGTTGGCATGTTGTTTTGTTTGGGCATGTTAAGATGATGTACATGTTGGCATTGTGTCAATTTGTTATGTATGCATTCTCCTTTTTGCATATAAGGTTACTACATTGGCATTTTGTCAAGTAGTTGGCATGTTGTTCCATTTTGGGCATGTTAAGATGATGTGCATGTCGGAATTTTTCATATAGTTTGTATGCTTTCTCATGATGGTTTATGAGATTATTGTTGAAGGCATTTTTCATACTATTTGTATGTTTTCTCATGGTGGTTTATGATATTATTGTTGTTAGAATGTTGTCATACAGTTTGTATGCTTTCACATGATGGTTTACGATATTATTATTGAATGCATTTTGTCATACTATTTGTGGTGTCTCCGAGATTTCACCCTGAAATTTGGGACTACCCCTTTTTAAAAAATTGTTCTTTTCAAAGTAATGGGTCGTTTTGTGTCTTTATTGCCTGCATGTGTCTCCATTGCCTTAAGGTGTTCCTAGTGAATCATATAAGTCAATTTCTACAAATACCCACGTATTAAATTTCATTTTATCTCTTCGCCAAGTTTTGTCCAAGATAATTTTCTTTTATTTATTTAATAAATAAATCATGCCTCAATTGAACCCTGCTGAAGATTTGCACGCCAGTATTTCCACCTCGCAGTAGAGTATTCACCAAGGATGATTTTTTACTAACCAACTATTTGCGCAGAAAGCAGCTTGTTTGTAAATTCTCGCGCGTTTTCTTTTTTTTGTGTTTTTTTTTATTTTTCTTCGCAATTTTTCTTGCTGTTAATTCCGCTTGACTCGTTCATTCATTTTTTTATAGCCTATTTAATTTCCTAGAATTTCGGAAGACATCCATGGCCTCGAGAAAAATAAATAAATTAATCGTGGAGTGTTAATTTCTAATGAAGAAGGATGGAAGTCGAGCTTTTATGAAATAAGCTTCTAGGATGCAAGTCACACTTTTTGGAAGGAGAGTTTTAAAGTGTCAGTGGAAATTTTGGTGGTGGAAGGAAGATGGAAATTTGGAGCCTTCTTGAAAGGTTGTTTTTTCCCATTATGAAAGATAAATCACTTAAGTGCCAATGGGAATTTTGGTGGTGGAAGGAAGGTGGGAATTTGGAGTCTTCCTGGAAGGTTGTTTTTCCCATTATGAAATATAAATCACTTAAAGTACACATGGGAATTTCGGGGCTGCTAGGAAGGGTAAGAATTCCCATCAAAGAAGTTTTATTCACCCATGCAAGTCGCACTTTATGAAATAAGCTTCTAGGATGCAAGTCACACTTTTTGGAAGGAGAGTTTTAAAGTGCCAATGGGAATTTTGGTGGTGGAAGGAAGATGGGAATTTGAAGCCTTCCTGGAAGGATGTTTTTTCCCATCATTAAAGTTAAATCACTTAAGTGTTGATGGGAATTTTGGAGCTTCTGGAAGGGTAAAAATTCTCACTTCCTTGCCTTATTATTTTTAACACAACCTCTAGTCAAAATGTGTGACCCGCCTTTGTAAAAGCTGCATGAATTTAATGATATTTATTTTTATTATTCCTAGCTAAAGTTGGCGCCAAAAATAGGTGAAAATTCAAAGCAAATTGGTGGGCCAAAGAGAAGACAAAGAAGCATGCTAAAAATAAAGGAAATAATTGCAAGGAAAAGCAAGCTAAATCAGGCAAACTTGGGTGCCCAAATTGGGAGAAAAAGCACATCCTATTATTAGGAATTGCTAAAAATAAGAAAAGGTAATGGGTAAAATTAGCATGCAGTTGCTTATATAAACAATGGATGTCATAAGGAGAGAGAAATTAATTCTTTTTGGTGGAGCATGCTGCCCTGGAGGATTTTGGTGCCCAAGGTTGGAGTTGTGAGCAGTAAATAAATATTTTTTATTGTCGGGAAGCAGCTAGTTTTGGCGCCCAAGGTTGGAAGTGCTTTCTTTTTGTTGTTTTGACTATCTACATGTTGGTATAAGTGCACAAGTGAATTAAATAATATTTTAGCTTGCTTGGCATGCAAGCAAAGTCTTAAATTTTAGGGCAGCAAGTTTTATAAGCATATTTTGGTGATAGAAATTAGGCATTCATGCCATGGGCTCCATTTTTGTGCAATCATTTACATGTATTCATCACAGGGGCTCATATTGGTGAAAAGAAGGAAAAGTCAATGTCAAATACATTGAATATATCTTCTGAATCAGGAGGAATTGCAGGTTTGCACAAATTGATCCAATTGCAAGGTCTTCGGAAAAAATAAAAGAAAAAGAGCTCAGACAAAGATTGTTCCAGGCATGATGAAGCGTGATGAAAGAGAAGGGTTAGTAGAATCATGCATTGTTTCCAGGCTTACTGAAATCAATGATACAGACATAGGCCTTGAACCTATCACTGATTTAATTGATAGATCCAAAGCCATGAAAGATCATCTCTTATGCGGGCAATAAGGAGTAGTGGGATTATTCAAGCTACAACATTTCCGGTCATGACCTAGTTGCTTGTTTTTGTTATGGAGTGTGCAAGGTCTTATCATCCTCTTTCTAGGAGGTATGAGATACTACGAAAAAGACAATAATCAAGTTGGATGCACAATTCATTAATTATTGCCTCAAGCTTTCGGCACAACCGTGGTGATTGCAATTTGCATGCAAGATGCTAGTGATAGATGGGAAAATCATAAAGCAGATTACGTGGGTATAATCAATAATAGATACAGAAGAAGCCCAAAGCACCATCGAAATTCCTGAGGAATCTTCCACAATCCAATCTTGTACATGAAGTTGATGATATCACCAAATTGCTTTGTAGGATAAATGGGGAAGCTAATTCCAATAACTTTCACTCTTGGATGTATGCCTTTATGAGGACCATTGAGATCAACAAAGATGATTCAATAATTAATCGGTGGAAATCATCGGTGAGAAAATTTGAAGTGTGAGGTGGACATTCAACTTCAAAATGACTTCATACTTGGTATATGCAATGACTTCTCAAGGGATATTTTCCAAACTGGGATAGATGGGGCATATTGTCAAAAGACTTCATTTATGAGTGCTTTCCACAGTTGATAATTCATGAATGCTACAAGGATTACGGGGAATTTGATGATGGATTCTTTTACATAATCATTTACAAATTAAATAGTGATCGAGGATCGGAAGAGTGAGTAAAGAAGCTTGGCAATTTGTCTCCCAAAGCATGGATGTATCTTCATCTAGTTTGTGGACTTCACATATCTCAGGGTTAGTGGTTTCTCAGGAGAACCAGTTAAGTTGCCAAAGTACCCGAGTGATAAGTGGGTAATCATGGAGTTGTGTAGGCAGCTCATAGAGTTGCATGACTTACAGTCAAAATGGCACAAGTCTACAGGTAGCTTTCCAGTCACAGTGGGTCATTATAGTTGCCAAAGCATTCACCGAGCCAAAGGAATTGAAGCAAAAATGTTTTCTGGGTATGAGCATGAGTTCTTCCTAGCATGAATGAACTTTGACCCATATGGGATAGCAAAGAGGACAGTCTCCCAAGAATACTCACATGTTCCTTCACTTGAAGACTTTTGGATGAAGTGCAGGAGTGAATACAAAGTCAGAAAGGGAGATTTCAGCAAGTTATCAATGCAGCAGGTTTCGACTATGGTTTAGCACGGATACCTACAAATCTCTCAGATGATGGGCATGTGGTACTTGACACATATCATCAAATGGGAGGAGATAGAGCATATTTTTAGGAGAGTGTGGGTGGTTGTCACATGATTTAGAGAGGTCTTTCGCAATCCTCGGTTAACACCTCAAATTGGTTGCAAACAAAGGGGTATTGCTTAGAGGAGGCTTTGATGAACCGAGATCACATGGAATTACATTGCGGGGATTCTAGCAAGATAAAAAAATGAAGGTGAGAGTATCGGAAGGCCGAGAGAATCTCAAAGTGTACAAGAAGTCTCAGGTATTGGAAAAAGGCAAGTCTACATCCATTATAACATTGTTACTTTTGCACGAAGCTTCTCTAGCGTCAATTCACGGCACTTCCGCAGCTCCATGACCTCAAACAGATGTTATTGTTCCACCATTGAATCCATCATCATTTGTATTTGATCCTCAACCACCCATATCTTCTCCTCTCCCTATGAAATTTTGAAAGCACAAATGGCAGAGTTTCAAAGAGCATTGTCTTTGGAAAATTCAGAAGAGGACAGCCATAACATTGTGGTGAATTTGGATGTAGTAGAGTCGAGCATGAGATGGTAGTACATCCGGTGACTTCTTATTCCTCAAAGAGAAATTTCTCATCTTAGTTAGCTCTGCAGAAAGTTCTAGAGGCTATAGAAGAAATCAACTTGGAAGAGGAAGACTTACAGACTACTTATGAGCTTGGGAGGTAGAGGAAAAAAATTTAAAGATGTTAAAATAACTTCAAGGTTGATTATTGAAGAATCAAGGCGTAAGTTCATTGAATTTTTAGTTCCAATCAAGGGAAATAAGGGAGAGCTAATCTGTTGCGGACATATTGGTGACCAAAGTACCATTGGGGAAAATCACCACGGAAGGATTAAATCAAGATACATAGACACTGATAGATGCTTTATTCCTTAAACTTGACGAGGAGAAGGTAGAAAAATACGGACTTCAAATGCAGATCTCCCAGTTATGTGAGATCATCACTAAGGTTTCCAAACCTTCTTCTCACTCATGTTAGTGTAGGAACAAGTATGCAATCATTTGGTTGAAGAGATTGAAGATGCATGGAACTAGGTCAAAGTTATTGCTCAATGGAAAGAGAAAATTATTCACCAAGCTTTAGAGCAGTTCGAGGGAATACCAGCTAGTTTGGAGAATATGCATAGGGAATTATCTCAACTAAAGGAACTAATGATAGGGATAGAAGATGATAACATAGTTACTTAAAGTCATTTGGATACCTTAGCTAAGACACATTCATTGCTAGACAATGTGCTAATTGCAGATCAAATTATACCTAACGGATTGATAGAAAAGGGGAAGTAGTTAGAGATAGCAGTTTCCTTCCACATGGAGATCCTCAAGCTTATGCTAAAGAGGATGTAGTTGCTGGAAAATGACATGGGGGAAATACTAGAGAACATTCCGGATGAGTTGCTTGCTTCCCATGAGGAATTTATTTTGGTTGTGCAGAAGAAGATTGATGAAGCCGTCATGCCTTTCACGTTAGATTCAATTGGAAAACTTGGAAAGCACCATATAGATATTGAGGGATATGTGTCTAGTTTGGAGAAAGTAAAGGCTAACACTACTACTTTGTCGAGAGGGTTGTTGTGGTTTAAAAGTAAGAAAGAAACTGTTGCTAATGTAGATGGGAAGACATCGAGTCACATGTTTGACAAGTATATTCAACTTTAGAACAAAGAAAAAGCGTAGAGTATGACGGTCGGCATATTTTCTTTCTTCTTCCCTTTTCTCTCTTATTCTTATTTTATCGGACAAAATTGTAAAACTAAAGTAATTGGTTAAAAGCCATTACTTTTAGTTATCTCAAAAAGTCCTTAATTGAGAATAGGTGGCATACATGCAAAGAGTTGATTTAGTATTCAAATGCAATGCATGTCATGTAGAGAGAAATTCCATGGGAAATATTCTCAGTTGTTTTCTTTATAGCTTCCGCATGTGTTAGTTTAGTTATTGCTTTCCTATTTGTAATTTCCTTCTATACACTATAAATAGATGAAGAACCTATGGGTTAGAGGATCAGAATTTATAATCATCATTCTTGAGTTCCATACTTGGTGCCGAAACCCTTGATATCTTTTCGAAACCTGAGGAATTAAACAGAGGTGGATTTCTGGAGAACTTTGTGTCAACAGTGCATTTGCTTCTTACTTGGTGTGTAGATTTTAGATAAACTTTGCATTCTCTAAGATTTAGATTAGAAGTTTTCCTTTCTTTTAATTATATTGTGAGATCTATTTGTTTTATCTATGTGTATGAGACCAACTCTGTAAACTATTGGTTGGATTACACATCTTCTTCTCCTTCTTTTTGTATTCAACTATTCCCCCTTCTGCAAATATTTCTTTACAGCTGCTTACTTGTTGCAAAATTGCTTAGCTATGGTTCATGAGCTTCGTAGTTAAAGTAAAACCCACAAATAGTTATTAGAATACATAATTGATAGAAATCTTACATGGGAGCCTCACCGGTAAATGAGGGATATTTATCTCATGACTACCTAGGTTTTAGCTATGCATAAAATCTAGCCAATAGTTTGTATGATTTCTCATGATGGTTTATGAGATTATTGTTGAAGGAATTTTGTCATACAGTTTGTATGCTTTCTCATTATGGTTTATGAGATTATTATTGGAAGGAATTTTTCATACTATTTGTATGCTTTCTCATTATGGTTATGAGATTATTGGTTATGGAATTTTGCTAAGAAATTAGTATGCTTTCTCTTATGGGCATATAAGATGTTATTGTTGGAATCTTGTCAAAGGTTGTTGTTGTTCCGTTTTTTTGGGATAAAGATTAATATGCCAACATTATGTCAAAATAGTTAGAATGCTAACTCATTTTGGATTACAAAATTATTATGATGGAATTTAGTTAAACAATTGGTATGTTGTTCATTTTGACACATACTATTAGTAAGATATGCATTATGTAATCAACCTTACTTGATGTAAGTTTTATGCATTATTTGTATGTCAATTAAAGGCTTCTTCCTTGAATGAGAATATAAACTTGATTAGTTCATGCATGAATACATGCTTATATACATCATTATTATAATAATGGATGACTTTGTATGTGGATGCATGACTGAATATTGTTGTTATGATTGTTATGAAATGCATTATGTAATCAGCCTTACGTGAGGTAAGTTTTATGTATTTTCATGTAAGATGGTTAAAGGCACCACTCAAGAATGATATTATGAACTTGGTTAGTTCATGCATGTATACATGCTTATTGACATCATTATAATAATAATGTATGAGTCTGTTTGTTGATGCATGATTGGTTATTGCTGATATGTTTTCATTTGTAGAATACTACATGTATGAAAATGGAAACTCTTGCTAGTTTGGTTGGAACTGACCCTTTGTGGAAAATACTAGGCCATTCGGAGACAAAGGAAAGGAAATAATCTGAAAGGGATTTAAGCTAATATTCAAATCTTTTTTTCCACTTTTATATTTCAATTCTTGGAAGAAAATTGTACTTGTTGTACTATTGGAATAACTAGCTATATTGTATGAGCTTATGAGGCTCTTTGACATTGCATGTAAACTTATAAGTTGTACGAAACTTGGAAATAAAATAAATGTCTTTTGGATTCAAATATGATTTGTACTTGCTATTTCATGCATGGATGATTTGAATGTTAAGTTGTGTAAGTTGTTTATGTTTGAAATCAACATAAATCTTAACGGGAATAAGGAGAGTTGGAAAAAAATTGACCTCATTTTTTTAGGTCCTTACATATTTGTGGTCATCAAGATAGGGTAGAGAGTGTTTTGTAATGTTCTAGAGTGAGTGCAGTTATTGGAGAGATAAGTCATTAGGCCTAATCATCTTGAAGGAATAAGTGCTTGAGAGAGTTAGCAAGAAGGGTAGATTTGGAGAAGATAGAAGGAAAGAGAGCTTCATAGGTGTCATCATCAATTGTTGAGGCAACATTTCAAGAGGTAAAAAAATTAGGTGGCTTTATTTGGTGTTGAGTTATCTATGGGTTTGGGGCCTCCTTGTATGGTTGGTGTTCTATGAAATCTAGGGGTTGGTGCCTCACTAAACCTAGGTTTGTGTTCCTTGTTGAGTTGGTGCTCAACTAAATTTGATTAATTTCTCTAATAAAGTTGTGTTTCGGTGGTTTTTCTTCCCCTTGAGGGTTTCCCACTTATATTTGATGTTGATGTGTTCTCATTTTCTCATGGTTGGTTATGGTTCTTGAATATGTGGTTAATGGTTCATGGTTAAGTTGATGAATGATTGATGAATGGTTAAAGTTTGAGTGATTGAAATTTTATTACCCATTGACTTACCCCCTCTCAATGGTTGTGCTTCCAACACACATTCCCCAACTTATCCATTCATCAAGATGTTTTTATCATTAATATTCCTCCCCTTTTCCTTGTGAATTTCTAGAGATTTTACTGACCAAAATTTGAGGCTACTTATCATTAGTTTGGTCTTATATGTTGTTTAGAACAAGGTATGACACCAAATTTACCATAAGGTCTGAACCCATCTTAGAAAATCACATAGGGCCTTATGTTCCCAATGTCATTAACTCAAATTGTATGATTATATATGAAGAAGACCAGTTAGTTGACCAAAAACCAACCACACTTCTCAAGGGAACTCTGATTTACTTCTTGATGAGTGGGCTACTCAAACTCATGCTACTAATCCACATAGCTATATTGAAGAAGTGGGTCGTGGAACATATTGTTTGCATGAGGAAAATTTTATCATGCCTAACCTTATCAAAACATATCAGCAAGATGAAGTTTTATGGAAATTATACTTGATGGATCTAGAAGTAAAGAATGGAGTAGGTGGAGGGATCATGTTAATTTCCCCAACAAAGGAAAAGTATTTCTTAGCTATTAGATTTCAATTTACTTGCACTAACAAAACATTTGAATATGAATCCCTTATACACGGTCTTCATTGGGTAAGGAGTAAAGGAGTGAATCAATTGTAAGGTTTTGGTGATAGTGAATTGTTGGTTAACCAAACCAAATCGTTGAGATCCTACAAGAACATGTATGGGATTTAATTGAATATTTTGGTACTTTCAATGTTCAATCTATCCTATAATGAAGAACAAACACACAAGTTGGCTTCCATTGGTTCCCTAGGTTGATATCCGGATCAGATCAAGAAAGATAAAAAAAAAGATAGTATATCAAGATAGTGGTAAGGCCTTCCATCCCAAACAAAACTAATTGGAAAGTGTTTGAGTTAGATCAAAAATTGTTAATTTCTTGCAAGACTAAGCTGAGTTTTTAGTCAAAAATAGGGAAAGATTGCAACAACAATATGATGATCATGTTATTCATTTGAAGTCTAATAAGATACCTCAAGGATTGGTTACTCTTGAATCCATATTTAACACAAATGATTAGGTCAAAAGTGAGAAGTCCAATATGATGATCAAACAAGATGATTATGAACCAATCAGCATTGGAAATGGCAAAGCACTCAAATTGGGTAAGGTATGTAATAACAATGAAAAGATTGTTTTTGTTCAACTTGATCCAAAATTTGATGATGTGTTTTTGCATGGAGCTATGGTGACTTAAGTGTTTTTAAATCTAGATTTAGCTCAACATACAATAGAATTGGATTTAAAAACAAAACCAATCTGGCAAAAAAAAAGACCTATCAATCCTAAAATTGAACCATTAATGAAGCAAGAATTAGATAAGTTGATCAAAGCTAACATTATTTTCCCATCAAACACTCATCATGGGTGGCCAATTTGGTTCCCGTGAGGAAAAATAATGGAGAGATATGGTTATGTGTGGATTTCAGAGATTTAAATAGAGATTCTTTAAAAGATCATTACCCCCTACCGTTAATGGAGAAAATTTTGCAAAGGGTAAGTGGTTCAAAACATTTCTCATTGTTTGATGGCTATTCTAGTTACAATCATATTTTGGTACAGAATCAGATCATTTTAAAATAGTTTTTACTATGAAATGGGGCACATATGCGTATAGGAAAATTCCTTTTGGACTGTCAAATGCAGGAGTTATGTTTTAGTGTGTTATGGACTTGGTGATTTCAAGGGTTAATCAATACTTGTGTTCTTGTTTATTTAGATGACATAAATATTTTCTCAAAGCATGATGCAGATCATATGGTTCATCTCAGACAATTTTTGAAAGATGTTGACAATAGGGTGTTTCATTAAATCTAAAAAGTGTGTATTTTTCAATCCATAAGGGTAAGTTATTTGGTCATATTGTTTCCAAGGAAGGTCTCACAATTGATCCAGAATGAGTGAGTGCAATCTTTTCATTGTCCTTGACTAATCATAAGAAGGCATTGTCAAAAGTTTTTGGCCCAAGAATTAATTTTATCAGAAGATTCATTCTAGATTTTGCAAATCTTGTAAATCCACTAACCTCAATGCTTAAAAATAACATGGTTTTCAGTTGGAAAACGAAGGGAAAAATGCATTCAAAGCAATTAAACATGTTATAGTGCAAGCTTCAACACTTTTCAATCTATATTTTAGTGGAGGTTTTATTTTATACACTTTTGGATCAATTGATACAATATTAGCTATGTTGGTGCAGTAGAATGATGACAAATTGGAGCAACCAATTTATTTTTTCAATCAAGGGTTACAAGATTATGAGGTGAAGTATTATTTTTTTGAGAAACAAGTTATTTTAGTCATTAGAAGCCTCAATAAATTCAGACATCTTCTTTCTAACAACAAGATTCATTTAATGGTTTCCCATCCGAGTGTTAAAGAGTTTATTTTAAGAAAGGATTTGAATGAGAAAAGAGCAGGTTGGATCACAAAAGTAATGGAATATGATGTTGATATTAAATTCACTAAGATGGTTAGAGGAAGAGGACTGTGTGAACAACTAGCTTCAGATTTTCATGATGATAAAAACATATTTTAATGCTTCAAGATGGTCCAAACACAAGTTATTCCTTCATTGCCTCAAAGTTGGACCCAAGATATGATCCATTTTCTTCAGACTGGAAAATTCCCATAGGGTTTGGACAAATAAAAAAGGAGGTATTTCAGATTACAGTCCATTCCTTATGTTCTCATTGATAACATGTTGTTTAGAAAAGATGTGAATGGAGTTATTTTAAGATGCATTGATTCATATCAGATTGAGCATGTTTTGGAAGAATTCCATGGAGGTACATCCAGGTGGCCATTTTACACCAAGATTTGCTTCCTTGAAGGTTATGAGAGCTAGTTATTATTGTCCAAACTTATTCAAATATGTTCATACATGGGTAAGGAAGTGTACAAAGTGTGCCATTTTTGTAGAGAAACAAAATTTAGCAACTCTTCCTCTTCAACCCATTCAGGTAAATCAACCTTTCATGTAATGAGGATTATATTTTATTGACATGATTAATCCACCTTCTAGTACAAGTCATAAATGGATTCTCATAGCTACATATTACTTCATAAGATGGACAGAAGCAGTGGCTTTGAAAGAGGCAAAAAGACTTCATTTTTAGACTTTTATGACAAGATTTGGTATTCCCGCAACAATTATTTCAGAAAACACATTAGCTTTCCTTGGAACCAAAATTAGCAGATCAAGCTTGGCATTCATATCTCAACATCTTCCAATTATTACCCTCAAGGAATGGCTTGGTTGAATCAACCAACAAGAATCTTCTTAGAATCATCAAGAGAACTATGGTAGAAAATCAAAGATCATGGCATACAAAGTTGAAATCAGCCTTATGGGCTGATAGGATTACTCCTAAAAGATCAATTGAAAATTCCCTTTCATGTTTTTCTATGGTAGAGAAGCAAGGTTTCTTATTTCCAATGAGTTACCAGCTCTAGACCTCATTAAACAAATGGAGATGATGGAAGAAGATTCATGGAAATCAGATTTGTAGAGTTAATGGAGTTGGAAGAAATTAGAAACAAGGCAATGACAATAATGGAACTTCATCAAGTGTAAGTAAAGAGATATTTTGATAAGAAATCATTTGCAAGAACATTCAGAGAAGGATATTGTGCTTAAGTGGATGAAGAAATAACTAAGCCTAGGAAGACACACCAAATTTGATTCCTTTTGGAGTGGGCCATATTTGATCACAAGTTTACAAACAACACAATGCTTTTTAGCTCTCCAAGTTGAATGGTGATGAGCTGCCCATCCTAGTTAATGGGATATACCTCAAACTTTTTATTGAGGTCATGTTTCACCCTTGTACATATTAGGTTGTTGTGTTTACTTTCCTCCAAGTGTTTCATGCACATTGTTGTTTTTAGTTTCCTTCTTGTGTGCCTTGTGCACTTTATTGGTGTGTTTGTTGTCTAATAAGTGCTTCTAGCATAGTTTTTTTTTCGAAAGGTATTTTTTGTACTCTTATATCTCAAAGACGTTGCAGTAGTTAATACATGACTCCATGCCCAATGGATTTTCAAGGCTAATAGATTTTTACATCTAGTAGGAAGATGTCCCCAAAAGTCACCAAATTGTTATCCAAATAAGCCTCATGCTTATTCAAATCACTTGTTCAAGTTGCATGTTAAACAACTTTGGAGTTGTGTTAAAAGAAATAAATTAAAGGGGAATAATGTTTGGAGTGCTTTGGTAAAACAATGAAATTCGTGCGTCAAAGCCCAAGCAAAACCGAGAAAATAAATTCATGCAAATCCGCGAGGGAAAAGTTTGCAAGTGATAAATGAAATCGTGTGCAAATAAAGAAAAATCCAATGCAAAAAGCCACTAAGGTAACACAAAATATGCAAAACAAGGGAAAATGAAGTTTGTGCAACATTGGAAAATCATTCTAAATGAGAGTCAAATTCCACAAACACGAGCGAAAGTCCACACAATGAAAGAAGAAAGTTCATGAAAAAGTTCATGCAAAAAGGAGAAAAGCTTCATGGATGTCATACAAGTAAGGAGACAAAATTTGCGCACAAAGGTGCACGAAAAAAAAAAGGAACTAGCCCACGAAAAGTTGTGGAGGTAATAAGAGGAAAATAGAACCTACGCGTAAATTTATGCGAGAAAAGATATTGCAAGAATCCGCACATAAAGGAAAATGAATTCTGCATGACAAAGGCGCAAAGTTGTAAGGGTATCGACAAGTGATAAATGCAAAGTCTGTGGAACAAAGAAGGAAAACAACATAGATTCGCGCACAAATACGTGGAACTAAGGAAAAATGAATTTTTCATAACAAAGGTGCGGAAGCCGTGCAAAAGGAAAAAAATACAAAGGAATAAGCAAATGTTGCATGAAAATCCATGCAATAAAGCAACAAAAATAAGCATGAAAATCCGCGCAACAAAGGGAAAATCAAAGAAGTCTTTACGCGAGCCTAGAGACAAATGATGAAATGTTTTTTCAAAATGCATAAAGTTATTTTTAGCAAAGTCTATTAAAAACGATGCATGGCAAGTTAAAAATAGATGAAATGCATCCATAGGAAGCTTTCCTTATCATCTAGAAGTTTTAATAATAGAACATAACATGCAAAAGTAGAAAAAACTTATTTTTCTATTTTGGGAACACGGATTTTATTTTTAGCGCAAAATTTGATAAAAGTAAAACATGAAGACTATTTTTAGGAATTAGATAAAGTGGAACACACACCTTTCTCAAATGGGCTACTTTTTAGAGCATAAAGACGCATTTTTTTCTATTTTTAGCAATCAAACTTGCATGTATGGGATTTTCTTCTTCTTCTCTCTCAAATTTTCTATAAAACTCTAGAACGCATTGTAAAAATATTATTTGCCTCTTCATTCATTTTCTGGAGCAATTCATTTTTTTGGGTGAGAAAGAAAGGATCATGAGTGATTCTTTTGTTTATTCCACCTCTTGGAGCAATAAAGGAGTTGTTTTTACCTTTCTACAGTATGTGTTTAGTGCATATTTTATTTTAAACTGAGTTTATCTTTGTGATACATGTTTATCCTTGGTTTAACAATTTAATCTTCATGCCTTCATGCAGTTTTGTGTCAATTTACAAGTCACAAGATTGTGTTCAATTGTATGTAGGGTTTTTTGTGGAGCCATTTGTTGCACTTCTTTGTTCTATCACAACTCAACTCTTACCCCTTTTAAGAAAGGTTTTTCCTTTGATATAGTCACTTGTAGTTAATGTATGGTGTGTGTGGCTCTCGTGTTTCATCTATGTGATTTCAATAAGTGTAAGACCCTCAAAACATTATGGTATATCACCATCTTTTCAATTTTTCTCCTCTTTCCTTCTCTCTTTTCCTTGTTGGTTTTGGTATAATAGAGTAGTCTTAGAAATAAAAATAGTTTAGGTGTTGCACTGGGGAACCAACCCTCTCTGGAGACTCATTCCAACATACATCTCACCCACAACCTAGGAGTGTTTCCATTTTTTTAATTGAAATGAGAATTATCACTCCATTCTCCGAAGGGTGCATTTCTAAGTGACAACACATAGAGCATAAACAAAACTAAGAGAAAATAGGTGCATATAGCATATAAAAGCAAACATGATAGTAGAACATCTTTGGAGCATATAAGAAAGCATGATCATAGAGCATACGAAGGATGGAAGAGAACATGTTTGTAGAGCATACTGAAGCATAAAAGAAAACATGTGCATAGAGGCATACATGAACATAAAATCAATCATGAGCATAGAGCATAAAAGTGAACATGATCATAGAGCATACAAGATCCTAGAAAAAAATAAGAGCATAACACATATAGAAGCATAGTACAAATCACAATCATAGGGCCATAGAGCCTAGAAGTAATCACAATCAAAAAGCATATAAATCCTAAAGGCAAACATGAGACTATAAGTAAACACAAGTATAAAAGCAAACAAGAGCATATGAGAAATCATGGTCAAAGAGATGGAGCCTAATACAAAACATGAGCCTAGAAGAAATCACGACCATAGAAGCAAACATGAACATAAGATCAATCACAAACATAGAACATATAAAGCCTAGAAGAACACGTGAGCATAGAAGCAAATTTGAGCATAAGAGAAATCATGATCATAGAGCATACATAGCCTAGAAACAAACATGAGCCTAGAAGCATATAGAACTAGGCATGAATATAGCTAAGGCATGAGTGATATATGAAGAAATGTCAAATAGCCAAAAATAGGGGCTTGGGGCTAATAGCAATCAACTAGTATAATAGTATGTAAAAAAGTAAATACTACAAGTAAATGATCAACACAAGCATGGAGCATGGTCAAATCAAGTATCTAAAAATAAATAATGCAATCATCAAATAAATCACAATATCGGATGTAGCATAGGGAATAAGGTGGGGCAAGATAGGTAGAAGTAGATTTGTACCAACAATGGACTAGCGTGTAAGGATATGGTTAATATAAGCTTAGTGGTAGGATGCGCCGGTGTAGATGTCCATAATGTTATGGATATCCCTCGATAAAGGGTTGTAAGAATCAAAGACAATGTGAAATATATGATCTAATTAGGTATAGTATGTAAAATGCCTCGCGAGTGTAGGCATGCCCCCAATGTGGTGGGTTTTCCCAAGAGTACTATGCTTACAAATTCGTAGAGTGTATGTAAGATTTCAATGGATTAAAGTATCATCAACAATCTTATTTTTACTTTAGGGATCAAGTGCGCAAAAATGTGATATATGTAGAGTGTTGAATTCGAGTGACCTCGACACTTATGTCTATGCAATGAATAACAAGTTATATGCAAGGATTGGTTTTATATGTTTATCATACTATATTTTCATATTTTTCCAGAGGATATTGAGAAATATAAAAAGTACGAATTGGAATTTGTATTAGTGGCCCTAGGGGTGTAGGGTGTAAGTGGTAGAAGAGATGTGGGTTCCTAGGTAGCAATTGTTCCCTCAATAATCACCTCAAACCCCTAAAATGTGTTGCATCATCAAGTAGCTTCTCAATCATGGACTAGGGGAGAAGATGTCAAATTGTTGATAATCATGTTTCAAACATAAGCTAATGGTGGTGAGATGGGAAAAGCATATGTGTGTAAAATAATACTAGAACATATGCCTCTTAGGTTGAGGCCTTATATCTACGAGTGTACTAAATACATCGTGACGGTGGAAACAGGAGTAGATGTAATATTTGAATAAAAAATGTAGTTTCGTATGGTACGATATCCATAACTATGACTAGGTGAAGGATTTGTATGGTCAAGTCATGAGCCATAGATAGATATTCTTCCAAATGGATCATTTTGGACAATGGGAGTATAGATGGGTCATGTGTACAAGTATGTCATGAAGTTATCATGTAGTGCATGCAACTAGAATACTAGTGCGATTCTTGGAGAGACGTATAGAAATATGAGCCATATGATGTTAAGGGTTATTGTGTGGCCAATGCAATGTATGGATGTGCATGTGTTGGAGGATCTCTCTTTGAAGTGAAGGAATCAAAAGCATGGCATGCACAAGGGCCCTAGATATCTTTGGGTGTGTGACTATGTGTGGTGTATCATTTGAGTAATTATTGTTTCTTTGAGCAATACCATACAACCTAGTGATGACCATGTCATGGTTATCCTCAATTATGTGACTTCAGAGAGAGTTATCTTACAAGGAGACTTTTGTTTAGAGACTATTCATATAATTGATGGATGTTAGATGATTTTAAATCATCTCGATATTCACTAGATCCTTATTGGTGTAAATTTTACATTGGAAAACTTGTTGTTATTATCATATGATACATATTGTTCATCATTAGAGTCATCTTGGTGGTGCTTGTGACCTTAGGTGTGACTACGTGTTAGTTCTTGGGTTTTATTGTATGGGAACTAAGGTTCATGCTTATATTAGGTTCTACTTACAACTCAAGTGTATTTAACTTTTATACCGTAATGGATGATAAGGGTGGTTTGAGGGTGGTTGTAGTACACCGGATTATGGGATAAAGTGGTCATTTGATTCAACCACATGATGGTATGTATATGGATGACTATTTATAGGGCATGTATATTCATGCCCACCATGCATGTATTAAATATACAAGGTCTCCCCAATAGGAGCTTGTAATTTAGATCCGACATCATGACATGAAACTATGCACGAACAATTTTAAGACCGAGAATGATGGGTAAAGTGGTTACACATGTTATTAGATGAGCAACATTATCAAACCCTTTGATCATTATATCACATTTATCTAGGGGTTGTATATGAAGGCCCATTACAACTAATAATTTTGTGTTACACATTTAACCTTGATCCGTTATCAACAAGGATTTGTTTGACCATTTCAAGTAAATACCCTAATCTCCATGTGGACTGTAAATTTAAGGTCAATGATGAGTTGTGACATGGTGTCTTCTTTGTCAAAGTAGATGTGATGGTCTTTAGCTTTGAAGATGTTTACAAAGGATGCAAAACATTGGGGTTCTACATTAGCTCGAATAGTTGCTTCAAGTAGTGCTTGATGTAGAATATCCTTACTTAGAGTAGAATGTTACAATAATTCCAAATATAGAGAATCTAGCATATGTGTTTTTGAGTTGGTCAAGAATATCATACTCTTCGGTGATACTATAGGAGCTCTAGGTGGTGGAGGAACGATGGGGTTGGTATTGTGAGGGTTTTTCCTTGTGTGGGGAGGATTGAGTGAAGGTTTATCACATTGTGTGTTAATAACACCCACCCCTTGCTAGGGATATTTTTTATTACAAATACTGAATGACGAGGAGATGCACGAGTAGGATCCAAGGTATATGAGGGAGGGGGCAAAAGAGTGCTAAGGGCCCACTCCCAATGAGTAGTTATAGGAAGTAATTCAAAAGCCTCATGGGTACTATGAATAACATGTGGAAGATAAGAGGTGATCATTGTTGCCATGTTAAGCCTACTTAGGGTTTGGAAGAAAACCCAAAAAGCACTATGAAATTGAAAAGTAGATTCTAAAATATGAAACTCGGGGTGAGATACAAAGTCGTGGAGTTAGTGTGATTGATAACATAAAGTTGGCTCACCAAAAATGTAATGTTAAAATTAGGGTTAATCTACTTAAGACTATTATTTCGGATGTTTGTATTATAATTAATAATAATAAACACAATCACAAATTATGTAAGGATAGGTAATCAATAAACACAACTTGTGAAAGTTAAATGGGGAGACTACGATTAGTGTTTAGAAAGATTGAAATATTTTGCGAGGTCTAGAGATGTGATAGTGCCCTAAATCATAAAATGGTTTGTGGTGTTGTAAATATGCTTGAAACCTAAAGATGAGCTTTAAACATAATCACTCGTGCTAAACAAAATTGCCCAATGATTGTATCCGTTAATGGTCAATTCCATCCTCTACTACTGTGATTTTTCGCCCAACTCTGGCACCTGGTATGTATGTATCTAGTTCTAGGATTTGCACTTCAAATCTAGCGATGCACTTTTGTACCAACAAATGGCTTCACCTTTGTTGTAACCCTTTCTCCTCACTTTTTGAGCTATAACAAGGGGTTAATTTGATGAAATTGACCTCAACAATCCCCATAACTACTAAATGTTGCATGCATAACACTATCAAAAAGGCCTCAAGCACATGTAATTCTCCCTCTCGATATATGTGTGTGAATTAGCATACACAATGTAAATTGGCAAGCCCTAAAAGGCCTTCAACACTTGGCAATGCACTTTGGCCTCACTTTTGATGAATGAGATTGCTCGAGGCAAAAAATAAGGATGCATTAAGATTTGTAACTTGCTATAGGGTGCTTTAAAGAATCAATGCTTCAATGATTTCAGCCCAACATCTATTAGAGTGCATATAACCATATAGTTAACTTGTGCGAATAAGTTCCCGCTCAACCATCCCTAAGTTGACTAAGGCAACTTGAAATAATATTACTTTATTGTTTTAGTTATTCATGCTAAAGTCACTTATTAAAAGCTTCTAAATATTAAATGAAAGCTTCTAATAATTTAAAGCATCAAACTACTCACCCATAATATAATACTTAAATATAACTAACCCCACCTAAAGCCATATTAGATTTTATCCCTTGGATCTTTTAAATTTACGCCATCCATTTGAAAAATCCTAGTTAAGGCCTTAATTTGTTTAAGGAAATCTATAAGAATGTTATGTTTAAGGGTTTTTTTTTTGTTTCACACCTCAATGTTTTTTTGGCAAGTTATTGTCTTGTTTTTAGATAGAGTTTTTAGAGAGAGTGAAAGAGGAAGTGAGGGGTACAACAATACAATGCTCTTATTGTCCATCTCTACTAACCATTCCATTACAAGTTTATTGGTGGTGTTATACGATCTAATTTTACTTGTGGGGTTTATTTGTAGGTTCAAAAGAGCTTTCATGATGTTGGTGTCTCAATTTTCTTATGGCCATCTATTCTTTGTCATGGATCTTTTCATTTTTATATGTTTTAAACTTTCTAACTCGTTGTTTGTAATTGGAAGTGCACTATTTTAGTGCATATTTTGAGACACACATGGCTAGTATATAGTAATGAGCACACCCTAAACTTATTTCTAAGATATATTTGCATCGAAAAACTCAAATAAATAATTTTACTCTTGTTAGTTTATTTTATTTTAAACCTTACTAATAATTTGCACAAAATCTATTTATGTTCTACTTTCCAAAAATTAAAAATTTAATTCAAAATCTTTATTGAACTCTAAGATAAAATTTCCAATTTTAATCATTTTACATAGGTGTTGTCTCCTTATGATCTACTATTGGCAAGAAAAGGAGGTGGTATATACTTTTGAGGGGGTAATTAGGTTCTCATTGTAGTCATTTAAACTCACAAGAAGCAATGGTTTGCCTCTATGTGGTTAGAATGAACCTAAGAATGATGGAGTGTGTGGTGTGGGTGGCATAGCCACCTCCACCCTATGCCCCTCCCCACTTTTTTTCCTTTACACTCAAGGAGGCAGGAGCAAGGTGGAGACATGATATCCTACCACTCCCCATATTAATTTTTTTAATTTATTTACTTCCCTGTCATATAAGCGTTTAAATTTGAATTGGGCAATATGCCCTTCATCAATCTTCAGTTGTTTTTTTCTTCTCTTTTACACTCTCATAGAATACTTTTTTCTCATTTTTATTTATTGCGGAGTTTACTCTTGAGTTCTCTCTATCACCTTTATCTTACCCTTTGCAATTGAATAATCTTATTAACCATGCATTTGAAAATAATTGTTACAACAAATAGAATTGTCAGCCTTGGACAAAATGTTGGTCAATTGTCTTTTATGAGCAATTTTGTCCAAGCATAGGTTGGAACCTCATCAAAAACATGAGACAAGTAGCTGAGAGTCTGAAAAATGTGGTTTATATAGGTGCATTGGTTCTACAAGTGTTAAGTTGAAGGGCAAGTGGTGACCCAAAGGACTCTAAATACAAAAAATGAGTGAGATACCTCTATATTAGGTCAACAAATGTGTAAATGAATGACAAGAAGATAAATGTCAAATGACTATTGTCAAGTTTGCCTTAAGACCTAATTTTGATTACTACATATATTTAAAACTACAAAAATTTAAAATATTGACTTAAAAATTAACCATTGAACACTTTCTTCATAAGAAAAAACAAAACACATTATCACTATTTGTACAAGAGATGAGCAAACCAACCTAAAATTTCCTCAACATGTAAACATGACCAAATGTGCTACTACTTGAAAGGATGTGAGAGCCTTCAACATTGCCTTTAAGTTCCCTCATTCATCAAATATTCAATTGGTCATTACAAGTTAATAGTGCACATTGCAAACTACTTGAGAACATCTCAATTTTGCATATGACTACAAAAGATTTTGCACATTTGTGATTATAACAATACTACACATGTACATGTGTGTAAGGGCATTGTGTGACACTTGCACAATGTGAATAGAATCATACAACATTGTGCTGCACACACTTCGCATGACCATGCACTAGAGAATGCCTAATCAAAAATTGTAATAGTCATGAGCAAGTTATATTACTTGTTATCTCTTAGGAGTGAGTTTTGATAATATTGTTGTTTGCATTGTATTATGGGTACTCTATAGATATATAGATTACTAAATATTGTAGTACCCTGTAAGTTATGTATCATATTTGTATATTGATTTTAAGAAAATGCAATAGAATAAAGTATAGTGTAGGGTTTTCTTCGGTGAAATCGTGTCTAGAACATTATGTCATTTCTATAAACTATGTAGATTACACTTCAACAAAGCTCTCCTCTATGTTTACTTATTGTGCATACCCAAATCACAACACCGCACACTAATATTTAAATTAAGCATTGTGAGGTGTCATCTAGCAAAAATGTCTACTTTAAAAGTTCAAATGCATGTTACCCAACTATTTTTCTACCTTCCACTCTGTCAACCCTGTCATACTTGCACCACCCAAAAACTGGTCTCTTGCTCAGCAACTCATCACATATAAACAGCGCATTACAAATATAAATCTTAGGAGCGATGTAAAGATTCCTGACATTCCTATTCTGAATTTCAGTTACAACATCAATCATGTGGTAAAATGATTGCACTTTTATTTTGAACAAATTCAAGACATCTTCAGTAAAGCATTAAAAATGCTAGTACATTTCAATTTCTAAAATATAATATAGAAAGATTCTCCAAGAGTTGAGAGATCGCCCTTTCCATTAAGAAAATATTAATTCATTTGTACACCAGGGAAAACTAAACCTAAAACATTTATGAAATTTAGACAAGCCCTGGAACTTAGAAAACACAGAATTTTCCGTGGAAACCCAATTTTAAAAGACCTAATACATTTAAAACCATAAAAAAACCAATGGCAACAAACGGAAAAAACAGAGAAACTCATTTAGTATATATAGGCAGGGAGGCTGTTAAAAGTGTCTATATTAGGACTCTTAAAACAGCCTATATTAAATTATCTTTTCCAAATGAACACCCTAAGTGCAGTCTCAATGACTGAAAATACATTTACAATATATTTTCTTTTCAAACAAAACACCGTATTGGTAACATGCTCCAGGAGGCTTTGAAACATGTTCTGCTTTCAGGCAAACATATCATAATGCATTTTGTTGTCCATTAAAAACTATTAAATAATAATTAAAAGAGCTGCGCTTAAGTCAAACATTATCTTACTGGTGGTCAAAGTTAAAGTACTTTGACATTAACATTACAATTATTATAAAAAGCAAGAAAATTTTCAAAACAAGCATTACAAGCTCTCTTGATTTTTGAGATGACACCAAATAATCAATATCATACAGAAATGCACATAATGTTTGACAATCTAGCTCTAAGCTGAATGGTATGCCAAAAATGGTAGTTGCAATCATAAAATCTACACCGAAAACAAATGCAGCAGGTAGCGCTATGATGCAACAGTAATACCAGATGTTATTTTTCTAAATGAGAGGCAGTACACTGAGCTGCTGCAGAATTTCAAAAACTGTTCACAAAAAGGGTACTAGGAGAATCTGGAAAAAAATTATTTCACAAATGTAACATGGAGTCTTGCTTCTTATGCCCACTCCATAAAGTTGCTCGGTCAAGAGTAAATACATCTCATTGCTCAGTCAAAAGTAAATACATCTCGAACAAGAAAGTGAACCAAAAATGCATACCCTGCAGAATCATCACTGAAATTGTGAAATGTGCAGGATCAATCTCTGGCCTGTGACAAATACTCAAAAATGTTAGCCACTACAAATTCAGCAGTAACCTCCAACAATGAAACATGTCCTTGTCTCAAATATTGATCACCTATTAATCAAAAGACTATGTATATTAACATATTGTCAAGTTTCTAAAAATAAAGATTTTCTATAAAATAGGAAATCAAAGAGACTATGTATATTAACATATTGTTAAATTCCTACAAAAGACAGATTTCCTATAAAATAGGATGTGACAAATGCTAATAAAAAGACAGATTATACAGTGCAAATATATAGCAACAAAATTATGATTAAAATTTAAAAACTAAGTGAGTAATTTCCGACAAAGCACTGAAGAATTGACTTCAAACATATGAGCTCCCACCTCCGTTGGCTCATTTATGACTCTAGCCATGTATAAAGTAGAAATACATAAATTGAAAATATTGCCAACAAACCAAATGTTAGTCCCAAAAAGTTGGTTTACAGCTTAGGATGATGTATGCTCCTACAAAAGTTGCATGTCCCCAGCATAATGAGTCAATTGTTAAAAGGAGCCCATAATTTGGCTGAATACCAGCAAAGGACTTTCCTCTTTTAATGAAGGGCTTGATCAACAAGAAAGCACTCTAACATCAATAGGGCATTCATGCTTTGGCCTATAAGGTTCTGTCTTTCTCAACAAAAGGTCATTCATGCACTCGGCCTTTAGGTTTGAGGACAGCCTGACCAACAAGAAAGTACTCAGCCAACAACCGAGGTTCTTTCTCCCGACAAAAAGGTCATTCATGCACTTGACCTTTAGGTGGAGGGCTCAACCAACAGGAAAGCACTCAGCCAACAAATGTAGGCCAAGTGATTTCAGTTACACCGTCAACCATAAAATTATTTATGTTCTCTTGAGACCTTTAGGTAGCTTCTCTATTCTGACCCATCAAGAGGAATCTTCATTTTTATTGTGGTGTATTTACCAAAAATAGCCAATAGTAGGACAGTTTATTTGTGTTTAACAAGCAAGTTTTCTTCACTATAAATGTCCAAGAGAAATTTGGTGACACATCACCTAGATTTTGGTGACATCCCAAACGTTTCAGAGTCTTGGAGTGGACATCCCATTTTAAATTTGTTAAAAGTTTTTGATGTTTTTACTTTTAAAAAGTTTTTTTTTTGTTTACCAAATAAAAGAATTCTGCTTTCAAATTTAAATCCCTAAATTTAAATGAATAAAGTTAAATTTTAATTCTGTAATTTCATTGAACATTAAAATATTTAAATATTAATTTTTATATAATATTTTAATTGCCATCCCCAAAATCTACAAAAATGTGCCATCCTCCGGAAACCCCATCCTTCATCCTCATGTCCCCTCATACCCAAGACATAGATAATTGTGCCTCTTAATGAGCGCCTCAAGCATGACATCATTCTTGGGATGTAAAATATTGTAAGCCAGACTCTTTATTTTCTTGTGGTGAATTTTCTAAGATGACTAGTAAAGGGCAGCGTCATGATTATAGGACTCACCATCTAATGCAGGATTACCTCCCAAAGCAATTCATGCAAATTCAATAGATGACTAGTAGAGGCACCACCCTGATGATAGGACTCACCGTCTAATGCAAAGATTACCTCCCAAAGCACTTCATGCCAATTCAATAGCATAATGGCAATTGTATGAACCATGAACTAAAAGTCTGATATATATTCACCAGTTATGCTGCATGGTTCAATTGTTGTTTATTTTTAGGCTAATATTTCACCTTGCTATTTGAGTACAATTAATTGACTCAGTTGTGCATGACATGGCATGCTCAACAGTTTTCTGTTTGATACATATGGTGCGTTAATGGCCCAGCCCCCAAATATTCCAGTCTGATTCAAGGTTGACATATAAATAACATAATATATCAGTCATGGAAGAGCCACCGGCTGGAAATGTTTTGGCCGGGTCCCTAATTCTGAACCATAATTGGAAGTTCTGTGAACTAGAAGCAATGGTGAAACATTATTTTAAGATGGGAAAAATGCTTTTAGCAACTGTACAATCAGTTCTAGAAAGCTCATCCTGCTCATCCAAGCAGATTGCATCACCTCCATCTGGATAAGAGAAATACCATCCAAAAGCCTTCTTCCAGCTATCATCTGAGGAAACAATTATGAGGCTTCAGAAGCTCACTTTTAAAACTGAAACAGGTTGCTTTTTGAATTGGCAAACAAACTACATCCATAAACTATTTATGTTTTTGTTTTGTCTCATTAGATGCCCTTCAATATGTATGTGGATGCCCCTACAGCCCACCTTCAAGGTTTGCTTATTAGTTTATGTATTGGCTTGCATTTATAATTGGGAGGTTACTTCACTTAACCTTATAATTTGAATCCTTTCTTGCATTTATAATTGGGAGGTTACTTCACTTAACCTTGAATCCCTTCTTGCTTTAGATAGATCATTAATACACTACATAGCGGTACATCCCCTGCAGGCAGCAGGTACAGTATGGTACATCCCTGGTACATGGTACAGGTATGGTACACAGGGGGTATGTCCCCAGCACATGGTAAAGGTATAGTACACAGCAGGTACATCCAGGGTACCTCCTGCAGTGCTCGAGTACGTCCAGGTACATCTTGGGAAGTACCCAGTCACTGCAGGAGGTACCCTGCACGTACCCAGCCATACCCACAGGTTTAAAATACATTTTTTTTTGTGTTCAAAAAAAAAGTCAAACCGACTTTTTAAACATATTTAGGGAGTAATTTCGACGACCCTGAGCCAATAATCACGTCTGCAACTATTTATACACAACTGAATTCAAATTTGTAAATCGAGAAATACAATGCAACACTGTAGAACCAACAGCTAATGTAAATGTAGATCTGCACACTTAATTCTATTGAAGAAGCAGAATATAACATTAAGACTGTAGACTGTGATAGCTGTATTTTACTTTGACACTTCAATTCATATCTAACAACACCTGATAACTGGAATGAGTAATGAAGGAATGGAATAAGAATGATTCAGAAGCTCAGATGACAACGATGATCAAGAAGAGAAGTGATTAGCTAAAATGTGAGTACATGAAGCCTTCATTATAATTACATTAACTCACACTAAGAACTTAAATTTTACACACTCTTTGCACAACTAAATTCTGTCATTAATCAGGGCAATCATAACATATGAAAATACCCCTCACAGTTATCAGATATATGTCATGCTCTGATACCAAATGTTTTTGTACAAAGATTTGCAAAGAAAATTATTTTATCCAGCTTGTTTACGAATAGTACATGGGCTATTATATAGCCATTGATAAATAAATCCATTTGGCTATGTAAATAAACCCATTTGACTATGTAAGTTTACATTATTGAATGGGTTTACAAATATTTTTAAAAAGCCTTTTTGAAGACATTGGAGAAGAGGCAGAGTCATTTGTGTTTACATTGTAACATTTGAACAATGTACTGCTTATAAGTTCAAACAATGAATATCATGACAAAATGCATTGAATTATCAATACGTTTTAACTTTTGTGGCTATTTCACTTATGTATATTTCACTTATTTAATAATTTGTTTACTCTATGCATGTGTAAGGCTGGAATTTTGCTTATTTGGTTATTTTTAAAATATTTTTAATATTTTATATGTATATTGTACTGCCGTACCCAGCCCCCAAAAAATTGCTGTATTGGCATACCGGATCCTCATACCCTTACACATACCATACCACATACCGGCTACCTAGTTAATACATAGAAAGCATGGATCCTCATTATTTCTTGGCAGTATCATTCTTTATCTTGGGACATGAACTGATGTCTGCAAATCAAACTAGCTCTATTTACAAAATTGATATTTCACAATGGGGTAGAAAAACCTGTAGTCAGTTGCTCCGATTTCAAGATAAACCAATGCAAATAACTAACCAGAGATGAATTATCTTATGCATACATACACATTCAAATTGCAAATATTATAGGTAGACTTTAAACACCTAAGAAATTATGTGTGAACCTTATTGTAAAGGTATATATGATCTAAATTTCTTCATGGCATGTACAACCATGCTTGTAAAGTGAATCCTGGTGGAAAACAATTGCATTACATACATAGCCATATTGCAATGGCTATTGAATTTTCCATCAGCCAATGCACTGAATGTAATCTAGTCTGTAGGGATTGAAACAACCTCCAATTGTATTGAAGGACTGTATAATTATTGCTCTTGAAGGAAAAATAGCTTTTGAAAAGTCTCACAAGGTTCTCTGTACCAAAGAAGATGAAAATCCTTGAAACATAATTAACATGAATGAGTTTGACAACATCCCCTTGATAAAATTCATGTAAGTTTAGTAAAATGGTAAGGTTAAAGACATTTTGTAATGTGAATCTAAAACTCTAAACTAAATAGAGAGGTATGATCCCCCGCCCCAGAGTACCAGTCCGAGATGTAAAAGTGCAGGTATGGCATGGCCCTTTGTACACCTAGGAGGGCTCAGGCATGCCTAGATCTTTCTGCTGAAGGACCAGGCTGGGTAACCCGTGTTTTCAGTTAAAAAAATCCAGTTTTTGACTTTCACTGTTGACTAAAAAACAAAATATATTAAAAATAACCCCAAAACCTGTATTTAATAATTTTGATTGCATATTTATCATGAGATAAGACTTTCAGCTATCATTATCAATTTATCGGTAGTATTTTGTGGTTATTTTGTTTAAATTATACATATTATGTGGTTAATTCCTGTTTATTTGGCTGGAATATTTATATTTCATAATAATAAAAATGCACGGCTATACGTGGGGTAAAAATATTGCCATATAGGATACCTGATTCACCATGCCTGTGACTGTATCCATGCCCAAACCAAACCAGCTATTTAGCCTGAAGTAAACCACCTTTATAGCTCATTTGTGTAACACCTTTGTATGATATTGAAGTGGAAAGCAGAGGGATCACATAGCCTAAAAGCCTTCTTGCATATTATCACCGGTAATTAATTTTACCAAAAGATAAATGTGATAAGGTAGGGACCATAACAGCTATGCAGCTCTTATTTTACTCTCAACAATTTTTCAAATATTGTTTCAATCTTTTCTAATTTGAGAACATTGTTCCGCAATTTAGGAACAAACAAAATCATTATGTTTAAAGGAACATAAACCGGTTTGGTTTACTCATAGCTTGGTTGAGGTCGACACCCAGGCGTACAAAGTTTAAACAACACATAAGTTAGAGGACGAATACTTGTAAAGGGCTCCAATAGTTGTGTTTAAAAAATTGAGCGTTATTTATAATTTAAACTTAAAGATGAACCTGTGATACCGATACGGCACGGGGGCTGAAACCAGTACGAAACGTACCAGGTACGGGTATGGCCCAGATACGGGGGTGGGAGCAGGGAGGATACGGCAAGGTCTTTTGCTGTCAATACACGGAGAAACATACAGCAGATAGGGTACTTTTGAAGCCATACATATATCTTTTCAACTGGAATCTGTATTTGCCTTCCGCAACTCAATCTTGCATCGTCTGTGCCCGTGAATAAAGAAGTGTGGCTTGTCGGAGCAGCCGTATAATATTTACATTTTTTTCCGTGTATTTTTAAGGTTAGGTTGAAGTCTTTCTATTAATCCGTTTCCTTTTGTTTTTTATTTTATTTTTTTTTTTGAGTTTTTTTGTTTTTTTTCTTTTGTTTTTTGTTTTTAGTTTTTTTGTATTATATTTTTGTTTTTTGTTATTTTGTTTTTTTTAGTTTGTTTTTGTTTATTATATTCTTCTGTTTTTAGGTTATTTTATTTTTTTATTATTCCGTTAAATGTTTTTAGTTTATTTTCTATTTTATTTTTTATATTTATCTTTTTAATTTTTAGTTTTTTTTTGAATTTATTTTTATTTTTTTTATTAATCCTTAATTATTTAATATGAATATTAATTTATTTAAATGAATATATTATTTATTAATTTTAAATTATAATTCTTCTGAACTTTTTTATTTTTGAATTTTATCTTCATGGAACTCGAACCTTGTGACTTAGCGTCTATGTTATTCGAAACGCGGGTTTTGGGGGCTGGAGCGGGAGCAGAGCGTCCGGGAGCGGGGAGGAGCGGGAGCGGCCGGGGATTTATTCCCGATCTGCAAAAACACGCGTTTTTAAAATTTTTTTAATTTTTTACTTTTTAAAGGCGCAAATCAATAAATAATAATAAATTCTTACGTTTTGTCAAAATCAATAAATGGTGTCATTTTGGGCCACTTTAATTATGGGTTAATACCCCCAACAATTTAAGTATTTTTGGTTTATAACTAAAATATATTTAAATTGAATATATTATTTGCTTTTTTAATTTTATGTGACTTACAAAAAACGCAAAAATTCGATGCTTATGATAATCTAGAATTTTATTTAAAGAAAAAACTGAAAAAATAAACTTCTTGTAATTTGTTTATATTATTTAGGACCAATTTAAAATTGAAGTTGAAGGAGGAGACTGTGTGACCTTAGATTAGAAGAATTGAAATAAGTTTATATAAGTTTATATTATTTAGTGAAACTTACCCACTTTTTAATTTTTATATAGTTTTTGAATCCTACGCCGTTTATCTTCATGGAACGATCGTAACCTTGTAACTGACTTAGCGTGGATGAATATATTAATACAAGGAAGAATATATCAAAATTTAATATCTAATATAGTAAATGATTTTATTATAGTCTTTTATCTTGTCTTTCATATGCATAATATGTGGTTAATAATGTAGTTTTTATTTAGAAGGCTAAATTTTAAATATTTTTAATTTTTATATATTTTTTTATACTGCCATATCCGGGGTCAAAAAAATTTGCCATATCCACATATCGGATACTCCGTACCCGTACCCATATCCAAAACGTATCGGCTACTTATAGATGAACCATTGATCTCACTTTTGAAGCTAATGTTTTGGAAACATTTTAGTCAATACAAGTTATAACTTCTATTAAAAAAAACTCAAATCATGTCATGCCATATAGCTGAACCATGACTAGATGCCTTAATACAAAAAAATATTAACAGGAAAACATGGGAATGTTAGAAGGGACACCTAGAAGTGGCTACAAAATCCTAGAAAGATCATTTGAAAAAAGTAGCAGCCTAGAAATACCCTTAAAACCCTAAATAAAATATTTGAAAAGGAAAATTGCATGAGTATAGGTAAAATGGCATTTGAGTAGGAAAATAGCACATGTGCAGGTACATATGCCTAGTTTCTTTACATTAAAACCTCATTCTTGTGAAAAAGTTAGCTTCAACACAAACTATCCTTCCTATTCTTTGGCTTTTGTTACTTGGTATGGCTCCAAGTAGAAGCAGGAGCAGTCTACAAGTACAAGTGTACCAATTTCAGTGCCCGTGCCCATGCCCGTACCTGATTTTCCTTGCCTGTGCCCGTGCCCACACCAAACAGGTATTTTAGGCTGAAAGTAAACCACCTTTATAGCTCATCTGTCTAACGCATTGGTATGATATTAAAGTGGAAAGTATTGCAATTAGATAACCTGAAGATCTCCTTTTATATTATCACCAGTAATTAATTTTACTGGAAGATAAATGTGATAGGGTAGGGAGCATAGCAGCTATGCAGCTCTTGTTTTACTTTCAATAATTTCTCAAACATTAGATTCTGTCTGTCTCTAAAACATTAACATTTTTGCATCAAACATAATATTGTTTCAATCTTTTCTAATTTGAGAATGTCAATGCACAGTTTAAGGAACAAACAAAATTCTTATGTTTAAAGGAGCATAACTGGTTTGGTTTACTCGTACCTTTAGGAACATACCACAGGTACAGGCACGTAACCCTAGTTCCTTTACATTTAAAACCCCTTTACATTTAAATTTTGGCTTCTATTAGTTGGTATGGCTCTATGCCGAGGCAGGGAACCCATCGACAACATAAAAAAATTAGGAAAGGAAATATTTTTATATTTTAGTGAATCCAAGGACTTTATGTATTTCTTACTGGAGAGCTTGCTAAATAGTTTTCAAAAATTTGTTTACTGGGGAATCTAAGTAATCCCCTCAGGATTGCACAAGTCACATTGGCCATGACTTAGAAAACCTTTCCCTTTACCCATATTCTGTATAGAATAATAAACACAAGATAGACCAAAAAAATTGTATAGATGGTCACAAATAACTAATGTTACGCCAGGATGCATCCCCTCCATTCTAGTAACAACTCAGATGCGTGGGATTTTTCTGGGATGGGGACAGTACACCTATACTGCTACCCCTCCCCTGCATCTCAAATTTGCAAAAGAAAGGGACATCTGACACCTATATACTCACAAAACCACAAAATATAAAAATAAACAGAAACAAAAATTAAAACACCGTGAACATGGAACTCCTAAGTCTAAATGAACATTCAAAACTTATAAAAACCCCTGAACTACATTATAAATCATGCTCGAGTCTTGAGCAAACAAAAGAGCAGAATGAGGGAGAAATGAGGACCAGGCAAGAGGGTTTTCAGCAAGAGCAAGAGGGTTCTCCTTCTCTCATTCCACATGTATGTACATTGATCCCCATTAAGGCATTTTCTTTCCTTTTACGAAACTTACATTCTATTTACATATTTAATAAAAGGTTGTTTTTGCCTATTCTTCCTTTGCAAACTTGCCATTTGGGCCTTGGCTGTTTTCTGAATTCTTTCTTCTTCTTTTTTCCTTCAAAATGCCAAAAATGTTTATGGCATTGGCATATGCCTATGAGAGATGAATTCATTGCTCTCAAATTTAAATTGTCCTAAAAACTAAAATACTAAATACTAAATTAATTATTAGTAATTTAGTAGTAATATTTTAAGTTGTTCTTTATGCCTATTCAAATTTTATGTCGTATTAACATTGCAATTTCAATTTATTTATTTTATGCAGTCCCAAAATGAGTCTTGAGAGAATCTGCCCTCTCATTAAGTGTGATTTTCGTAGAAAAGCCCAGCCCATTTTCTTGTTATATGCAAGAAGGGTGCATTCTCCCTAGTAATGTCGTCAAACCAAGTCAACAAACAAACATAACATCATAGAGTCAAACTTGTTTGCACTCACAAATGAACTTCTCGTTCGCATTGCCTACAAGCACTTACACCCCTTTGAGGTGACAGAAGTGGATGCTAGGGCAAAGAGAACAGGTGTAGGATGACCTTATGATGAAGAGATTAGGGAGTAGGATGACGATGCAATTGAAAATTCTTCTATTCCAATGGCATCCGATTTCATGTTGCTTTCTCTCATTATTACAAGTAGGCTATGGCAATGTTTTCAAAGCAGGTGCAAGTTATGTGCCCACTGAAGGCACAAAAGCAAAGACTACCTGCCTTGGACAAGAAATCTTTCAACGTGAATTTATTCAAGGAGATGAGGGCCGCAATAGTCTTTCATGGTTACCATTATCTTGGATGGGTTAACAAATAATACAGACTGCCCACTCATTAATATAATTGCCTAATATAAGGATGGACCTTACTTCCTAATTTGAATTTGAATATTCAAGCAAGCGCAAAGACACAGAGTTACAATTTCAAATATTGAAGGATGCCATTGAAAAGATTGGTCATTCCAATATGTTATAGGTAGTAATTGATGCAACTTATGTCTACAAACCAACAAGTTAGTTGACACTACCTATAGCCATGCCTTTTGTATTGTGTGTGTGCATACTAAGAACAATGCTCTAAAGGACACCGGAGAAGTTGATTAGGTCAAAAAGTAGTTGATGTTGGAGAGGTGCAGATGTTCATCTACAACCACCACACATCACTAACACGCTTCCACACTTTTTCAAGGGATGAATTCCTCGTGTCGATGGACACCCACTTGCAACCTACTTTATTTTATTGAAAAGGATGCTTGAATTGAAGGTGCCCCTCCAAAAATGATAATGACACAGAAGTGGCATCAATAGGGGAGTCCAAGACACAAGGAATGCAGGTGAAGGACTTGGTGGTGAGAGGCATTTTGGGCACATGTGAAATACATCACATTAATTAACTCCAATTTTGGAGTTATAAAATATGTGAATTTTGATAGACCTAACCATGGCAAGATATATCAATGCATTAATAGCATGTTTGACTAGATAAAGGGCCATGTTCAAGTGAGGGACCCCACTCTAGAGTTCTACCATCAATATGTTCCATCCATCATTCAACAAAGATGCAAGAAGTTGAACACCCCCTTACACGACACTTCTTGAAGGCCATAAGAAAAATGTATGGTTTAGAGAAAGCTTCATGAGTCCAAGTTGAGTGGCTCAAATTTACTATACTTTATAGTTACAAGGCTTCAACTAATCAGAATCGCATTGGCATAGGCCAAGCCAATGATTTGATGGCAATTATAGAGACCTCCAAAATTGTTGTGGACACTCATCATTCCTTTATTGTTGAGAGGACTTGGTTGACACATAGTTGGATCCACTCTCTTAAGAGGAAGAGACTTCAATCTAAAAGAGGAGATAAACTTGTTGCTATACACAATCCCTTGCTTCTCATTGATCGCAAGACACCTAACTACAAGTTGAGCCCAACATTACAATGGGATGTAGATCATAAGAAACCAAGGCATATTAACACAGACCAAGAATCCCCTTGCAAGAGGAAAATGAACCCAAGAAATTCAACTATGAGGAGAGCCCCACAAGTACTCCCTCACATAATACTACTTATCGAGTTGCAAACTATGGTTTTTTTTTTTGTTTTGGGCATTAGCATGTCGATATATCACTTATTATGAGTTGTCATTGTCTCTAAGTTTGATTTAGCATGTTGATGTATCACTATATCCTTCACCCTGGCTTTGATTTTACTCCTGAGTTAGCATGTTGATATCTCATGTACTCTTCCCATTGTCTCATATCTCATCCTACGATGGCATGTTGATGTATCATGTACTCTTCTCACTGTCTTTGATCTAAATGTTGATGCATCATAGTATTTCGGATTATGCTATTAACATATTGTTATTTATCACTAATCGAACGGATCATTGGATAAATGGTTTTATTAGGTAATTTATTGTTTTAAATGTCAGCCTATATAAGTTTAAGTTTTTATATTTTTATATATTACTTGTCATTCCAAATATCATGTCCCCTATTTGCCCGTTTGAGACCCAGGTAATTATACAAATAGCACCATTGAGTAGTCACCAAAATGCACCACTCCCTGTTGAATTGAGTTCCTCTCCATGTCAAGAAGACTCTCATGCGAATTTCAGGAAATTGAAGGAAGCTGTCAATAATTTTGGGCTAGGAATCAGTGTTCCGAGCAAATAAGAGGCATAACAAATGAAAATACTCAGCCAACATCACCCAAAAGATGACAAAAAAATTATATGCATGTCAACCATGCTGCAAATCCTGATTTCTGTCTTGAAAGTGTTGGCTGAAAAACAAAAGAAATAGATGCTAAAATTAGGGAGATAAGAAATTGATATAACTGTCACAGTCAAAATTATGTATTCAGTTCACAGGCGGCAGTATGAGCTTGGCAGCAGATGGATAGTAACCATCTAATCTAACATACTACCAAGAAATCTATTTCATTAATTTCCATGCGAGCTTCTAGCAAAGCTCTCTTCAAGAAGAAAGTTTCAGATTGGGGCAATCTACAAGATTTTAGGTCTTAAATATTGAATGTTGCAAATGCATTCTCAAAACTACGGGCACAACTAATTTATTATAATAGACGAGGAACAATTTAAGAGATAAGAGCGCATACAAATGAGCTTGCTAAAAAAGCAATCAAAAATCTAATCCACCTTTGATAATCTTGAATTCGCATCAGAAGTATAAAATAAAAAAATAAATAGGGAGATAGTGCACCAAAATAGGGAGATAGTGAACCAAAGTGGAGGGTTAAAGGTTCGAGCCCATACTGCTGTAAACATATAAAAAATATCTAGCTAAAATGTAATCCAGCTTTAATCATCTCATACTCACATCCAAAGTATTCTTTGAAAGAGAGTGGGTAACCAAGAGGAGAGTTAAGGGTTCATGCACATTGTGCAATAAGCACGTAAAAATTCAGCTAACAAACTATCCAAATTTAATCATCACGTGTTCACATCAGAAGTATTTACACCGAGATGTGTTCTACAATGGCAACCAGGGGGTGAGGGCATTGGCTGTAAAAGTCCATGAGTGTGTGCCAATGTATGCAGTATACGGATTGCACTTCTGCTGTGTAAACCAGGTTGATAATCCACACTAGGCTGATGCCACAGGGCTTCGACCTGAGCTCAAAGATGTATGGCTTCTGCAGCCATGGGACTAAAAAGTGGGTGCCCTCCCCATGCTCTGGTCCAAGACGCCTGTAAATGTCCATGAGCATGTTCACTTTTAATTCTAACCCTTACATTTGATGTTCATTTGACCGTCATTTAGAAGTTATTCATTTTCTCCTGGAAAAGTCAATCCAAAAATCATAATATCTTTGGCCATATGGTGTTTTTACCTCCAATAACATTTTTTCCTAACCATATATCTTTGTGCAGCTAGATTGACACTATTTGTCAACCTTCGATGGAAAATTCGTGAAGTTAATGAAGTTATTATTAATTGTTGAAATATGACAAAAATCCAAGAAAGGGCCGTGAGAGTGATATCTCTCAGCGTTTTTCAGATGAACGTATTTAAGATCTGTACTAGTTATTAAAAGAGAGGGTGTACCTAAGTGAAGGGTTAAGGATTACCTAAGTGGAGAGTTAAGTATTCGAGCGCATGAGCATGTTAGATAAATTAGATAAAAATACAATCGACCTGCTACAAACATAATCCGCCTTTAATCATATTGTATTCAGATACCAAAACAATTATTAGACGGGAGATAGTCTACCAAGGTTAAGGTTTCAAGCTCAAAGCTTAATAAGGTTGCAAAAAACATATTCCACCTATAATTATCCTGCATTCACATCAGCAAAGCATTTATTAAAAGAGAGGTAGTGTACCTGGGCATAGGTCAAGGGTTCAAGCCCAACAGCATATTGCTGGAAGAGCTCCCCGAAGGCAAGTAGAGAACATTGGGAGACCTGGCAAGCGTGCCAGCAATTTCCTTAGCGGCCTCGATACGGCGCAGCTGAATCAATCCCATGCCAGCAGCACCGGTAGACTCAGAAATAAGCTTCGCCGCTTCGCTCTCCCCCTCCGCCCTTATGACGGCCGCCCTCCGCTCCTGCTCCGCCTTGGCCACCACGAACCTCGACCTCTCCGCCTCCTGCTGCGCCACCTGCTTCTGCTCCACCGCCCGGGAAAACTCCGGCCCGTAAGAAAGGTGCGTAATTGCAACATCATCCAAAACGATATTAAAGTCCTTGGCACGCCGCACTAGGGCTTCTCTCACCATCGCAGAGACGTAGGGTCGCTCCGTGAGCAGCTGGTCCGCGTTGAACTGCGCCACCACCGCCTTGACAACCTCGTTGCCGATGGAAGGGAGGACGCGCTCGTCGTAGTCGAGGCCGAGCCGCTGGAAAATGTCAGGCAGTGCTGCCACGTCCGGCCTGGACAGCATCCTGAGCGAGAGGTGCACCATCTGGAGATCCTTGGTGCCAGTGACGGTGCTGATGCTGCGGGGCTTCAACCTGAGCTCGAAGATGTATGGCTTCTGCAGCCATGGGATTAAAAAGTGGGTGCCCTCCCCCACGCTCTGGTCCAAGACGCCTCTGAACCTGTCGAAGAGGACGGCCCTGTGGCCTCCGTCTACTGTGTAAAGCGAGGCGTTTATCACGCTGATTCCTGTTCCTATGGTAAAGGCCGCCTTCGCCAGCCTGCCCAATGCCTTCTGCGCAGACATTATCGATTCTGAAACTTCTCAAAACCTCGATTCCACCCGCTTAAACCCTCCCAAAACCCTTAGAAAACAAATGCCACATGCGTTCCTTTAGGTTTAATAACCAATTAAATATATATATGATCCTTTTTCAAAGAGCATTTGCTTGCTCGGCAAGTAACGCTCAATTTTGCGCGGATTTAATGGTACTAGTAGCGGTGTTTATTTTTTACGAGTCCAAGTTTGGAGGAAAGGGTGACTGGTTTAATTTATTTTTAAATTTATTTTTTCTTATTGTTTTAGGTTTTTAGGGATATGTTGAGTTTGAATTTTGTAAGGGTAGGGCTTGTACAGCTTCTATTCAAGGTACCTTGTATATTAGGAGTATAAGGTGGTTTCATATATTATAAGTTATATTTATACTTAAAGTTAGGTGTCTCTCATTGTGGATCTTAATAAGGCATTTCCTTTATATCGGTTTTTTTCTCTTGATTTATTCAACCTTTCAACCCATCTTTATGGGATATTTTAAGATTCTTGCTTTCGGTATGTCTCTAAATTGTTATGTCGATTAGCATCATTCTATGGGATGAAGGCATGTTGGCTCTAATATACCTAGACACGATCAACAGATGATGGCGTGTGTTAAGAAACTCGATGACGTTATGGGATATTTTAAGATTCTTGCTTTCGTTGTCTCTAAATTGTTATGTCGATTGGCATCATTATATGGGATGAAGGCTTGTTGGCTCTAATGGCACCCGGACTAGATCGGCATGATGTGGCGTGTGTTACGAAACTCGATGGCGTTATGGGATATTTTAAGATTTTTGCTTTCATTATGTCTCTAAATTGTTATGTCGATTGGCATCATTCTATGGGATGAAGGCGTGTTGGCTCTAACAGACCTGCACACGATCGACGACGTGGCATGTGTTAAGAAATTTGATGACGTCATGGGATATTTTAAGATTCTTACTTTCACTATGTCTCTAAATTGTTATGTCAATTAGCATCATTTTATGGGATGAAGGCTTGTTGGCTCTAATGACCTGAGACCTAATTGACATACGTGGCGTGTTTTAAGAAACTCGATGACATCATGGGATATTTTAAGATTCTTACTTTCATTGTCTCAAAATTGTTATGTCAATTGGCATCATTCATGGGATGAAGGCTTGTTGACTCTAACATACCCAGACCGGATCGACATACATGGTGTGTGTTAAGAAACTTGATGACGTGCAGTATAATATAGGTCATCCACATGTTGAAGGCTTCTCTGCAGTAGTGCTCTTTCCACCTGCAAAAAGGGGTGTGCATGTTTCAAATCCCATCATTGCTCTTTAAGAAGACAAAGGGAGCATTACACACAAGACAACCTTGTCATTACCATTTACAACCAAAAAAATGTACCATAAGTTATCTCAACACCACCTATCCAACCTATCATTGTGCAGAGGGGGTATACAAATGGTTAGATTATATTACACCAATGAATCATTGAAGAATGCCTTTTTCTCTTTCTATCTTTATATTCTTCTCACATCGCATAACATTATACAATCCCTAAATGTACAGATATAAGGGGTGTAGAAGCAACATATCACATTATTTAATGCTTCTACAACTTTCAGTAACCCTAAATCTAATCATAAACATCCATCACTCTTGTGTATCATGTGTATCATTTCTTTTCATTCCCAAAAAGACTACTTTCAAAGCTTATCTACTTTCTCGCTAACAACTCGTGTTCTGGAGAGCCATCGGCTTTGACCTTAGTGGTGACTATTGGAGAATGCTTCGCAAAATATTTGCCACGTAAAATCATGAGTATTGGCATTATGCTTTAATTTTTGTTGTTGGTCAAGAATTCATTTATGTTCGTGGATGTTTTAACTTTAAATGGTACGCAAGAAATGATATGTCCGAGGAATTGACACAATGGGCCATGTTCGACCCTCAAGCCTAGAGGAAAGTGCGAAGTGGAATGAGTTGGAGGGTGTGGTGGGAAAGGGAAATGGGGTAAGGAATTCAAACATGTGCAAGCTTCCTATGTATAGCGGTGGTGAAGGATACTCTGCGAAGGTGCGAAATATTTTGGTTGGTAAAAGTATTGCATCATTTGCCCTCACTACCCCATTCGTAGTACATCCCATAAATGTATATGGTGCCCTCTAACTTGTAAGATGGCATTTCCATTTCATGATGTTCTTGAGGTAAGGGTTCCATGGTACAAGTATCCCTATTTTACATATTTTGCATTTTTATTATAAATAGGAAGAACATAAATAGGATATCTCTTTAATGTTTATCTAAAATCGTAGTTATGTAAGTTCTTTGATGGTGAATATGTGTACACATGTTTTTCCTTCTAAATAGTGTGTGTTGCCCCATGTTGTTTTGCTTGGATAGTGTTTGGTGTGGACCCACATTTATGATTTAATTAATCCAAGTTCATGTCCTTAATGGGGCATGTCAATGCAAAGCAAGCTTAAACATTTGTTGGAGCAAGTTTTCCTTCAATAAAAATTTGTAAGTGTCTTGTTAAGTACCTCGGGTACACACACACACATACCATAATAATAATGGTAATAATAATAACAATGTAAATAATAATAATAATTAGAATAAATAAGGATAAATTAACTAAAAATATGAGATATAGTGGTCGATGGAAAGAGGCGGTGAGTGGAGAATTTTATGGCGAATGGTGGAAGGATGTGAGGAGTACATGGTAGGTGGTGGAGTGTGGAAGGTGAATTGCGGGGCATGGAAATTCATACAAGCATAATAGAAAAAAAAATTGTCATTTGTTGTAGTTGCAAGTTCCCTGGTAATTATAAATGTAAAATGTGGAATCATGCATAAGGCTTGCAAATTGTTTGTCAAAATGCCCGAAAGAAATGTGATCTCATTGATGGTGAAAAAGGGTCATTTGGGTTTGTTAAAAGGTTTTAGAAACTCGTAAGTAATGCTCTACTCATGTAGATATGTTTGTAAATGTGAAACCATACATACATTGTAGTCATGAGAATGAACGTCATTTAATGAACTTTGATTTTGTCAATTTCTCGTGGTTCATGGACTTTCATGCTTCAAGCACATTTTCAATTTAATTTCAAATTTCTCTATGAGTTTGAAACCCAAAATACACTCACCTAGTGTTCAACGGTCTTTCTTGATGCAAAAATAAGGTAAAGTTCCACCAAGACTTGTGCATAGTTTTTATTGTGCGGCATAATAATCTTGGGAAGAGAATTTAATTACGTAGATATGTCAAATATCGACCATAGTTATAAGCAAGGAATTAACATGTGGAAACATCACGAGTTACGTGTAGGTGTAAATTGGAGATTTATCGTGTGAAAACATGCAAAACCTCGTTGTAGTATTAATGTTATTGGTAATATTTTCTCTCTCCTTATATCTCTCCATAAGTTTTGGAAATGCAAAAGTGACATGAAAGTTGTTACTCTCTCTCTCTCTCTCTCTCTCTCTCTCTCTCTCTCTCTCTCTCTCTCTCTCTCTCTCTCTCTCTCTCTCTCTCTCTCTCTCTCTCTCTCTCTCTCTCTCTCTCTCTCTCTCTCTCTCTCTCTCTCTCTCTCTCTCTCTCTCTCTCTCTCTCTCTCTCTCTCTCTCTCTCTCTCTCTCTCTCTCTCTCTCTCTCTCTCTCTCTCTCTCTCTCTCTCTCTCTCTCTCTCTCTCTCTCTCTCTCTCTCTCTCTCTCTCTCTCTCTCTCTCTCTCTCTCTCTCTCTCTCTCTCTCTCTCTCTCTCTCTCTCTCTCTCTCTCTCTCTCTCTCTCTCTCTCTCTCTCTCTCTCTCTCTCTCTCTCTCTCTCTCTCTCTCTCTCTCTCTCTCTCTCTCTCTCTCTCTCTCTCTCTCTCTCTCTCTCTCTCTCTATATATATATATATATATATATATATATATATATATATATATTTGAAATGTATTTAAGTTATGAAAATGTATGGAAATGTTGTTTTCATTTCATTTGCACTATGAATGCATTAAAGGAATTGTGAAACTTTAATAAGAGATTATTATATCATGTGTGTCTCTCACCTCCTTGAAAAGTGTAATGTTGATTTTTTGGTTAGAGGATTAAATCCATGTCGCCTCAAGCTAACTCATGATATTACATGGTTGTTGGTGTGGCAAAGGAAATCTCAATGAATGGCATTACCTAAGAACTATAATTGCTTTAAACTTAAACTTGTAAATTCAAACTTGTATATTTTCATCTAAATACATCTAATTGTCAAGTAAATGTGTGAAACCAAACCTAATCAAGTTTTTAGACTTTCCAAACAATTTTGCAAATAAGTTACAAAATGCTTCCAAAGATCTAGTTCCCCATTCTAACTTTCCTTTGCTTATCACACTTTTGGAGATTTGAAGCAAGTTTGCATTTTGCATTCAAATTGAATTTAAAACTTTGAATTTTGATGTGGTCTTACACCTTTTTATTTATGAATTTCAAACTTTTCAAGAACATTTGCAACTTAGTTGCATTTTTTCTCTTAAAGTTTTAAAACCCAAAATAAACTAGCCCCTTTATATTTTAGACTTTCAAACTTCTCAAGAAAATTTGCAACATAGTTACAAATTGATAGATTTACACTTTCCTTATGTTAATTAAACTTTCAAAGGTTTAATGCACATTTGTAATTTGTATGCAAATTGTCCCGAACCTCAAAACTTTATATGCACTTGTTTGTGTGTGTATTGGAATCTCATATTATGCACTTTTGTAATTTTGTTACAAATTGTGCGTTGACCTTTGAACCCCTAGGTGAACATTGAAATTTGACTACTAACAGGTGTTAAGGTCTCACCGAATTCTCAAGTGGAGATCTACCATGTTAAAACATTCCAAAGTTCCACCTAGGAAAGGAGAAAAGTTTTCAATGGTAAAAACAACATGAAACCATGCGTGAGTGGAAGATGGAGATATTAGTTGCAAAACAAGTGAAATAGCCAAAAATGTTGTAGTGGAGTTTTAGAGTTCGAAAGTAGTTCCGATAAAAATATGTTTCGGGATCATCATGTGTGAAAACAACTCCAAGTTCAACCAAATATGTAACTGGATTTTTCAAGCTCTAAAGAAAGTCAAATCCCGACCAAGGTCTATGGTACATTTCTAATGTAAAAGGACAATCCAAATCTCCACCAAGGTCTTCATAAGACTTTTTAGCTACATAAGTAAGACAAAACTCCGCCAAAGTGTCCAACATATTGTGGAAGGTGATTAAGTAAGAAATTATCTTGGGTTTTCTACAAGGACCTTCCCTCATTGATGTATGATAGTTTTGTTGATAATGTACATTTTAATAGTATTTGAAAGGAAGGGGAAAATTATCTTTATTGTGTTTAAGAATTGTAATTAACATCACAAATTGTCACCTTGTGTATGCAACATATAACTAGATCATTTGAATTTAAGGAATTTGTTGTAATTGCATTAATCATAGAGTTCATGCAAAAATATACGGACGAAAAGGAACACTAAAATTACGTGATGAATTAAACTTTCTAAGCCTTTTCACTAGGCTAATTTCTCCTCTTAAGATAATTTAAATGAACTTTAAACATCAAATGAGTTGACTTGTTGTAATAACACAAGCTAATGAATGAATATACATATATGAAATGACTTAATAACAAGACTAACTTCCCTTATGGTACTACCTCTTTAGTGATTTATGATTTGAGACTCTCTCTCTCTCTCTCTCTCTCTCTCTCTCTCTCTCTCTCTCTCTCTCTCTCTCTCTCTCGTGTTTACCTAAGATGTTCTATTAGGGCCTGATAGGTATGTGATTTGGTTATCACTTGCTATGTTTAAGTGGGTGTTTGGTAGTTACTTGGAGTTGTGGTTGACTTGGGGTTATTTTTTTCATGTTTGGATGATCAAGACTTAGAAAAGACATATAGAAGTAACATATTACTCTTTTATTTTTTATTTTTATAGGAAATCATCCCCTTTCCCATGTCTTCCTCAAATTGCTTAAATGTTGTATTACTCCTTGAACATATGCTAAATTGAATGTGATTAACTAAAAATGGGGATATATGATAGTTAATCTAATCTAGAATGACATGTAAATGTAGTAAATGACTATGGAAAATGACCCAAGAAACTATAAACAAATGGAAATACAAAACCCTAGAGTGCTAAGAGAGTTGGAATGAACTCGAGATGATTGAGAAGCTCGTCGGACTGTAAGAGACCCCAAAAAGGATAGATTTGAGTTATCTAGCTAGATTAGAGCACTTGGAGAGGGACTAGGGCAGCTGCAGGTGTTCTGGTCTGCAAAATGGGTGCCCTAGTTTGTGCAAAAGGTATGGTACTAAATTTCACAAGTTTAGAAGGTGGTCTGAAACCCTCTTCTTTTGTCGCATTAGATTCACTGCACTGTGCCATGTGTCATTGATAATCCAAAATGTATATAAGACCTGAAAAAGACAAAAAAAAGTATCAAAACCCTAAAAAAGAAGAATGCAAACGAATGGGTTGGAATGACCTCATATGCCACAAAAATGGACTTACTAATTGAGTGTTGTACTACATTTTGGACCCAAATGTAATTTTTGTGTGTGTGTGCATCATGTGCCCTAGGTGCTCTTGTGTAGTCGCACTTTGTGAAGTAGTGAGCAATAACTAGATGTAGAAAATGTAATATAATGTGTGCATGGAATAGAATAGAATCCCCCCTATGCTTGTGTGATGTAGATGAACCAACCTTGTCCTTGTGATGGAGCTAATGGATGCAAATGATCTCCAAATGGATGCAACTCTAGGTGGATGATAGTAGTGACTAGTGCTTAGTCCCTCATTATGGTCTCATAACTTTATATTTATAGGGTTCTCTTGATCTAATTTTGTAATTAACCCTGAAATGGCCAACCACCAAAAAGATAAAGATCTCAAACAACTAGAAAGATCCCAAAAAGTGGTGGGAAAGTGTGAAAAGGATCAGGGCACCCTTGGTGGGACCAGGGTACCCATGGGCGCCCAAGACTAATCTAGGCACCCAGTCAAGGCTAAAATAATGCAAAATGATGAAAGTTGACTAGGTATGCGGGTGTAAGAGGTCGGGAATGACGAAAGAAAATAAAATAAGATGGCCAAAAGATGGGGGTTGATTATTACTTTCTTCACTCAAAACCTTCTAAATAGTAGTATGAGACCGGGACTAAATAATGTCTAAAGTGCATGATTTTGTGTCTACATTTGCCCCCACTTTATGTTGGTGAGTAGAAAGCTCGGTAACATAAAGTAGATAGAGATGTGTACCTGATGTCCATGAATATTGTAGTAGAAAATTCCTAAAGGAATAGACAAAGCGTGGAATGACAAAAAGATGATGGAGCATGGAAACTATAGATGAAAAAGTGTAAAAAGTGATGAGAGTGAACCTAGGTGGAAACACGTGTGTAACTATTGATGTGTGTGATGTACCTGCATGGTTAATATGGTGTGTGTTTCCACAAAGTGTTGTTGTTGACATTGTTGTTGTTATTGCCCCTATTTTCCTACTTGCTTGCTTTTAATATGGCCGGACCTGCAAGGAGAAAATGATCAAGTAGTCAAATATGTATGTATGTGTGAAAACACAATGTAAAAGACGTACATGTAAAAGTATGTAAATGTAAAATATGCAAATGAAAAATGTAAATGGAACATGTGCACTTGATCCATGTCAAAAAGAGAGTGTAGAAGGATATCCTATGTATTACAAGTTTTTGGGTGATCTCATGCCACCCTGGCCGAAGAAGTGTAGGGAGAAAGTTGCATTATTCTCCTTCCTGTAACTACTTCCCTAAATGTGTGTGAAGAGATCTTTGTACATCATGGTTTTTGGGTGATCCGACGCCACTGGACGAAGTAGTGTAGAGAGGAATTCCACTGTATCCTCTAACCTTTGTGATTGTTCCTCAAAATGTTAAGGACACCACATCCTATAAAAGCCATTATGTATGGGGTTCGTAGACTGGTTTGAACCCACTTGTTGTATGTAACTCACAATGTCAAGGGTGGAAAGTGTACTGGACTGAATCGATGTAGAAGTGTTATGTAGAATGTAAAACCCTAAATGATGCCCCCTCTTTGGGGTGCATGTGACATCATGATAGGAGAATGTGGCCCCAAAAGAGGACCAACCGCATGTACTCTGAAACTCTACCCCTGTAGGGGAAGGGAATGCACTTGGTAGAAACCAAGGCATGCAAAAAAAAAGGCTAGCCAAAGACAAGTGTTAGTACAAATAAGCATGCATGCATGTATAAAGTAATGTGTAATCTACATAAACAGTGTAAAAGATACCAAGCAAAGTCAGTAATGTAAACACACAATAAGACAAGTAAGCCGCACAAAGCGGGCTATAAACATGGGACATCACTCACTATGTCACAAGTCATGCAAGGACATCATGGCCACATACAACAAACAAGTGTGCTCACCAAACATAAGGCAAGGCCCGCATACAAGACAAGCATTAATATATAATGTAACAAACAAGTATGGAAGAAAATATCCCTGCATAACAAATGTTGCACATGAAGCACTTGTTAGCATGTTAGAAAATAACTAGTATGTCAAAAGTATGTATAACCAAGGAATGTAAAGTGCTAAGTATAAAATGAAACAATAGCACATGTGAGAGATGAATGTGGATGCCCCCAAAGTGACCAGTGTAGGAAGGGTAGAAGGTGAGCATCCGTGTTGTGTGTAAAAGACTTGTATCTGTGATCACAACTAGAAAAGGATGTGAATGCGCATGTGTGGATGATATAGATAAATGACATACAAGTAATATAACTAGCATGTATAATAAAGTGACCATGAACAAGAAAAAAAGTAAGAAAGAGTAAAAGCAACCATAATATGTAATATGTTGTGGATGGATGGAATGGAATGCAAGATGGATGATAGGATCCACATGCCCCCCGAGTGAATGGAGATGTATGCAATGAGGTTCATTTGGTTTTCCCCTCAGCAGTCAAGAATGGATAAACAAGAGTGCATCATCGTGAAATGGTCGAAGTGTGTGTGGTGTCTAATGCATTGTCATGAGTATATATGTGTAGTGATGATGATATGCGCATATATAAGAAGAGATGAGCATGAAATTTATAGCCTAAGCGTATATCATGACAAGATGATCGAAAGAGTGATGATGTAGCCTAAAGCATATATCACTACATGATGAATGAAGGGAGTGGTGATGTAGCCCTAAAGCGTATACCACTACAAGATGATAGAGTAGGTGACCATTTAGCCTATAGTGTATGTCACTAACCTAGGAGTGTCGCATGATGAAAGGTCAAATAATAAACGTGTGAGTATGATAAGGCCCATTTGATTTATAAACCCTGGCAGTCAAGTATGGACCGAGGAATTAAAGTGCGTCACAGGGTAGTGAGTGCATGCATAGAAACAATGTAATATATGTGATGATGACAGATGACCATGTGATGAGTAGAATGTGTGATATGCAATGTATATGATGCAATGCAAAAATGCATAGATAGACTAATAGTGTGAAGTGTGTGTTATGTGATGTGTATGATAAGTAGTATGTAATGTGAGATGCAAGTGTGACACATGTATGATGAGGAAAAGTATGATGCATGATGTAAATATATGTAAATATTGAAATGGTATAGATTAAATGTAGAATGTATGATGTGAGATGTGATGTGTGGTGCCTAATGTGTAGTGTGTTGGGTTCATGTGTGGTAATTCCTCAACAGTCAAGTGTGAACCGAAGCACAAGAGTTTGTCATCAGTAATGATGACGCTAAACATGTGATGGATATGCCTACATAAGAATATTGATGTATGATGATGCAAGTATTATAGATGTGTCTATGATAATATGATGGGGGATGTGTTAGATGTTATGCCCCCAAGTGTGTGTAAGAGGATCATGCAAAGTCACCGAGAAGATCATCATCTACCAAAGACCAAGTTTGCATTTAGCGGTGGAAGCATGGTTAGCAAAAGTAATAGTAGGACCATTTGATTGTGGTGGAATTTGCAATGTGTCATGACCACTAGTAGGAGGATTAGATGCTTTGACGAAAGTGATTGGTTGGAGCTTATACTTGATAGGAGGCCAAGTTGCACTAAGTTTTAAAGGAGGTTGCTTAGGTTGACTTGGTAATACAATAGATGACTTAGTAGGAGGAGGTGGTGAACTAATTTTGATAGGTGGTTGATTATGTTGACTTGGTGATGTCGTAGGTGGTTGTTAGGCAACTCTTGACTAACTGAAAAGGAGCAACTTTAGGAGCCCATGTGGATGTAGCATTGGTAGATGGGGCTGCAAATGAAATAAAGCCTTGATGCTCAAGATGTTTGATTATTCATGGCAAAGTGTGGCAATCGTTGTCATTATGTCCATTGATTCGATGATAATTGCAATATGGATGACCTTGATATTTTACTAACCGATAAGGAGAATAGTAATGAGTAGGCGGTAGAGTGATCAATTGATGACTAAGGAGTTGAATAAGAATGTCATGTTGCATAGTATTATGCTCAAATATGAGAGGCTCGAGAAATGGCATGTCTTGAGGTTTAGCTAGATGACATGTAGTGGACATAGATTACATATAAGATGTAGGAGCACAAACATGCGATTGAGAAACATCCTTAAGTTGTTGAATTTCATATTTGAGAGATATAATCGTGGATTCCATGGCCTTAAATTTATCTTGAAATAAATCATGTAGAGCGTGGATTGAGTCCAATAGGGGTTGATTAGATGGAGGATCACTAGGGTTGTCAGATAAATGATTGAATATAGGACTTATTTTGTGTGGTGGCGTATTGTCATCCAGATACATGGTGTCTAGCTGTTTTTGCAAAATAACCTAGAAATGGGGATATCTCTTAAGTAAATCAGATAAAGAGACTTGAGAAACTTTGGGAGCCATGATAGATGAAAAATGAGGATCCTAAGCATGAAAGTGTTCAGTTCACCAAAATGATTAACTAAAAATGGGGATATATGATAGTTAATCTAATCTAGAATGACATGTAAATGTAGTAAATAAATGCAATAAATGACTATGGAAAATGACCCAAGCAACTATAAAAATGGAAATGCAAAACCCTAGAGTGCTAAGAGAGTTAGAATGAACTCAGCTGATTAGAGAAGCTCATTAGACTGTGTTATAGAAGTGACTGGAGAAACAAGAAGCATGAACAACTGTGCAGAGACCCCGAAAAGGATGGATCCGAGCTATCTAGCTGGATTGGAGCGCCTAGAGAGGGACTGGGGCACCTACGGGTGCTTTGTCTGCAAAATGGGCACCCTACTATGCATAAAATGGGCACCCTGGTCTCAGTGCAAAAGGTACAACACTAAATTTCACAGTTCGATAGGTGGTCTGAAATCCTTATTTTTCGCATTGGATTCGATGCATTGCACTAGGTGTCGTTGATAATCCAAAATGTATAGAAGACCTACAAAAGACCAAAAAGGAGTATCAAAACCCTAAAAAGAAGAATGCAAATGAATGGGTTAGACTGACCTTATTCACTGACATAACAATGGGCTTACTAATTGAGCGTTGCACTACATTTGGACCCAAATGTAGTTCGGTGTGTGTGTGTGCATCATGTGCCCTAGGTTCTCTTGTGTCAGTCACACTTTGTGAAGTAGTGAGTAATAACTAGATGTAGAAAATGTAATAGAATGTGTGCATGGAATAGAATAGAATCCCTCCCCCTATGTTTGTGTGATGCAGATGAACCAACCTTGTCCTTGTGATGGAGCTAATGGATGTAAATGATCTCCAAATGGATGCAACTCTAGGTGGATGATAGTAGTGACTAGTGCTTGGTCCCTCATTATGGTCTCATAACTTTATATTTATAGGGTTCTCTTGATCTAATTTCGTAATTAACCCCAAAATGGATGGCCACCAAAAAGATAAAGATTTCAAATAGTTAGAAAGAGCCCAAAAGTGGCAGGAAAGTTAAAAAAGGATCGTGATGGGACTAGGGTGCCCACGGCGCCCAATTCTAAACCGGGTGCTGTCATCACCAATCCGGCACTATGATAATTCTTCACCGGGAACTCCTCGTGCTATGATTATTTACTAATGCACAACCTTTAGTTTGGTGGATGTAATCTGGAAACACAAAAACAAACATAACACAAGAATACCATAGACTATGATAAAAAGGAATGATGATAAATCTGAAATATCAGAGTAAATTATAATATTAGCATGAAATTGTTACAATCTCACCCATGAGGTACTTCAAGTGTTATTGACTTCACTTGCATTCCACCAATACTATGGGAGAAACTTCACAATTACACCTCTTAATGGCTTCTTCAACACACCTTTAAACTGATGGCTTCCTTTACACACTTACTCATACAATATTTCTCACTACTTCCTTCTATGCTAAATGAGGGGGGTGTCCTCTTTATTTATAGAACTTCCAGGCTTATCCATCTTATCTCTAAGATAGGATAAGAAATCCACTCTGACGAATCATATTCCATACCTTAACTCTTATCTGTACATGTAAGCTTATCTTTTAAGATAAGATAAACCTTATCATTTCACATGGGTTCCACATTTTTAGACTTTTTACAAATAAAATACACAAAATATTTATGACCTCACTCCTTGTCCTTATTACCAATATAATATTTCTAATTCCTAATCATGTAGACCCTACTTCTCTACTTACCCCAACTTTGACATTTTAACATTACTGGACCACTTACGACAACTATTTACTTTTTACCACAACATTCCTATTGTACTTTTGACTATTGCCGTACTATACATTATGGCAATGGCATACAAGAAAAGCCAATTATCTTCTATCGGACGCTACTACTAATTATACTTAACAACATCCTATTCCTAATACATACATTAATGAAATAGAAATTACGGAGGAAAATTTTAGTGTCGACATCTTCCCCCTTCCTAGCTTCTACTCCGTCCCTGAGTAGACTATTCTGGTGCTTGGAAAATCTTCAACTTGTCGTGGTTGACCCATTTCGTAATGGGAGTGCCATCCAATTCCTCCAAATGCCGACGTACCATTTTCATGCACAACTGCTATTTTGTAGGGCCCCATCCATTTTGGAAGAAATTTTTCTGTCTTCTTTTTTTTGTATCTAGAATCATATACTAGAACCAAGTCATTCACATGAAATGGAGACCACCGATCTTTTGATCAAAGTATTCCTTCGCTTCATTTTCTTCTTATGGCTTGTATCCTTAGCTATTTCCTCATTTCCTCTAGCAAATGAAGATGTACCAACCTTTCTTTTATCGAATCACTTTCATCCATCCTTTCATTTTTCATAACTCTCACAAAGTGGGAATATCAAACTCAATAGAAGAATCTGGATCAATGCCATAAGCCAACCGAAATGGGGAGTATCCTGTTGCTGACTTTGATGTTGCCCTATATGCCCACAATGCCGCATGAATCCTTTTATCCCATTTATGTACCGCAAGGCCGCATCTTTTGCTAGAATTTGACACAACACAAAATTTGTTCGTTCCACCTGTCCATTTGTGCTTGGCTTGTATGTTGTTGCCTTCCTGTGCTTAATAGAAAATTTATTGACTAGGGCTTCTACTACCTCATTAATGAAGTGGCTTCCTTGATCTGTTACAATTTCTAATGGACAACCAAATCTGGTGACAATGCATTCATATATGAACCTTGCCACTTCATCCATGGAAGTTGTTTTCAATGGCCTAGCTTCAACCCACTTGGTTAAATAATCTGTGGCAACTACAATATACTTATTTTGGCGTGAGGTAGTTGGAAGTGGACCTACAATGTCTATTCCCCACTTTTCAAAGGGACCAAGTGGAAGAATAGGACATAATGGAGTTGATGAAGTCTTACGGTTACCATGTGTTTGACAAATATCACATGTCTTACAATAATTATAACAATCTTTAAAAAGAGTGGGCCAGTGATAACCTGCATCCAAGATCCTTCTTGTTGTAAGTTGTCCAGAGAAGTGCCCTCCACATGTACCATTGTGGAATTCTTCTAGCAGCTTCCTTCCTTGATCACGTCCAATCCCCTCAGATCGTCCATCGTGTCCTATTCAAATAATACTCCATGCAGAATAGAATATGGACGACTGGCTTGAGTAATCTTTCTCTTAGTCTTTGCATTGGCACCATCAGGAAACTTGAATTCATTCAGATAATTCCAAATATCTATGTATTCACTAGGGATTGTGTCAAGGGATAACAATGCTGCATCGGGGAAATCATCATCATCACAAGATGATCCTAAACCATCATAGGCTCGAGAGAGTGCATCTGCATTGACATGCTTCTTTCCTGGCCTATCTATAATATCAAATTCAAATTCTTGTAGCAAAATTATCCATCTTGCTATCCTCCCTGATGGGTTAGGCTTATTTACAATATATTTTAGAGCCTGATGATCTGTTACAACTAGAAATTTTTGCCCTAGCAAGTAATTCCTAAACTTCTTTACAGAAAAAATGATAGCCAGAGCCTCTTTTTCAGTTACAGTATAATTTACCTCAGCACTGCTCATTTGTCTACTCCCAAAGTAAATTGGATGTTCATTCCCATTTTCATCCTTTTGGCTCAAAGTACTTCCTAGTGCTACATCTGAGGCATCAGTGTACACAATGAATGGCTTGCTCCAATCTGGATTCTTTAAAACAAGTGAAGACACCTGTGGCTTCCTTCAGCTTGTCAAAAGCTTCATGCGCCTTATTTCCTGGTCATAAGTAACATCCTTCTTCAAGAACTGGGTTAGTGGCTATGTAATCTTTGAGAAATTCTTGATGAACCTTCTATAGTACCCCACATGGCCTAAAAATGATCTCAACTTACTTCTATTCATAGGAAATGGTAACTCTTTGATTTTTGAAACTTTATCAGGATCAATACCAATACCATCTCTGGATACAACATGCCCTAACAAAACGCCTTTAGAACATCCAAAGACACACTTTGTAGGGTTTAGTGAGGCTTGTGCTTCATCTAACCTTTGAAATGTTGTCTCCATTTGGTGCAGGTGGTCCAACTTGCTCCCATAGATGCAAAAATCATCCAGAAATACTCTGATGAAGGTCCCAATGTAGGGTTCGAACACCCTATTCATCAAACGCTGGAATGTTGCCGGAGCATTACACAACCCAAAAGGCATAACTCTATAAGCAAACGTTCCCCAAGGAGTGGTGAACGTGGTCTTCAGCTGATCTTTCTCTGCTATACGAACTTGGTTGTCAGAGCCGCTATATCCATCAAAGAAACTATAGCACTCTTGGCCGCCTACTTCGCCCAAGATCGATCTCGAAAATGGAAGAGGGTAATGATCCTTCTTTGTGTTGCCTTATTGAGCTTCCCGTAATCAACACAAATGCGTAGCTTCCCATTCTTTTTTATTGAGATCACAATGGGAGAAACCCATTCTGAATTCTCCACAAAGAAATATGAATCCCGCATCAAGCAACTTATCTATTTCTTCTTTTACAGCCTTGGAAAAATTAGGATTCATTCTATATGGCATTTGCTTTATGGGCTTAACACCATCTACCACTCAATAGAATGTTCTACCCAACTTACTTGATGGAGTTCCTTGTAATCAAAAGTGAATATGTATGTACCTTTGAAAGAGTTGGAGGTAGGATTCCTTCTCACTCTCCATCACAAAGATCACCAATCTTTATTTGTTGGAGACGATCATCAACTTCTTCTTCGAGATAATTTTATGGGGTCATGAGTCGGTGTGATCTGGAAGGATATCCATGATCAAACATCAACCTCACTTTCTTCATCTTCGAGTGTCCACTTCACCGGTACTAGAGTAATCAGAGGATGTCCAATCATTAGTTTCATCACTTGAATCCACTGTGTTCTCGCCTTATGATGTCGAGGATCACGTTTATCTTCACCCTCTCTCTACCACGTCCAAGTGTGTCATGAAACCTTCATTCCAAGTGAGTTTCTTGCATGAACTCTCCTTAGCCATGGTCTTCCCAAAGAACATTGGGGTGCAACAAGCATTCATTTTTCATCACCCGAAAGTCTACCACACATACAACACCCATAACAGATATTGCCACATTTGAAACTACACCTTCGGTTTAGTTTTTCCCTTATTTAATGACCTTAACATAAGTGTCAAGGGTGATCAATTTTTAAACCTAACATATTCATTACTGAGACTCGGTCATTACATTAATCGCAAAGACTCCATCAACTAAGACATCATGAATTGAAATACCATTACATAATACCTCACTTGTGGAGCATAGGGATCCGCCTCGCCTCTCCAAAACAGGACCTCAACCTCCTTCCTTCGCCGAGCATTGAGTCCACTTCGCAGCCTCCCGCCTCTTCTCGAAGACATAGCCAAGAGTTGACCATATGTAATATTTGCAGCCTTTTGACAGATCTTCCAAGATGGAGTATGGTCCTTGCCCCGTGAAATCGTAAAATCCCGCACACCCAACTTTCTTCTCCTATGTTTCTTACTAGTTTCTCCTTTCATCTTCTTAGGATCATTTCCATCTTGATTATCTTTTTCTTTCTTTCTTTTTGTTACAAACACATCTACTTCATTATTTCTGCTCTTATCTACTACATCAAAAGAATTCACATGTGTGCTTTTCCTTTATCATTATCTCCTTTACCAAATGTAGAAGCTCTATCTGGACAATTATACTTATAATGACCCTTTTATAACAACCATAACATACAACTTCGTAAATATTTCTTTTGGACCTCTATCTCCTCCCCGAGAACTAAATTCTTTTCCTCAAGAAGATTAATAGTTAATCGACCCATTTTTGAGCAGATCTTCATACTCAAGAGATGTACTAGGAGAAATATTTGTGCTCACCGGGAGTGGTTGTGGATTCTGACCAAAGTGTGCCGGTGTAGGCTCTACTTTAGCAACAATTTCTTTGGGCTCCTCTTCCATGCTTTCTTCGCCTTTTGCAATCTTCTTTGCTTGTTCAATGGTAGTCGGGCGGTCATACTTCACTCGTTGTCGATCTTGGCTTCATCCCAAGAATGAAGTGCTTACATAGGAGATTATCCACGCCATTCATCAACCCATCCGCTAATCCTTCCTTCCGGATCTGGGCATCGAGCTTCCTCCTTAGCTCTAGAACACGAGCATGATAATCCCTTATCTTCTCCTTCTCTCCTTGGGATAGCTTTGTGATCTCGATCATGAGATCTCGCATATTTCGTTGTTCACCAAATTCTTCAAGAAAACTTTCGCTAATAAATCCCATGAATTTTTCACATTTTCACCTAGTGTTTCAAACCACCTAAGTGTTGAACCATCCAAAAAGGTAGGAAAAAATTCAGTCCATTGTTCCCTTCTTATAAGGCCATTACAAATACAAGATCGTTTAAACTCTTGAATGAAAGAGGAAGCATCTTCATTAGATTGGGCTGAAAAAACAGGAATCTTCCCATTTTCAAAAGTAACCACCGTAAAATACCAACCCACAAGTACAATCAACAAGACTTATGTGCACAAATAATTGGAATCACTATAATAGAAAGTGACTTTACACCTTTCTACAGTAAAATAGAAATGACCACGGTAACTATGGTAAAACTTGACTTATCATGTAAAACTCGACTTTACTGTGGTAAACACTATTCACAGTAAAAAGTGAAGTTACTGCGGTAAATACTATTCACGGTAAAAAGTGACTTTACTGTGGTAAATACTATTCACAGCAAAAATGACTTTACCATGGTAACTACTATTCACGGCAAAAATGACTTTACCATGGTAACTACTATGCACAGTAAAAACAAGGTTACCCTCCAATTGATTTTTGACTAAGTGGGAATATCTCTCCATAAAATCCACCAACGAGGAATGGTCCCAACAACGGAACCAAAATGTCATCACCAATCTGGCACTATGATAATTCTTCACCGGGAACTCCTCGTGCTATGATTATTTACTAATGCACAGCCTTTAGTTTGGTGGATGTAATCTGGAAACACAAAAACAAACATAACACAAGAATACCATAGACTATGATAAAAAGGAATGATGATAAATCTGAAATATCATAGTAAATTATAATATTAGCATGAAATTGTTACAATCTCACCCATGAGGTACTTCAAGTGTTATTGACTTCACTTGCATTCCACCAATACTATGGGAGAAACTTCACAATTACACCTCTTAATGGCTTCTTCAACACACCTTTAAACTGATGGCTTCCTTTACACACTTACTCATACAATATTTCTCACTACTTCCTTCTATGCTAAATGAGGGGGGTGGCCTCTTTATTTATAGAACTTCCAAGCTTATCCATCTTATCTCTAAGATAGGATAAGAAATCCACTCTGACGAATCATATTCCATACCTTAACTCTTATCTGTACATGTAAGCTTATCTTTTAAGATAAGATAAACCTTATCATTTCACATGGGTTCCACATTTTTAGACTTTTTACAAATAAAATACACAAAATATTTATGACCTCACTCCTTGTCCTTATTACCAATATAATATTTCTAATTCCTAATCATGTAGACCCTACTTCTCTACTTACCCCAACTTTGACATTTTAACATTACTGGACCACTTACGACAACTATTTACTTTTTACCACAACATTCCTATTGTACTTTTGACTATTGCCGTACTATACATTATTGCGGCGTACTAGCAACACCGTTATCTTCTATCGGACGCTACTACTAATTATACTTAACAACATCCTATTCCTAATACATACATTAATGAAATAGAAATTACGAGGAAAATTTTAGTTTCGACATGCCCCAATACTAGTATGGGCACCCTAGTCAAGGCTAAAATAACGCAAAATGATGTTGATCGTCATGCGGGTGTAAGAGGTCGGGAATGATGAAAGAAAATAAAATAAGATGGCCAAAAGATGGGGGTTGATTAGTACTTTCTTCACTCAAAAACCTTCTAAATAGTAGTATGAGATCGAGACTAAATAATGTCTAAAGTGCATGATTTTATGTCTAAAGAATGAATGTTGTGAACTTGTATTGCACCATTATGGGTGTGAATAAGTTAATATGTGTTTGTGGGGATGAGTTTTATCATTTTAGTAGAGGGAAAAGGGCATTGTGTACTTAATGGAGAGATAAGGTATTGGATGTGTGTTTGTCTTGTATTTTACATGTATTTTTAGTGTGTTTTTATACCCTTTTTAAGTTTTATATATGATGTGGAAATGCATAAAAACAAAAGGAATGTAAGGTTCATTACAGGGGGTTATTCTAATTAATTAACTAACAACATTAATCATGTAATATTATAATAATGCATTAATACTTCTAACTAGTGAAAACTATAGATACCTAATTTTGACCGCACAATTCAAATATTAAAATTACACTAATTGTCTTCTTCCCGTCATCATGCTATAATTAGTGATTTTTCACTAATTAGCTAATATTCACCATCTTCTCAATTAATTAACAATCTCTTGTTAGTTAATTAGTATTTTCCCCATCCTAAATGTCAATTAACATCGTTTGGTTGTTACAATCCCTTATAATCAATAAATTAATCATTATTAATTAACTACCCTTTCACAATCTTGTATTTAACTAATAAACACTAATGTAGATGATGAAACAAATCGGAAACCACCAACCTATAAGTTAAATTCAAAAACATCAACTCTCATGTAATTCTTCTTTGACACTCCCTTTGCAAATCTAGGTCAAAAGGCCAAATCTCATGAAAATATTTATTTTAGAGCTATGTCCATTGTTCATACTCATCAAACACTTCATTATCGCTCACAATCTTCATCAAGAACATTCATTAGTGCATCAAACCTTCATTTTGTTCAATTTCACCCTTAACCTCAAAATAAGAGTTATTAGTGCTAAGAAGATGCAAACCTTATTGTCCCATGTTGTTCACAATGGATCAAAAGAATGTAAACACATTTCAAGATACCCTTTTATGACTCATAACTCCTCACCAACTTTTAGACTGTCAATCCTTCTAACTCCTTTAATTCACCTTTTATAATTTACATTAAGGCCTAGTTCTTTTAGCCATGCTTTTCATGAAAACCTCGTCGTTATGACCAACTCACTAACTTTAAAGAGAAACTAACCATATTTCATGATACCCATTATTGATTTCTTATTTCCCATCAAATTTTAGGATCTAACCCCAAGCTCGGTCATTTAATGTATTATCATCCATTGTTTGAATTAGGTCTCTCCTAGGTCTTCTTCACTAAGTTTTAGGTTTGAATATCTTCCCCGGCTCAATATTCCAACTACCACCTTAAACCAATTAATCCAACTCTTTACAAGCCCTTTTTAATGCTCATATACTTCACTTCTAAGCTCAATATTTCACTTTCTTTGTCTTCTTTTGTCATTATCCTAGTAAGGGTTTTAAACGAGTTTTCCTTGTTTTGCATTCTTAACTCTTTCTCCAAGATCTAACATATTTCACATATCTATTTCCTAATGTTTAACCCATACTCCAATAATAAAGTTCATGGTAGTAACCAAATATAGTTATTCCACTCCTTACTATGATATTTAGATGGATTTCTTATCACACACAGTCACGAGAAACTTCTTGTTATAAGTCATATGACCTACTTTATCCTTTATATGATCTTAGACATATTTATATATTATCAGAGACATATTTATATATTATCCCTCAAGTATCAAATTTTTTGATCAATTGCTCATAAACTCACATGTGGAATGTTAAGAAGACATAGCCCTAAACTCTAATTTCAACTTATTGCTCTCAAGATTCATCGTTTCTTCTTGAAATTAGGTCTATAGATTCCTAACTCCTAATCCACTTATCCAACAAGTTTGGTCATTTGAAGAGTTTAATACTCACATAAAACATCAATCTTGGTAAGGACCTGACAGGGTGGTTTCTCCACAACTGAGATGAATAAAATCCAAGTTCTAAAAACAAGTCTCCATTTTAAAGCTTCTAGACTATTTTATAGGGTTTGTATGATCATAATAACCCTTACAATTAAGATCCCACACACTCTTTGTCTTTAGAACAAATGAACTTAAGAACTAAGATACATGGCAGATAAACACAACAAACTCGAGACTATGTTTTTCATATTTTGGTTTATAGCCTTTATATCTCCTCTTGAAAATTTAGGCAAACTTAAATCAACCTTAGAAGTCATTATTCACCAAGTTTTAGCTCGGACATCGTTTTAGTTAAAATTTATGTCCAATTTTGACAAACAAACCCTAAACAGGTATACTGAGACTCAAGAGGCTTTCTTTTGCTCTATTTTCATTTTCTTATCACATTAAGCTTTGCCAAGGATTATATTTCTTTTAGAGACCATAGACCAATTCCTTTAAGCATCACAAGATGTCATTCTTCTTGTTTTTGCTAAAACTTGTCCAAAAGACCATTTCTCAACCATGTTCTAGACTGTGACTTCTAATTTATTAGGGTTTACACTTTCCACCAATAGACCCTCTCTATAATCATTCTAGGCATGCATTTAAATCTACTTATAATAACTCATTCATTATGAGATTTAAAGAATCATAGTCAACGTATCTAATCATCCATCACATAGGAGAAATGGATTTAACAATATCTTATTTAAAGGTTTCCATAACACAATGTTCTTCACTTAATCAAGGATCTTAACATTATTCATCCTTCTTGGTAGTACCTTTTCACACCTTCTAAAACAAGAATCATAACAAGAACTCAGAGTAAATAAGGTTTCATCACTTTATTCTCAAAAGCTATGCATAGACTTCATAATTACAAAACTTGCATTCAAGAATCCTACAAACATAGGTCGTCCAAGACTACATCAATCTCTTCAAAGCCTTCAAGGCTCTAGATACATATATTTCTCAACCCTATCTCCTTCCTTTCTTCTCCCTATGCCTTCCCCATTCGAATACCTTCCTTTCATGACCAAAAGGAGGTAGTTACATGTTAGTTCAAGTAACCTAATTATGGTAAGGACCGATTCTAACATGTTATACCCCTAGTTAGATGGGTAAAGAAACTCCTATACATCACATAGGGTTTCTAGTGTCCTCCCATTTCATTACATGTCTTTACTAACATTAAACCCCTAATTCTAACTTATAAATTCAAATATTCACAAGAGTGTGTTTTGGAGGAAAAATAAAAATTTCTCCTTATCACCCATGGAGGAGCTTAAGAAGGTGGGGAAGCTTGCAAAAACACCTAAAATGTCAATCAAGGCCCTAGTCATTCCAAAATTGGTTGAAATCCAAAACTTTGAAATTTGCAATTTCCATGATGATGCTCCTGCATCATACTCCTGTAGTGGGAAAATTTGAACTCCGGTTCAAATTTCCATCTTCTTTCTTTTCTTCCAATCTCTTTCCTTCTTTGAATTGTCCTTTTTATGATGTGTTTGATTTCATCTTCAACTTTCATGGCTTCTCCATTATCTTGTATGGCTTTTCCATTATCTTGTATGGCTTTTTTTTGTCTTAAATTTTCTTATTTTGTCTTCATTTTGCTTTAATCCTTCTTTATCATCTTCATTTTCTTTTTCTTCATGTCTTCATTATACCTTTTCATCATTTCCTCTCCTCTTTCCATATTCCATATTCACTTGTTGGTTCATACCTACGAAGCATAGCTAAAAGCAACATGAGATTGAAAACAATGAGACAAACTTGTTTTGATCTTGATTTCTTTCTTCTACCTCTTAATTTTTCACTTTGTTGTTGATCACCTTCTACTATTTAAATTGTATTTTGTTGTTTCTTATCACATTTTCCCTCCCTTTCTTGCTCTTGAATATTTACCATGTCATCATCCTCATTGTACTCTTCTTTGTTTAAGACTTATAATGGGTTTTCCTTCATTTTCACTTCATCTTCATACTTATCAATGAAATCCTTAAACTAATTTAAACATGTACCTATTATAAACAACTCCTTAGGGGATTGAATAGCTCCTCAATCATCCTCATTTCTTCTTTTAATAAGTTATCATTCCTTTTTCCACTATCTTCATCAAATTTGGGACCTAGTTTTCCTTTATGTTATCTCAAACTCTGTCTTATATCAATATACTCATCCTCCACTTCCTCTTTTCTCAATTGATCTTCATCCTCCAGTTTTCTATTCTCTCCCTCTTTGATTTCAGTCAAGCACTCTCCATGTTGCATGTTAGTTTTTGTAGCTATTTAATTACATGACACATCATCACTTTTAATGAACTCATTCAATGCATCATCACTCAAAACATTCAAAATAACTTGTTTACCTTTCATTTTTGTTATGCTCTTCTCTTGTCAAGCTCTTGTTAGGGTTACATATGTCCTCTTAGGCTCTTCCTCATCACTTTTGTCTTGTTTACTTGAATCAAAAGGTTGTGAAGACCCCATCTTGTCTCTTGTTTGTTCAAATATTTATTTTTGTAAAAATTCCATGCATTCTTGAAATGCTTCTTCCTTGTTAAGCTTAGTGACATTGTTATCTTGCACCTCTTGCATTATTTTGACCTTCAAAACATTTTTCATTATCTTTTAGGTTGATACATGCTCTTTACTTCATTCTTTCTTCTTGAATCACAAGTTGGTCCATGTTTTGAGACACTTCCTTCATACCTCCCTCTTTGACCTCCTTTACTATGTGCTTGTTTCATCATGAAATATACTCTTTCCTTATTGTTTTTCTCTTATCCTCCATTGTATTTTTCAGCTTCATTAACCTCTTGTTTGAGTTTTTCATCCTTCATACCATCAACTGATTTCTTAAGCCATTTTGGCATTACATATCCATGATTTATTACAAGTTTTGAAAACTCAACATTACTCTTCTTTGTACCAACCTCTATATCAGAAATTTCATCCTTATATGCATGATCAAAATCAAGATTCAAACCTCTATTTACCTACTCATAAGCTAACTGCATGGTCATTTTCTCTCTCATGTCTTCATTTTTGGCACTCACCTCTTTATTGTATGCTTTCTTGCTTGGTTCTACTGAAATGACTTCTAAAGTATCATGAAACTCCAATTATTCTTCTCTTTCCTCCTTGCCATGATGAATGTCTTCAATTTCTTGTTTATAAGCTACCACAATGTGCTCTCTTCTTCCATCATATTCATTTGTTTCTATGGATGCTCTTCTTGCTCCATTTCTTACAAATTTCAATGCCTTGTCTTTGATATTCTTTATGAATTTTCTCATACATGCACACATGCATTTAAACACAACATTAGATAGAAAAATTAGAGACCAAAATGTCTCCATAAGTGCCTCCTTCTTTGACGCTCTCCTCTTTTTCTTCATTTCTTCAACAAGTGCTTCTTTTTGCACTTTTTATCTTCTCCAATCTTCTTTACTTTTCTCTATTTTCTCCACAATGAGAACTCTTTTTACAAATTACCTTTCATGTTTCTCACTTAGAAACTCTCTATTCTTCAAACCTCCATAGGTTTTTCCCTCTTTACCTTATTCTCTTCTAATGACATTCATATTTTGCCTTCTTCTTTTCTTGACAAGTGACTCTATAGGCCACTTCACTCTTCTTTTCAATCACCAACCATATACTTGGTCTCTTTCCTATAGCCAAAAGTTTTCTAATAATTCAAGACTATGTAGTTTAATTCTCAACTCAACTATCTGTTTATTTCATTCTAGTTATTGCTTCTTGATATTTATCTTCATGTCTTCTTTTCTCTTCTTAAGGGACAACCTTTGTCAATTTTGCAATACACACTAGCATAAAACTTTGTTAGATCCTTTCTCTTTTGATCAAACCGCTCTCCGATACCACTATGATGTAGAGGATGGAACAAAGTAGACCATCGACCCATAAGTTAAATTAAAAAAACATCAACTCATGCAATTCTTCTTTGACACTCTCTTTACAAATCCAAGCCAAAAGGCCAAATCTCATGAAAATATTGATTCTAGAGCTATTTCCACTATTTATACTCATCCTACACTTCATTCCCTACTACAATCTTCATCAATAACATTCATTATTGCATAAAACCTTCATTTTGTTCAATTTCACCCTTAAAACCTCAAAATAAAAGCTATTAGCCCTAAGAACATGCAAACCTTATTGTCCCACACTATTCACAATGGCTCGGAAGAATGTAAACATTTCAAGATACAATTTGAGACTCATAACTCCTCACAATCTTTTAGATGTCAATCATTCTAACTCCTTCAATTCAGCTTCCACAATTTACATTAAGGCCTAGTTATTGTAGCCTTGTTTTCATGAAAACCTTCTTGTTATGAATAACTCGCTAACTTTCAAGAGAAACTAAGAATATATCCCGATACCCATTATTAAGCTCTTACTTCTTGTCAAATTTTAGGCTCTAACCCCAAGCTAAGTCCTATAACTTTACTATCACCATTTGAATTAGGTCTCTCCTAGGTCTTCTTCACCGAGTTTTCAAGGTTTGAATATATTCCTTGGGTCAATACTTTAACTATTATCTTAAACCACTTAAGCCAACTCTTTACTCACTTCTAAGCTCAATATTTCACTTTCTTGTCTTCTTGTGCCATTATTCTAGTAAGGGTTTTAAATGAGTTTTCCTCATTTTGATTTCTCTAAGATCTAACATATTTTACATAGCTATTTCCCAATTTTCAACCCCCGCTCCAAGAAGAAACTTCATGATAGTAACCAAATACTAGATATTCCACTCCCGTGCTATGAGATTTAGATGGCTTTCTTATCACACAGTCATGAGAAACTTCTTGTTATAATTCCTAGGACCTACTTTCTCCTTTATAGGATCTTAGACATCTTAATATGCTATTGTAGACCTTTTCTAGATAGCTCATCCCTCAAGGAATCAAAAGTTTTGATCAATTTTTCATAAACTCACATGTGGACTATTAAGAAGAGAAAGCCCCTGACTGTAATTTTAACTTATTTCCCTCAAGATTCAGGTGTTTCTTCTTGAAATTAGGTCTCAGTAACTTCCCCGACTCCTAATCCACTTATCCACCATGTTTTTTCATTTGAACAATTTTAATACTCACAAAAACATTCGATCTTGTTAAGGACCTAGACAAGGTTTCTCCATAGACCAAGAGTAATAAAATGCAAGTTTTTTTGTTGAAGATTCCTAGGGAGAAGGCCCTAGCCTAAAAAAGTTCCTATTACAGTCCATGATTAATCTACAAATCACTGGACTTAACAGGGAGAGTAAAATGCACATTATCGTGCTACAAAATCCAAAAACTAGTTTCTATACAATAGTATATATCATCGAACTGTACATTCCTAGACTGTAAACAAAAAGAGTGATACCCACTCCATATTGAATGAGCTCAAATCAGAGAACCCTAAATTCACTCTTCCATGACAGAGTTCGGAGGATTTTCCGCTCAGAATCTCCACCTCTGAGTCGCTTGAAGATGAAGGAGATGAAGAAGAGCTAGCACAACAATCCGGCAAATCAACTTTGGCCTTCTCCGGGAGGTAGAGACCCTAGTTTTCTACCACCGCCACCAAGCCATGAGAGAGAGCTTTCACTCCATGAGTTAGGGCATGAATATGAAATTGTAAACTGACCACCCTCACTTCTAGGTCCTTCATCTCCTTATGGAGGAGAAACTGGCCTGCTGAATTAGAGATAATGTTGGTCACGCTCAACCCCTGCGCCACATCAAACACATTCCTTCAACCCACAGATTGACCAAGGTCCAGCATTAACCTCCTCAATTTATCGTAGACAACCACTTCTTCTTTGTCATCTTCAATGCTCTCACCACTGACCAAACCTGCTCTAGCCACCCCCTCATGGCCACATTTTTAATTCTCCCATTGAGCCACTCCGAAAAGGAATCACCCAAATCAGCCCAGTCTAAGCACGCATCACTTCCTCCCAGAGCCACCCGCAGAGTCTCCACCAGATGCCATGAGAGAAGGAGGAGAAATAGACCGATGAACTTCAACTTACCAGACCCACCCTGAAGGCAAACCAGCCAAACTACGGAAGAAGGAGCCGAAAAGATAATCCAAAGGCAACCAAAATGCGGCTTAAAAGCCAAACACCTTCCCTAAAGCCAATGAATGCAAGGTAGAAGGCTTGTGGAATGAGTATGCAAGTATGAATTTCTTCATGTTACATATGCATATGAGTACTTGAAAATGTTCGAAGTGTTGGAAGTGTCTTGAAGTTTCCCTAAAGATGTTGGAGGTTATATAGCTCAAGATTGGTTCTTGAGATCCAATAACATGTTTGAGAAGTTTTATAGAAGGAAGTGCTTTGGGGTCTTGTGCTCTGAATTGAAGGTTGCTACTAGTTAAATGAGCTACCTGAGGATGAGATATTTACAGTGATGTTCCACATATGTCTTGAAGAAGTGGTTTTAGGTGTGAACCAACTCACTTTTGGAGATTGAAAAATTAGGTGCTTAGACCTAATTGACGGTGTTTGCCTATTGGAGCGATCCATGTTGAAGATGGAGTTTGTAGAGTTTCTTATGCTTGTTAATGGTTGTGAGAGGATGTTTTGAAGTTTCTATAGCTGATGGATTCTTGGTGGAGCTACTTAGTGACTTCAAAATTAGAATTATGATGTTGGAGTGAAGACCTAATTTTTAGGCCTAGTTGAGCAAGTTTGTTTGTAAGGCTTATGCTGACCTATATGGTCTCTTTATGTAACTTATATGAATGTGTAATGAGTCTATTTATGTTTGATATGACCGAAATTTCATGGTCATAAGGTATTTTTTCATCTATATGGTTTTATGGCATGAATCACGTGTAAAAGGAAGTTGTATTTGCTCATTTGAGCTAGTGGGGAGGATGGAGTTTTGAGCGAGCAAGAGGAAGTGTGTGAAGAGGTCAGAGGGCTCTAGAGAGAGTAGAGAAGAGGCACAAGAAGTTGAGAAGAGTAGAGGAATAAAAGAAAAAGGTCATATGACATAATCAACACACTTTGGTACATTCATGAGCGAAGAAGGAGAGAGAGCTATTTGAGAGAGTTTTGAGTGAAGAGGGCTAAAAAAGTGATCACAATTAGTTGGTTGAGCAACAAGGTCATCAAGTGATCTTCATATTCAGGTGGCTAAGTGGGTGCTTATTCATCTTGGGGGTTATAGCCTCCTTGTAGAGTGGTTTCTTTACTAAATAGGGGTTGGTGCTCCTTGTGGGGTTAGTGCCTCACTAAAGAAATCCCTTGTGTTGTGTAATATACACAGGAGTCCTTTATGTTGAGTAATATATGTAAAGGTTTAGTGGTTTTTCTTCACCCCAAGGGTTTCCCACTTAACTATGGGGTTCATGTGTTCTCTCTTGTTTTATGCTTATATGGATGGTTGATATGTTGTTTGATGGTTTTCTAAGTTACTTAATATTGCTCATATAACGGATAGTGAATGTTGAATCGTTAAAAACAATTGAAGTAAAATTTTTAAAGGATCAATTCACCCCCCCTCTCAGTCATTGTGCTTCCAACAACATTGAACTTATACATCAATGGCCTAGATACACACGGTAATGGCCTTGGTCCATTTCAACGCCCTCAACTATTCACCAGTGACCTCACCCCCGCTAAAAAGACTAGTCATTTTTCTAAGTTTTTGCTATCATTATGTCCTTTTTCTATTATTTTATCACTATTTTGCAGATTACTTTTGATTATTTCACTTTTGTTTATCAAAATTTCATACTTACATGCATTTGTATACATGTTTTTATTAAACTATGGGTGTTTAGTTTGTGTTTTGGGCTTGAACCGTATTATTTATAAAGCATTTAGTGGGTGGAAGTGATTTATAAATGGATGTACAGACCAAAAATCTCATCTAAAATGATATTCAAAGTGTAAAATTGAGGTAAGTTCACTATACAGGAAAGTAGTTGTTACGTTCAACGACCTTGCCTTATTCATTAGCAACCTTTCTTAAATTTAGCGTCCTCGCTTTAGGTGTAGTGGACTTACTTATTGTGGTGACCTCATTATAGACACCAAAATCTACACCCCTCATATTTATTCAATCAATTACTTAAATACATCAATATTTCATATCCTAAGTCATACACCATATCTCTCACCTTTGTCCAATTAATTAAATATATCCTTATTTAAATAAATCAACACCTTGTATCCTAAACCCATCCTTATTCAATTAATTAAAATCAATATCATATCATTATCACACTTATCTCATGATTATCCTTTCATACAATTGATAAATTCTACTTAATCACCTAGGAATCTTCTTGAAAACCAACTAGGTAATATCTAGCTTATTTTGTCATCATATCTAACCTATTTTGTCACCCTCCAAAACAAACACAACACGTCCCCAATAACCTAACAAATTATCTATTCGAAATCCAAATCAAATAGCTTTGATTTGGAAGTTGTTTCCAACCATTTTTCCCACAAAGCTCAAACAACCCGAAATCACTGGCGATTCAGGTAATCGCCAGTGATTATTTAAGCGAGTTTTCCAGCTTCTCTTCAGGATCCCTAACTTCAGCTCACAAATTCTATCTTTTCATCAGAACTCATAACATTCTGTATATCTCTCCCGAGTACTAGAGTATTTGGATCATCACCTAGTGGCATTATCATCGATCAACTAGCACTTTCAGACCATTTCAGAGTCCTTGTAGATGAAAATCTCATCAGTCCATTTGTAGGCATCACCAACTTCTTGCATCATCTTTCATCAAGGTCAGAGACTACTTCTCACCCCCACATCATTTTCTAGGTATTTTTATCTATTTATTCATCTATTTACATCATTTCTAAGCTTCTGTTAATCTGAAAGATCAAGTTTAAATCATCAGACATTTGATTTTATTAAACTATTCAAAACTACTAGAATCACCAACGATTGCCTAATCACCAGCGATTCCTATCACTTTTACCTTCCTGCAATTTTTATCAGTTTTCATTCAACATTGCTTTTATCAATCATATTAAACTATTTGCTTCTAACATATTCTTGAGCATGGATTACTTTTAGATGGCAATTGGTGGCCCTTCTCATGAAATCACCAAAGCATCCACTCCTTGTCGATAATTCAACACCCTTTCTATTGGGAACAATATGATATCTTGCATGATCTGACTTTTGTGTGCCATCCATAATGCTCCTTTAGATGAATGGACAAAAAATTTTAGTTCACTCATGAACTCGTCAAGCAATAGAAGAATATTGGCATGCGTATTTCGACTACATACTCATCGAAGCTAAACTTGTTTGGGCTACATATGAGGTTGAACATGATATCCCTTTCGAGCTTGAGTTCGAGCCATAGTCTATTCTCGATTCGTCTCTAATCACTCTTATCTATCTTCTATCAACATATATATCAGCTTATCATTTTTCATATATATATCTTGTATTGATTTATCATGTATGTTTATCTATTTCAATCCACTTAATTGTTTAAACATCGAGATGACATCCTTCGAGGAAGCCCTTTGATTCTTGAAATCGGCCTTTGATGAAACTCACTTATCTATCTTATTAATCATATCTTGTGTAGTGTCTTTGATCGCAATTTTCTTCATAGGAAAGGAGCTTGTACACATCTTTCATGGAGTACAACATCAAGCATCATCAATCAACATCTTGTGATCTTCCGAGGTGGTATATTTCTATTTTCTTGCTTTGTTAATTCAAGTGAAGGAGTAGGAATATTTCTAAACATTTGGCATGCCCGGTGGGACACCCTAAGTCCCTTATTTCATTATTTCATTTCAAAATATCACTATTTTTAATTTTCTAGTTTTCCGCTCAGTAATCGCCAATGATTTGGTTAATCACCAATGATCGGGCGAATTTCCAATCATTTGGTTAATCATCGATGATTTCTCTAAATACTTTTGATTACTTTGCGTAGTTTGCCTTCTAATCACTATTTTCTGCTATTTCTGCTAACTTGGTTTTGCAGATTGTTGTCTTTGGAGGCTTTGCTTGCTAGATTTCTTATTGCTAAACTAAAAATTTGAAAAAAATAAAATTAAAAAGGAAGTGTTTATCACAGTGAGTCATAATCCTTCTTTTTTGTTTTTATACTACATTTTTTCTTGTTTTTTCTCATCAAAATCAATATTTCATTTTGGGCTTAAAATAAACAATTGCATTCTTCTTGATCACATAGTTTTAATTAGGAAAGTTAATTGATTGCATTCACTTTATCTTTCCCCCACACACAACCAAATCACTCAAAACATCAAACACACATTTAAAAAATTCTTCCTAGGTGATAACTATTGGGATTTCATCACCCAATAGGAAACCGACTCGGTGTTCTGGCCAAGTATAAATAATTGTCTATTGGTATATTGGCCAAGCACCCGACTCCCTTATCGTGGGACCTGAAGTGAGGGGGTAGGCCCCAATACCAAGCCCCGTACTAGAAAAAACATAGATTTGGGCCTCACATACCTTCAAGTATATCAAGGATGCCAACCATAAACATTCTTGAAACCAACCATAGACTGCCATTTCCTAGGACCCATAAACCATTTTCACATTTCACTTTTCTTAATTAAATCAAGATAATCTTAAAAAAATATTTTTCTTATTTTGTCTATTGTTTGTAATCAACCCACTTAGTTATTTTTCATTTTTAGGTGATTGTGTGTTTGTTTACTATGGTACTTACTAGACAACAATCCCATAATCAAACTTCAAAAAACATGTCTACACCATTATCTACACCATTACAACAACATATCCCATTATCTACTTCATTATCTACCCCATTACCTACCCCATTATCTACACCATTACAATAACATAACCCATTTTCTCAACCAATCACATCTACTCCTCTATCTGAACATCAACAAGCCTTGGAATGAAATAGAGGAACAATATAATGAAGAAATGTGATAACATCTCTTAGATTTGCATGCCAATTTTGTAGTCAAATTTCCATAGACCTGAGTAAGAAGAAACCAAACAACCATATTCTCCCAGCTCTCAATCAAAATCATCTGAACCTCCTTTCTTTGATAGAGGAGACCCTATTTTTTAAGAGATGTTAGATTCAAACCCTGTTTCCTTAACACTTATCTTGTAACTAGGGGTGTCCAAATCCAACCATTTATATCCGAACCACACATTCCTGATCCCTTCATCTGCTATTGCACATCTTATTGATACAAATCAACAACTTGATATCCAAAAATACATTCATATCAACCCATAAGTCAATCTAAAACATCAAATGTTGAGTCTTCCATTCCTATCAGTCAACCCAAAACATCTAGTGTTGTGTCTTCCATTCCTGTTCTTAGTCTCCATATGATCTCTTCTCAAGACACATCTATCCAACAACCTACATCTTCACCTAAGCCTTCCACTGGTTCAACACCTCCTAAAACAATACCAGTGCTTCCTCATCTACCCCTCCATCATCTTGACCATCTAGACACCACCAAGAAGTTCTATTGCCACTTTTTTCGTTGTCAGATCTCAACAACGTACATTCTAACTAGTTAGCACCCCATTCAAAACATTACTATGTCTATTCCTTCATCCATTCCCTTAATCAATACTAGTGCTATCGCCACCACTCATCCTGTTTTAGTCCAATCCTCTATACCCCTTGTCTCACAACATATTCCACAACCATCACAACCATTAATTTCCATACCACAATCTATTCCTATTTAGAACATCCCACAACAAGCACCATCTTTATGCTACCTCTGCAATACACTTCCAACAACCACCTCCTTATTCACAACCTCTTATCACTACATATATCCCACATCCTTATCAATATATTCAACCTATCACAACCGTTAGTGTCCCAACCTACTTATAACATCCCTACAAACATCCCATCTCAACAAAACATTCCATATCAACAAAATATTCCTCAACAAACATTTCTCAACAAAGCTTTTTGTCTCAACAAATCATCAACAAAACATCCATGTATCAAAAAAATATCCTCAACAAAATGTTCCCCAAAAAAATTTCGTCTCAACAAAACATTCCTTATCAAAAAAATATCCCTACTAATATTCCACAGTAAAACATTCTTCAACAAAATATTCCCAAAAAACATTCCTCAATAGTATTAGACATATCCACAACCTAGCCAGTTCTCATTTCAACCTGGCCCATCCTCGCAACAACCAACACAACCCGATCCTCTTCAAGCCCTCATGAACCACATATCCAATCTTGAAGTTACCTCATCAGGACCCAAGAATGTTCTCTCTTACAACCAAATTTTCAATGAGCCCATTCATCCCTTAGTGTCATATAAAGCATATCCACCCCATTGGGAACTTCCAAAGTTTATCAAATTTTATAGCAAGGAAGATCCCCAACAACACATCCGTGCTTTCCATCATGCCTGTTATTTAATAGCCCATGACCAAGATCTCATGCTGAGGACTTTCCTTATGTCTCTCACTAGTCCTACCTGGATTGGTATAATAGTATCCCTTAGTACTCCCTTTTCTCATTCGCACAACACAACTTTCCTATAACACTTCTCCATAAACATAGCCCGTAAAATCACTATCAATGACTTATACACCATCAAACAATTTGAGGATGATTCCATTGCCAACTTTTTTTCCCACTGGAGGGGTATAATCAATCAATTATCCTTTTCATTACCAAAAATGAATTGATTGAAATTTTTTGTTACTCATGTGCCAAACACATCTCATCAACACTACAAATCCAATCTTTTCAGACATTTGATGAAGCTTTCACTATGGCCCGTAAGTTAGAATTGCAGAGCCCTAGAAGATGGTTGAGTTAAACTTCATCCTAAGAAACCATGAACTAAATTCCCATCTAATTCATCATCCAATCCCAATAAATCCAAATCATCTGCTAATGCCATAGTAGTCAAATCCGCTCTAAGGAAAATTCCACTACCGAGTGTTCCTATCAACAACGTAATTATACACCCATAGGAGAAACTTATAGTGCAGTTTTTGACAAGTTTCTCACTGCAAATATGATATCTCTCCCACCCATCGACCTATCGATACATTTGTATCCAAACCCTCTTGGTATCAAGATAATGATTATTGTAAATACCATAGGGTTAAGGGACATGACATCGAAATGTGTCGCACATTCTCGTAATGTCCTTCAAGATTTGATTGATAAGAGGTGAACTCAACTTAGAAAATCCAAATGCACCCCCAAATCAAAATCTTGATATATTCAAATAACCCTTTCCTAATCATCCCCATCTACCAATCAACCACAAAAATATCATTCATGCTCACCATACTATCAACACCATCACTAAAACATTACCCATTCTTGAGTCCACATCAACACCTATGAATCTAAACCAACATCAACATCTACCAAACCTACATTGACATCCACCAAGTCCTCATCCGTTAGAATAATACTGAAACCATTCTCCCATCCTTGTCACATGTTATTATTGAATCCACTTCCACACCAATCACATCTTCTAGCATAACCACACCTACGTCTATGCCTCAATTTGAAAATATAACTATGATACCTCTTGAAACATTTATGACACAAACACCTCCGCCTAAGGCAACCATGAACCGTATTCATCCCCCATCTACAAAACCAATTATCTCTACACCAACCAATCCAAAACCTACAAAATCTACAACTCATTTAGATCTCATCAACCACATCATTCAAACTCCTCTTCCTTCATCAACACCTACTTCAAAAACCACACCTAGCTCATCCAAAACCACAAAGGGACCTCATAAACAGGGTATTGTTCAAGTTTTTAAGAGCCCTTATTATGTCCCCCTAGATCAACACCGCTTGTGTGGCCCTCGATCCCTTATACTTAACAATCACCCTATTATTTCAGGTCCAAAGCCCACTTACCAAGCCTACCCACAAGCCTCCACATTGGGCCCTCATCCCTCATCCATCATGCCATCCAAGACTCCTCAAGCGACAAATAACTAAAAACCTACAATCAAAGTCTTACTTCCTCCCGAGGATAAGATACATAAAACTTCACTACCGTCCACATCTGCACCTAGGGGCGTTATGCAACTATTTTAGATGACCTCCTTCAACAATCACTTATAACTTTACCACCTCTCAAACCATTAGACCCATGAGGATGGAAACCCACTTGGTATGACTTCAATGTCTCTTGCGATTATCATAGGACATAAGGTCATTCCATAGAGGATTGTAAGGCCTTTCATCTAATTTCTCAAAATATCGGTAATCCATATTTCCTTCCTTATGAACCACACAAAACATCATCATCTTTGTCTAAATCTAAAGAACCCATGTATAAAATCTCTCCCCATCAAGTTGACACTATACACATAACCACCCGCTCACATAACTATGACATGGATCCATCCAAATCTAAGAAAGCTAAAAATTTCATAGCCATACCTCCACCTCTTGAGTTATCCGCTTCATCTGATAAGCCTAAAGTATCTATCTCCATATCTCCTAAAGTGTCTAATCAAACAACGTCACCCAAATCCAAGGTTTCAATACTCATCGCACCACCCTCATCATCCACCTTAATACAAAAGGTCATTATTAAATAGTTACACCAAGATCCCATCAAAATGTCACTTACGAGCTGGTGTAAACATCACCTTCTCATAAACAAGCCATGATCGAAGCCCTCCAATCAATAACAGTACCAACAGATGACCCTTCATCTTTCAAAAAATTTAGGGGCCCTTAAAGCATCCACAACCATATCATTCGAGCCATATGAGATTCCCTCGCTTAGGCCGAAGAACATGACTTACCACTCTTTATCACCACTCAAATCAATGATGTCCTCATTAGAAGGGTCATGATTGATGGGGGCACAACCATCAACATTATATCATCCATTTCTTTCAATCAACTTAAACTATCTCCTTTCATCATTGGTCAAACTCCAGTTTTACTACGATCCTTCAATGACACTATTGCACCCACATTAGGTACTATTATCCTACCACTTAAAGTCAACATTAAGACCTTACATGAACTCTTCTACATTATAGAAGGAGAGTTCTAATATAACATGTTGTTAGGATGCCCCTAGATACACACTATGTGGTGTGTTCCTTCTACGCTTCATTGGTGTCTCAAATATGAACACAAGGGTCAAACATTCACATTCCCGCAAATCAAATCCCTTTACCGATTGTTATATGACATATCATCCAAATGACGTCCTCATACCTAAATCCACATCAGAATCATCTGACGAAACATCTACCAACATGTCCATCCCTTCCTCCAAATTACCAAATGATTCCTCCTTTAGTGACATTGCCTGTTTGGGGAGTGCCACCTTCTCATGCTTAACTCCATTCCCTCACCTAAGACTTATGGTCATCCTGATAAGCAACCCATGTACAATCCTAACATAGGAGATGTTATCTCTTACGGTCCCGCTCACCTAAAAACAAACCTTTTCTATGGGGGACTTGATCATCCTTCATCTCATTCTATCAATCCACACCGTGTCATGCCTTTCACATTAGACTTTAAATCCCTAGATAATCCATATTTCACTTACATGTACCTTCATTGTTGTGTATGGAAAGGTTTTGGCCTTAGTCGTTATGAATAGGGAATACATGACTTTATTTTCTAACACTCCCTTAAAATTTATGATAAATATGGCCTAGGTTATGAGAAACCCGGTTCGACCTATCCAAACCCACTACATTAATACGTATCACTGAAATTGAACCATCATCACCTATAAAATCTGAAGATGCCATGGACATAGATGATGTTGTATCCATCTCGTCTAAATTTTTTTAGTCAATACTATTTCCTAGGTCCTTTAACTTATCAATCCAACCACATCACTAAACAAATTTCTCACATTTGGCCATAAATGATTGAAGAAGACTCACCCACCATTAATATCATTCAAAGTCACAAGGATCAAGACATCCTTTCTCATATGGGAGTGGGGATCATTTCCTTTAGAAATCCCCGCCACCCAACACATTGCCTCTTCTTAACAAATCCACTATCGACATTAACTTATGAACTCCTCACGACCCCCACATATTAAGGTCGGTCAATCACTTAATCCATGAGAATTAGACAACTTCACCTCATTTTTAGCAAAAATAGTCAAGCTTTTTCCTAGTCATACAATGATATGCCTGGTCTTGATCCTAATATCATTGTACACAACATTGTCACATATCCAGATGTTAAGCCTGTTAAGTAGAAACTTCGTAGGATGCATCCTCATATATCTCTCCTTATTAAAGAAGAGTTATAACATATTTTATCCACTAACTTCATCATACCCATTGACTATCCACAATGGGTCTCTAATATCGTTCCCGTAACCAAAGCCTCAAGCAAGTTACGCATCTGCACAGACTTTAGGGATCTCAATCTTGCTTGTCCTAAAGATGATTTCCCTCTTCCAAATATAGATCAACTCGTTGACCTAACGACCGCCACAAAATTCTCTCCCTTATGGATGGTTTTTTGGGTTATAATCAAATTCTTATCACCATCGATGATCAACATAAAACTTCCTTTATCACTCCTTGGGGAACCTTCTATTACCGTGTCATGCCATTTGGTCTTAAAAATGCAGGAGCTACTTACCAACACGCCATGACCTACATTTTTCATGACCTCATCCACAAAACAATCAAAGACTATGTTGATGATCTCTTAGGAAAATCAAAATAATGCAAAGATCACCTCGATATCCTTGAATCCATCTTTACTCGTCTCATCCAGTATTGCCTTCATCTCAATCTTGCAAAGTGTGTTTTGGTGTTCTCACCGGAAAAATTTTAGGATTTATCATATCTATTTGAGGTATTGAAGTTGACCCAACAAAGGTTAAAGCCATTATTGAAATGCCTCCTCCATCCAATCTTAAACAACTGCGTAGCCTTCAAGGTAAAATGTAGTCAATATAACATTTTATATCACAAATTTATGATCGTTTTCAACCATTTCATCATCTTCTCCGCAAGGACGTAAATTTTCATTGGGATTCTAATTGTCAAAAATCCTTTGACAAAATTAAACAATATCTCCTATTGTGCTCATGTAAAACTAACTAAGATAAATACATTGAAACTAAAACATCTACATAGCTCCAAAGCAAGTTAATCTAATAATGAACCATCAAGATAAGAGCTTAAAGGAAATGATTCTTCAATGCACAAATGAAATTAACATGCTAAGCTATCTCCTACTCTTTAGATTTCCAAATACAAACTATGAACCTATGAAGAACATAAGCAATCAAAATGGTGGTTGGTGGAGACCTCAAGAATTGAGAATTGAATCTCACCAAAAATGGCTACAAGGCCATTTTGGGTCTTCCCATATTGCTCAACTTTGAATGTATGAATACAAGATGAGAAGATTAATCCAAATCAATGGAGGATGCTCAAGATCAAATGCCTATAGTTTATGCTATAGCAAAGGATGGTTTTTTTAAAAATATGTAAGGAGTTTGGTCCTTTATATAGATTGAATGTTGGAGAGAGATGTGCAACTTGGTGTATGTGGGATGGGGGTAAAGCAAGATTAGGAATGGATAAGGTTTCTTTAGATGATTTTGATTTGTCATTAGTTTCCATGGGAATTGGGAGATGTTTTAATTAATCAAGGGTGATTAATTAATAGATAGAAGAAATCTTATAGAAGTTGATTAGAGGAAAGTTAGTGAGATAGTAGACAACTACAAACAAATAATTTTTTTGAAGAGATAGAAGAAAAATTAGTAGAATGAAGGATGCCCCCTTGAGTGTTGATGGGGTGATGAAAGAGGTTGATCGACGATCAAAAAGATGAAAGAAAATGATAGAAGAATGAATCCCTATTGCCCCAAGTTTCTTTGGAAGAATAGTTTTGATAGAAGAGAGTGAAGAAAAAATGAAGATGAAGGGAGATGGAAATAGCTATCATCTTGTTGATGTAAAAACCAACATTATATCATCATTTTTCTTATGATTGACGTCATTGGCCCTTATTGAAATATACACATACAACAAAAGTGTACCATAACATGAAAATATATGATATAAATATTTTTTCATTGCCAAAAATGCTAACTCAATGCAACATACATAAATGCAATGCAATACGAGAAAGTAAACAAGCTAACCTAACAGGAAACAAGTACAAACACACATACTCAAACAAATAACATTCAAGACAGTTGCACACATGTTTTTGTTATCAAGCTTCATTCCCGAATGTTCGTGTTTAATGACAAGGGTTAAAGATGGTGCCCCAAGAAAGGATACATGCGAGGGGAATAATGGAGGACATAATATTCCTATGAAAAAAATTCATGCGCTACGACATAGTACCCAATAACTCGTTGTGCCAAAGGCATATAGACATAACAAGAAAACCAACTTTGTTAATGGGGGAAGATCCAAATGATCTGCGAGTTGTTGTGACAAGAGCAAGTGAGGACCTAAGAAAGATAATGATTGAGTACCATGCATTTGACATAGGCTTCAGTTGCGTGCATGTCATTTACCGTTTTGAATTTTATATTTTTTTGGTTTTTTGAATTTTTAGGATTTTTTTTTGTTTTGAAACATATTTGAATGTTTTGAGTTTCTCAACTAACATATTTGAATGTTTTATGAATTTCTAAGAAGAAGCAAGGATGCCCCCATTGTAAGCTGGCCAAGAAGCCGCTAATAAAAAGAAGTATAAGATTGTTTATTGAATGAAGGGACAAAGTTTCCCTCAAACATAGTAAAAATCCAATATTATACACATGGAGATTCTAAACAAAACAAGAACAAAAATGCTATGAAAATATATGGAAAATGTAGCTAGAAGGCAGTCAATGAAAAATTGATTAGCCAAAGGCACAAATCTTGAGACAAGACATGCACTAAAGAAAGAGTTTGAACAAGGTCCTAAACAAAGACACTTGGTAACATACTAGTCCTATTTTCTCATAGAGATCTAGTGTGTGCACGTGGAAATTAAGTACCTCTTGGAGGGAAGCTTTGATATACGGTCAATGAAGACACCTTAGCCAATGTGTAGGAATGATTTATTTTGAATGGTGATTTGTGAATGAAGGGTGGAAGGATAGTCGTAAATTTCTCGTTACACACCAAACGTCCATAGCCCCGACGAAGATGTATTTGATTCCAATCACAACATTTCTCTACTACCAACCAAACATCCATAGCCCCAGTAGAGATATTAGAAATACCCCAAGATAGAGTTATATATCAATCTGCTTTTGCTTTTGCTTTTGATTTCGATTGATTGATTCTTTTTCTTTTAGCATTCTGAAATTTTTATTTCAGCTCTCTTGTTTTGACAAGGGGTTAAGAACCACTAATGGTTTGATGGAAGGATGTGGAAGTGATTGTGATGACGACATTGGCTAGTGTCAACAAATACATCCAAAAGTTCTTCACAACAAGTTTATTAGATGTATGATAGTGATAGGATCTCTAAGAGGTTAGTTGTTCTTTAATTTACCAAGGTGATGAAAGACCAAGGTCAAACGGATACCATAGAGATAAATGTCACAAAATGTGTATGAAATAAGCTAACCAAAATAACATCGAAGGGATGAAAATGGTGGATGACTTGCAGAGGAATATGAAAAAAGGGAAGATAGAACATCCATGTGTACGTAATACCTAATTACAATGTTTGAACTTTGTACCTTTGATTTTATTTTTGTAATGTTTTGATGTTTTCTCATTTTTTGTATTTTTAAACTATTTTTGATTTTTTTGATTTTTTGGGAAGTTAGGACCAAAAATTTCACTCTGTGTGATAAGATCCAACAATGATGTTTGTGATTTCCTTGATAAGGGAGATGAAATGTGTTTGTTTATCAAGCATAATATTATCCCCGATCAATGATCGTGGTGAGTTCAAACTCAACAAATGACTGTGATTTGTTTTGAAACACGGGTTTCATATGTGGGAGCTTGAGTTCCCTATCCATAGGTTTCATCAATTTACACCATACTTGATGGGTACGTTGGTGTGCATTTTGGAATCATGTTTGATTTTGAATTTTATAATCATTTGAGTTGTTGGGAGCTTTGGAGATCTTTGGAGTTTTGATCTTATCTTGATAAAGAACATGTCTGGGTTTCTTATAAGCTAATGCTTGACTTGTCTGATCCCGAGAAGTGGGAGGAGAATGTGGACATTTAGAATTGATGAGAGGAATGTGAGGAATGATGGTGGGATTTCCACAATTGTTTATAGAAGAATAATGTGATGGATGAAAAGGATATGGTCCAAGAATTGAAGAAGATGGGCTACCAGGAGGTGAGCCAAAAATAGAAGATGAAGGGCTACTAGGATGTGGCCCCATAATAGAAGGTGATGGGATATTAGGATATAACCCAAGAATAGAAGATGATGGGCTACCCAGAGGTGTCCCATTGATAGAAGACAAGGGGCTACTTGGACGTGGCCCTAGAATATAAGGTAATGGGCTACTCGGAGGAGACCCACAGATAAATGATGAAGGGCAACTTGGAGGTGGCCCATATATAGAAGAAGACGATGGGCTACTTGGCAATGACCCAAAGTGTGATTGCGATTGAGGAATTGTGATATGTAAAGAAGAATTGGGTGATGAGAAGATGGGCCATGGCTCAATACTAGACCCAAGCAGTTCATCACAAAATGAAGAATGTGAGGATGGAAGAATAAGAGGAGGATCAAGTTGCATGATCTGAGGCTCTTCCTCTATTTCTTGATAAAAGGAATCAACCTTTTCCCCATAATACATGAATGCATCAAGGTCTAAAGAGAATCCTTGCTCGTAATTTGTTAGAGGGATATCTTCATGTGCCCCTATAAATGCCATGATTTCTCCTTCGTTCTAAAATAAATCAATTGGTATGGGTTGTTGATCAACCAAAGGGGTTTGATTGGAAGAAAAAGGTCCAACTAGTGTGGAATATTGAGAAGATGTTTGATGATGATTGACATAAGAAACAAAGTAGACATGGAGCTAGACATCTTGTGAATTGAAGAAGATAAAACAAACTTACCTATATAATGATATAATGTTGGTAAACTAGTAGGATTGAGTGCAAAGTATGCATTTTTTTGAGGTGGGATTCAACTCAAATGATTGACTAGAAGGAATTTGAGTCACATGAATCTTTGAATAAGGAAGAGTGCATTGAGGTGATTGATGAAAGAGGTCCTATAAAGAAAGGGAGGGATGCGACTTGGGAGTCACATTAGATGATTCATTGGAAGAATTAGGAGCCGAATGGATCTTTAAAGGAGGAAGACATCGTTGAGGTGACTGATAAAGGAGGTCCTGCAAGGAAAGGGAGGACCATGATTCAAGAATCGTATTAATGAATGATTAAAGGGGTCCTATGAAGAAAGGGAGGACCATGACTCAGGAGTCAAATTAAAAATTTGATTAAGGGGTCATGCGAAGAAAGGGAGGACCATGATTTGAGAATCATATTAGATGAATGATGGGGAGAGTTTGTGGTGGAAAAAATCTTTAGAGGAGGAAAACTTCATTTAGGTGATTGATTATTCCTTAGAAGAAGGTTGATTGGATGAAGTTCAAGAGACTGAGGAGAATTCGAATAATAGTTTGGATCAGAATAATTAGGAGAATTAGAAGAATCAGATGAATAGTTTGGATTAGAATCCTCAGAATCAGAAGAAATGTTTAGATTAGAATCAGAAGAATCATACCACCAGACCATGAGATGAAGGTGGGGAAAGGCATAGCCGAATGGGTTCTCTAGCGTGAAGAACCAAATGTGGTTTAGTCATGATGGGTGTCTTTTGATGTGAACGCCTAAATTTTGATTCTTTATTGTTGTACGTATAAGGAACCCTACGATAATCAATCAGGATCAGTGCTCATTAAGTCCAAATGCCTAGACCTAGATAATGTGATTGAAATCCTTCAAATAGAAGGAAGTTCCATGTTAATTTGGGTTGCATAATGACAACCAAATAGAAATTTTACAAACAGATAGGGGATGCTTGTGTGATTTTCTAAAGGGGTTCTAAGGAAAACATACATCGTGGTAACATAATTTCAACAATCCAACAAGGTTTGGACAATAAGTTGCAAGTGCAAATTTCAAAGTGGTTGATCAAAAAGATTGTCCTTGAAAACATAAGTCTACAAGATGAACTATCACAAGGAACAATCACACAAATTCAAAACACAAATCCAATCTATGAGGAAATACTCCCTATGCAAACGTGCCTCAAAGGTAGTTCGACGCAAGATGATCAACTCAATGTCAACACTTAAGTCAAGTTTAAGACAAACAAGGCATAAGTATTAACAAAGGGTTGATGTGATTTCCAATCAAAGTATACTATAGCGAGTTTAGATCCAAGCAAGACCTAAATCCCAAAAAGTGGAAGTTATGAATGTGAGCAACGTAATAATACCACTAAGATATATTAACCAAGCTTTGTGAAAAAGCAAGGTATTAGTATTGAAATAATATTGAAATGATGTGAACAAAGTAATGACAACACTTTTCAAGGTTGAGGTAACATTTGAAAACAAACAAGGCTAAAGTATACCAAGGAATTGTTAAGATGTGCATAGTGTAACATTACAATCTAGACACTTAGGTTGAGTTTACAAGAAACAAGACGTAAGTATCAAAATTGTTTCGATGCAATATAAGCAATGTAACACTTCAAAGGAAAATCAATGAAGAATCAAGCCTAACTACAATGAAAATCTTGACTTGGGTATCAAGATCAAATGGCTATTAAGATATGAAGATGTACCAACACACTTTCAACGTTTACCATCCAGTCTCAAGCAAGGATGAATGTAAACAGTGCAAAAGTGGTGGACACAATCGATTGATAACACATGTATTTTTGCTCTTCTTTTGATCAAAAAAATGTCAAAAGAAAGAAAAGGAAGTAGATCAAGTGGGTTAAAAATACTTGGCCTCACTTCGAAAAAGTTTGCCTTCATTCTTAGGGAAAGTGAAAAACTAAGGCAAAGTAACACTTCACAAATTTCATGATGAATGATGCTTAGTTCAAACTTTAATGGAATCTCCCTTGTTCGATAAACAAGGTTTCAAATCTGAGAAAGTTCTTACTTCACGAAGGATCTTTACAACAATGATTGGTTTGAGACGGTCAAGTTGGCTCCTAAGAAATGGCTTCCTACTTGTTCTCTCAACTAGGTGTCACAAGTTACCCTTGCGAGCTTAGTTTTCCAAGAAAGTTTCACTAACTAGTCTTAGAGTATCCTGGCTTTACTTTACCCCCTTAAAATATAATGAGCAATTAATGCATTAGTTGTATTCTCACTGGGGTTGCAATACAAATAAATTTGATGCTAAATCTCACAAGTGTAAACTAGTCAAGTAGGTGTGCAGAGCACTTCCCATTTCGTCCACAAGGTTCCCTCTTGCGTGGACTACTTTGGGGTTCCTAGGAGCATCCCTCTTGTTATCTTAAGGCTTATGCCAAAGGGATTTTCTCCTAGTTCAAAGCAGATGAGTCGTAGCTCTTAACCGAAACCTACATATACAATGTTTTGAATGTGGTGTATTTTCTTATCTTTTGAGCTTAATGTGGTTTAGTTGTACACCATTTGGCAACCTGCATCAAATTGCATTATTATTTTGTTTCGATCTTGATTCTTTGGCAAGTGTAATTAGGTCCTGCATGCAAATTTTAGTAGTTTTCCACACGATTCAACACATCATAAAAAAGAGGATCAAACGTTGTTTCTGATTCTTAAGATCATTCTAAGATATAGTAGAAGAGCATAAGTAATGAGAAATCCAAATATTTAGGAAATAATGGAAAACTTAACTCAAATGCACAAATAATTCATTTTAGCCAATTGAAGTTCATTCCCTTAGTAAAAAGTTTAATGAGATGTTTTCGAAAGCATAAAAAAGGTGTAGAATCATTTCTGATTCCCAAGATCACCTAAAAGTGTGAGGGAAGAACATACATGATCCTAACCTCATAAACAAAAATACAACATCCATTTAACTTTAATCAAGAAAAATTAGCACAAAACATGAAAATATACCCTGCAAAACAGAAGTTAGTCTCAAATAACCCTGCAAGGTGTTAGAACATCAAGAAAACAAGCTTTTGCAAATTTTTAGATAAGAATCGATTTGACCGTGACGCCATGCGCCCCTTAGAATAGATGTGTGCCCCTAGCAACACATGCACAAACCTAGTAGCATGTGTGTGCCTCTGCTAAAATAACAAAGTGAGCTAAGCAGCGTGTGCGGGCAAAGAAGCGTATGCGCGGGCAAGTTAACAGTGCGCGTGACTATCAAACAAATAGTGAAATAGAGGTTTAGCAAATGCCTCGTGCATACAGAGATGTACCCGCATGATTGTTCAAGCATATGCATGAATTGGTAAACAACAGGGAATATAAAGGCCTAAATTACATGTGTGTGGGCAGAGAAGCATCGGGCACCCCACAAATGTATGTGTGGGCCTAACCAAAACTTACATAGGGTACACTAACACCAAGACAAGTGCGCAGATCCGAGTGCACATGTGTGGCTATTTGGACACTGTGCATGAGTTCTAACGTATGCCCGCCCCTATAAAAACACCTATGCATACCTATAGATGACATCAAAATATAAAAATATGACGTATGCACCCTCAAAAAGATCAATTTTTCCTAATTTAGCTCAAATCTAATGACAACCCATCATAATAAACCCCACAAGAGAGACTCAATGCATATAAAGTTAGTGAAATAACCTAAGTAATTTAACTTATTTCACATGTGCATAATTTGGGTTAGCAAAACTTGAGAAAAACTAGTAAAACTTGCCATTAAAATCAAAGAGACTATGAATCCATCCCACTAGGCGTGTCAAATGTGCTCATGTAAAACTAACTAAGCTAAATACATTGAAACTAAAACATCTACATAACTTCAAAGAAAGTTAATCTAACAATGAACCATCAAGATAAGAGCTTAAAGGAAATGCTTCTTCAATGCATAAATGAAATTAACATGCTAAGCTATCTCCTACTCTTTAGATTGCTAAATACAAACTATGAACCTATGAAGAACATAAGAAATCAAAATGGAGTGGTGGAGACCTCAAGAATTGAGAATGGAATCTCACCAAGACATGGCTACAAGGCCATTTTGGATCTTCCCATATTACTCAACTTTGAGTGTATGGATGCAAGATGAGAAGATTAATCCAAATCAATGGAGAATGCTCAAGATCAAATTCCTATAGTTTATGCTATAACAAAGGATGGTGTTTTTCTAAATATGTAAGGAGCTTGGTCCTTTATATAGATTGAATGTTGGAGAGAGATGTGCAACTTGGTGCATGTGGGATAAGGGTAAAACAAGATTAGGAATGGATAAGGTTGCTTTAGATAAGTTTAATTTGTCATTAGCAACCATGGGAATTGGGAGATGTTTTAATTAATCAAGGGTGATTAATTAATAGATAGAAGAAAGCTTATAGAAGTTGATTAGAGGAAAGTTAGTGTGATTTGAGGGATATAAGAGGAATTTGATCCAATAGATGAAGATTTATGGATTTAGAGTTGTGAGCATAATTAATTAACCCAAGTAGAAGTGAACACTAATTAATGAAAGGTCATTAATCGACATCCTAAATGATAGGAAGGCTAATTAATTAACAAAATATCGTTAATTAACGAATATGAAGAGGAATGTTAGCTAATTAGTGGAAAAGTGCTAATTATTATGGAAACGACAGGAAAGAGGATAATTAGTGCAATTTTAGTATTAAAACTGTAAGCGGATTTTAGGTGTCTACACTGTCACCGCATGTGCTTACTCCACATTGTGAGGGAAATCCATTTTATCTATACATATCTAATTCAGAACATGCTCTAGGAGCCATGCTTTCTCACCATGATAATCAAGGTTGTAAACATGTTGTATAATAAATTAGTCGCACACTCCATGAATATAAAAATTGTTACCCCCATGTTGAAAAACTATGTTGTGATTTATACTTCGCCACTTCTAAATTATGTCATTATCTTCTCAATCACAAAAATTATGTCGTTACTAGCTTCAATCCACTCAAAACCATGCACTCTAAACCATATCATAGTGACCGTATCACTTGATGGCTTATGCTTATGACTGAATTTGACCTTGAGTTTATATATCAAAATCTATTAAGGGTCAAGCTATTGCAGACCATCTCGCTGACGCTCCACTTCTCGAAAAACAACTTCCTCATGAATACTTTCCTGACGAATCCATCAATAATGTTGATGAATATGAATTTATCCCTGTTCAAATGACCCTCTTCTTCGATGGTTCTAAGTGCCAATAAGGGGGAGGGGCCGGTGTTGTTCTCATACCTCCTTGGGATATTCCTATTCTATTATCATTCAAACTTAACTTTGAATGCACTAATAACATGACATAGTATGAAGCTTTAATCATGGGCCTTACGACCGCTATTCTCTTAGGTGTTCACATTTTAGAAATTTATGGAGATTCACAACTTGTCATCAATCAAGTTAAAGGAGAATATCAATGTAAAAATGAAATCTTGCAAAAATATAAAGCCAACGTTGACTTTCTCCTTGGTGCCTTTGATCATTACACCATTTAAACCATCCCACGATCCTCTAAAAATTTGCAGACACAATGGCCTCTTTAGGAGCCCTCATTCCATTAGAAACTGAAGAATCAAAAGATAACACTAAAGTATTTGTGGTCATTCAACAATTAGATAACGCTTCACATCAAAAGGAACTCCCTACTATAAACGTTGTTGACAATAATCCAATTTATTCATGGTATACTCAAATATATGACTACCTTGCTGAATCTAAAATCCCATTTGACTTATCATGAAACGCTAAATGATCATTCCTTTAACATACCACTCACTTTGTCATCATAGGTGGTGTCCTTTATAAATGTAGTTTTGACAGTATTTTGTTAAGGTGCCTTAAATCACATGAATCAACCAAAGCAATGAAGAAGTTCATGATGGTATTCATGGAGGACATTTCAATGGAAATTTCATCGCTAAACATGTCGTACGATTAGGGTATTACTGGCTTACTGTCACTAAATATTGTTGTGCATATGTTAAGAAATGCGTGAAATGCCAACTTCATTCAAATCTCATCCATGTCCCTAGTCAAGCATTACAACCCGCTCAGACTTATGGCCTTTCTCTCAATGGGGTTAGACCTCATTGGTGCTATCAATCCTAAATCATCTCAAAAACATCACTCCATTATCACAACTACTGAGTATTTCACTAAATGGGTTGAAGTTATCCCTTTAACCTCAACTAAATCAGACCTATCACCAATTTCATATATCAATACATCATATGCCGTTTTGGTGTTCCCCATAAACTTGTCATAGACAATGGAAAATATTTTAAAAATAAAGAACTTAAAAATATCTTGTGACACCTTCAACATTAAACTCAACTTTTCATCACCCTATTATCCTCAAGCAAATGGATAGGCTGAAGCCTCTAATAAAATGCTTAATAAAATCCTTATGAAAACAAAAGAGACGACATAGGTAGGAACTGACATCTCCAAATCCCATTTTCCCTCTGGGCCTATTGAACTAGCATCCATACTCATACAAGAGCTACACCCTATTCACTAGTCTATGACTCTGTGGCTGTCCTACCACTCGAAGTTAAATCCCATCACTTCGTGTATCCCTTAAAGAATTCATTCTAGATGAATAACATTCCCAAGACTACTTAGCACAACTTGAGTTATTAGATGAAAACATCTAACATCCCTTGAACATCATCAAGTCTATCAAGAATGCATTAAAAGAGCTTATAACAAATATATCAAAGAGTGTGACTTTAAAATTGGTGATCTTGTGCTTAAAGAAAATCAAAATGTCACTCAATTAGAATGAAGTAAATGTGGAAAGTTTTCCCCTAATTGGATCGGTCCATACATTATCACTCACAAGTATGGGTCGGGAGCATACCATCTCACTTCCCTTGATGGTGAACATGAAAAGGAACCTCTGAATGCCTTACACTTGTGGCCTTTCTATTGTTAAATGATTGATCGTTATGACAATAGTTACATCTAAGATTTTATCACTTCATCAACCATCCATTTTATTACACAGTAATGATTTGAAAGCATGTGGTTATTCGTCATTATCCTAAATATACCTTAAAGATGAGCACCATGGCTCTGTTCATCACATCTTTCACTATGGACAAGTTCCTCCATCAGTCAGGAACCCCTTAATCATTACACCCACCTACCTTGTATCAACTGAAAACATGACATGGGGCATGTATGTGTAGGTCATATATGCATCTTCTCCCCTCCTCAAAATGGTTTATTAGGGTCTTGCCCTCAGCTTAAAAATGTATGTAAAAGACATTGGATGCTTTTTTATCAAAAATAAAAATATATAATAGATTGATCCTCAAAGTACGCTTATTTAAAATTTAAAATGATTATCAAAAATGTAAAAAATAGACTGATCCTCAAGGAAAACTACCAAGAAAATCATAGACCGATCCCTCGAAGGATGACTATCTTGTAAAAGTAAAAAATCAAAGATGTAGACCATACCCTCAAGGATGGAAACCCATGTAAAAAGGCTTCCCGTGTTAATCAAGCCTTCAAAAAAGTTAGATAGTCAAAAGTATCCTAGGAAAACTTCGCACGTCGATCAAATTTCCCATTATAAAATACTTCCTGCATTGATCAGTTTGCTCCAAAATTAATATGTAAAATTGGGGCATTTCTCTATGAACCCGTTGAAAAGGAGAACCCTTTTCCTGTATTAATCTACACACATGCAAACCCCTTTTGTGTCTTAAGAAGGTACATTTATTTCATCCTTTTTCCAAAGTTGTAACTACTTATTGATAATCTCATTTAACTTTTGTTAAAGTTACAAGTGCAAGAGATTTCAAATTTTCAAAACCCATCATGTATGTCTCAAATCCATAATGAGGTAATCATTCTATTTTTATCCTATTTTATTAGTCACATTTTGATAAAAATCTATTCCAAGATCACATTTTAAGTCATGTCATACATAATCATTTTCTATCATCACATTTATCTACTTATGCATATCAAAATCCATCATACTCTAACTCATTTAAATTAAAACATATACTACAACATCATCATAAATTATTAACACATGAAAATTAAAATGAAAATAGATATAGGCCATAAACCACATCACCATCATATATATAAATAAAGTATGAAATACATCACATCATGATCAAAATCATACATCATCATCAATGTGATATCAAAATAATGTCATATATATCTAAGGCTTCCTAGATTCGTACATCAAAACTATCATCAATACATCATCCAAGAACCGGAAATCTCCAAGGAACTTGCACGCGGACATATCTGTCCTCTCCTCCCCGGGCACCCGCACCACCAACAACTCTAGCATTTCCACCGGTTGCTCCTCATTGCCACCTCCTCTCTCTGATCTCCGAGGTGGGTAACCCACACTCCCTACACTAGCACTAGGGCCTACCGCCTTCACGGCTAAATGATCAACATATAATATAACATTAGGGTAATCACAATTCACCATATCAACCTAATGCTACAACTCTTCCCATAGTTTCTAATAATGGGACATAGAAATCATCCCAAAGGATGCAGATGCCTCCTCTATCCACTATTCTATGCTCTCGCCCACTAGCATGTGCTCTCTGCTCGAGTAAGTCCGGTCCATTTGCTGCCAATTGTGCACTAGAAATAGAAGACCCTATAATCCCTAAGGCCTTCTTCAGTGCATATCGCTACTGATGGTATCTATCTCTATCTTGATGAGTCTTGAGCCAACTATACCCCGAGTCCAACTCACTTAGTCACTACACTATCTTGCTCAACAATCAAAGCATCTTTAACTTTGATAAGATAATCTCTTTCTCCAAGCCACATCAATCTCTCCCTCCGTCATGTCCTTCTCAACCGTCATCTCTATAATATTTGCTATAATATCATCATCATGATTCTCCTCCTCATCCTCATCATTAGACACTTGGATCACATTATGTGCCTGTGCTCCTCCCTCCACTCAAGCATGGACCCGTCTCACTCGCTGTACTACTCGGGTCTTATCTAAATATCTCAGTGATCAGGTCCACCATGCACTATAATCTGGAGTGACCCGCTCATCATCAAGTGTCACAATGTCACCATCATCATTAGGGCCCATATCCCCCTTCTTATCAACAATGATCATCGGTCTCACCACAACTACCCTTAGGGTCTCGTTTCTCCGTCTTCCTGTCTATACTACATGGGATCCTCGAGCACACCCTATACAAGTCCAGACTATCTCCTCACCCGATTAAAATGAAAAAATCTCATGCTCTCCCCGCCCTAGTCCTGGAACCATATATCTTGCTGCATGCCCACCAATTCATGCTCACAACCAGCCAATCATGAAAATCTAAGTAGGGCCTCCAAATAACATCACCCACTTGTAACCCAGATAACAAATATCTATAAAAGGTATCCCTCTTCTTCTTCTTCCCCCATCCCTTGTCCTACTACCATCTCATAAAACTGACATGACTCTCATCAATACCCCATGACAGGCCCAATGGATGAGCAATAACAATATGCTCATATGCCCAACACTATAATAGAAATCCAACATTAATCCCATAACGCTTGTGGGCCTTCTAGGCCCACAACTCTCTAAATGTATGAGCAAGAAAAGTAGGTCCCCACTCAAAAACTATCCTATGCTCCATCATCTCAACAACAAACTCGGTCATCATCTAGGGAAATCACACCTCTTGAATCGGAAAAGTGAAACATGAGATGACCATTATCATTAGGGTTATCCAGTACAACCATCCCTCCCTGTGCTCATACAACGCTTGGTACTCAAATTCCTCGACACATATCTCACATGTTATACCTCATCACCATATAGCCTTTACATCACATCCAATCTCTTAGCCTCACTAATGATATAAATCCCATCTCCACAGATAGATAACTTCATAATCCGATGGACATCCTCCAAAGTGAGGGTCATCTCTCCAGTGGGAAACCAAAAAGTGCAAGTGGAAGGATTCTACCACTCCAGTAGTGCTAGTATCAAACCTCTACATTTTGAATCCGTATGTAATCCCTAATACCACGAAACCAATAACCTCAATATGCTCCTAATCACCATCTGTCATATCTACCCTCACCTCATCTAAAATAAGTGGTATATAATCCTGGACCGTCAACTTCACATCTACTTGTGAACAAAAACACATAACCAAACATTAGCATCATTATCACAAAATATCAATATCAACATCATCATCAAAATCATCACCAAATTGGAACCACAAACAACACAAAACATTGAAAATAATTCTTAAAAATCATGTTTTTTCATCAAAAATCCAAAACTTCCACATAATAGTTGAATCGCTAGCGATTCACATCAATCGCTAGTGATTGCATGAATCATTAGCAATTCACATCAATATCGTTAGTGATTCGCATCAATATCGTTAGTGATTCACATCAATCACTAGTGATTCCTACATTTCCAAATTAGGGCATCCATATGCCCCCAAAATGACAAAACCCTAAAAACTACCAAAAATCAACAAAAACACAAACAAAGAAGGTAAAAACAATTGAGCTTTGTCATAATGAGTTTTTAATGCCTGCTCGATGAATCCATTGAGCTCAAATTGTGATTTTCACCCAAATTCACTCTCCAAATGCATATTTTTCTTAGTTAAAATGATCCCATCGAATTGAAATTGGCTATTTATAGCCCTAATTTTACCTCGACGCAATCATCGATGATTTCTTTGAAATCGCTAGTGATTAGCCGAATCATTAGTGATTCAACCTATTTTTAGCATATATGCCCATTTTTATCAAATTATCACTTTTTTCCATAAAAGTGTCCCTTTTAAAGGACCCTAGTCCTTGAAACATTAAATATTAGATAAATGAAATCAACATTGGGATTCAATGTCCCTTTTAAAGGACCCTAGGACCCTAGTTTATGGGGTGCATACACTTTAGCCCCCATAACTGACTTCCCCACCTACCTTCACGGATCATACAACTATGGGTACCGAGACCTTTGGTTCTCTTATCATTTGATTCCTCAACAACACATCCTATTTGGGTAACTCTAGGATTGGGGAAATTTTTGAACAAAACATATAACAAACTTATCTAATAACAATCACAATGTTGGTGTTCCCTACACCGCATCACAGTCACCCCATTTTGAGGGAGGATCACCCATATAACTAACTTATCATTGTTTTTTTCTAATGCTTTGCCATTAAACTGCTAGACAAAAAGGGGTAAATGTAGATACCGCAAATCTACACCCTCATATTTATTCAATCAATTACTTAAATACATTGATATTTCATATCCTAAGTCATACACCATATCTCTCACCTTTGTCCAATTAATTAAATATATCCTTATTTAATTAAATCAACACCCCTTATCCTAAACCCATCCTTATTCAATTAATTAAAATCAATATCCTATCATTATCACACTTATCTCATGATTATCCTTTCGTATAATTGATAAATCCTACTTAATCACCTAGGAATCTTCTTAAAACCAACTAGGTAATATCTAGCTTATTTTGTCATCATATCTAACCTATTTTGTCACCCTCCAAAACAAACACAACACGTCCCCAACCACCTAAAAATTATCTATTCGAAATCCAAATCAAATAGCCTTGATTTGGAAGTTGTTCCAACCATTTTGCCTCATAAAGCTCAAACAACCTAAAATCACCGGTGATTCAGGTAATCGACAATGATTATTTAAGCCAGTTTTCTAGCTTCTCTCTAGGATCCCCAACTTTAGTTCACGAATTCCATCTTTTCATCATAACTCATAACATTTTGTATATCTCTCCCGAGTACCAGAGTATTTGGATCATCACCTAGTAGAGAATTATCATAGATCAAAAAGCACTTTCGCACCATTTCAGAGTCCTTGTAGATCAACATCTCATCAGTCTAGCAGGCATCGCCAACTTCCTGCATCATCTTTTGTCAAGGTCAGATACTACTTCTCACCCCCACATCATTTTTAGGTATTTTTTAATCTATTTATTCATCTATTTACATCATTTCTAAGCATATGCTAATTTGAAAGATCAAGTTTAAATCACCATACATTAAATTTTATTAAACTATTCAAAACTACCAGATCGCCAACGATTGGCCCAATCGCCAATGATTTCTGTCACTTTTACCTTCCTATAAATTTTTTATTAGTTTTCATTGAGTACATTTTATCAATCATATTAAACTATTTTCTTCTAATATATTCTTGAGCATGGATTAATTTTAGATGGCAATTGGTGGCCCTTTTACGAAATCACTAAAGATCCACTCATTGCCGATAATTTGACACCCTTTCTATTGGGAACAATATGATATCCTGCATGATCTAACTTTGTGCACCATCCATAATGCTCCTTTAGATGAATTGGACAACATTTTTGAGTTCACTCACAAACTCGTAAGCAAGAGAAGACTACTGACACACGTATTTTGATTACATACTCATCGAAGCTGAACTTGCTTGGGCTGCATACAAGGTTGAACAAGATATCCCTTTCGAGCTTGAGTTCAAGCCATAGTCTATTTATGATTTATCTCTTATCACTTTCTTATTTATCTTCTATCAACATTTATATTAAATTTTTATTTTTCATATCTATATCTTGTATCGATTTATCATATATCGTTTATCTATTTCAATCCACTTAATTGTTTAAACAACGAGTTGACATCCTTCGAGGAAGCCCTTTGGATTCTTGGAATCGGCCTTTTCTGAGAAGCTCGCTTATCCATCTTATTAATCATATCTTGTGTAGTGTCTTTGATCGTAGGTTTCTTCGCAGGAAAGGATCTTGTACACATCTTTCATGGAGCGCAACATCAAGCATCGTCAATCAACATCTATGGGTATCATTAAACCCCACATCTTTTAAGATGTCGATATATTTCTATTTTATTTCTTTGTTAATTCAAGTTGAAGGAGTAGGAATATTTCGAACACTCATCTCATATAGTGGTGACATTGCCTAGTATCAATGACCTTAAACTTACTATCAACGACCTCCTTTGTTTAGTGGAATCGTTTTGTTAAACAATAGCCTCATTGTATGTGTTAATGGCCTTGCAATAGGGAGCTTAGTTTTTGACTTTATCTCACTTTTTGCCACTTATATTTCATTTTTGAGCTAACAAACTACTAATTCTTTATGCGTATGTTGTCATACTCGCTTGTCAAAGATAAATTGCTCAAAACAAAACAAACCAATTAAACAAAAATACCAAAGTTGTGTGAACATCTTCCTTGTTATCTTATTATCTACTTTGGTTATTTTTTTCTTATGAAAGAAAATTTCCCTTTGTGATTGGCATAATATTATTAGATTAACCATCTTTGTAAACATGTAGGTTGCTTGGTGAAGGTTAAAAATATTGGGTTAATTGTTTCCTTAACCATTTATGATTCTTTTCAAAACACTATATATCAGATTAACTTTGCTTTAACCTCTTTATAAGGGTGTTTGTTTCCCTTCGACATATTTTTCTTCTTTATTGTACCTCATCCTAAATGCGCATACTCTTTCCATACACCAAAAGGTGATCTTGGAAATCAAAAATAGTTTAAACACTTTTTTCTATTTTAGTAGGGTTTGTTGGTTAAGACGCCATTACCTAATCATTTGGATAAAGCCCACGTGTCGGTGGGATATATAAATTCGTGAGAAGATCACTAATTTTTGGCTAAGTAAGGGTTCACTTTTATGTGGCATCTATGAAGTAAGGGGTGCATTTTCCTCTAATAGTTAGGCCCTAGACTGGATCCCATCGAAACAATAGTTATTTTTTACCAAGATCCATTGAAATGATTGGAGTGAAGGGGAGGGGGATTTGGCCCTTTAAACCACGTCTTAGAAAACCTTTCCTAATTTCATGGACTTTTTCCTCAAGTACCGAAAGTGTTATGCCCTTAATCCTATATCTTACATTGGATGTGTATAGCCAACTTGTGGCTATCATAACTTATTATCATGATGTATATCTTTCATATGTGTTATATTATCATTAGTGGGTTGGCCTTGGTGATGGCCATAACATAGGAATAATATATATAGAAGTTAGTAGGTAGTAGTTGATCATCATATTGAGCACTTGAGTCTTATTGTATGGTTTGGAGGTTTCCCCTCGAAGTGACTAAGTCATTCTACTTGCATATTGTGATCATTTCTCTATATTTTGGTGTTCTATTGTTGTTGATATTCAGATCTATCTAAGTAATTTCATTACAAGTGGTATTAGAGCTTGATCTTAGCCAAAACTGCATCAAAACCCTAATTATGAAGATTCAACTATATCTCCAAATTAGTGGCGATTTTTTTCGCAAGTTTTTGTGGTGTTGTGAAATTAGTCAAGTAGGATCCTCTCAAAATTTTAAGATTTTTGACTTGTTTTGCAAAAGTTATATCAATTTTAGGGTTTTTCATAAATTTTCTCTAAAAGATGTAAATTGTGAGATTTTTTCCAATTTCTTTACATTTTCGAAAGAGGATAAAAAATTAGTTTGAATTTGTTCTTTGAGATTTTTCATATTTAGTCAAATTATTCTCGAAATCCCAAACCCTAAAATTTGACTTTGATTCCTAAAATGGTGGGGCCTTCCACAAGAAACAAAAATAATCCTATCACTCCAGGTAAAACCCCAGATAAGGAGGAGGTAGTAGTTGAGGATTGGGAGTTAGAAGGGGTAACTATGGTATCCTTAGTACTAGGGTGTACCACAGTGGATCCTAAGGTAAGCCAACTTGAGTATGATCTGCAAAGCCTACATGAAATGGCTTATAAAGAAGATGTGGAAAAGATCAATCAACGCTTGGATGATATCATGCAAAAACTCAATGCAAATCTAAAGGTTCATCATCCTCTGATCAACCAAGGTGGACAAATTAGCTAGGTGGATTTTCTTGCTTATGGTGGATTTTGGTTCATTAATTATATAATAAATCACCAAAAACTAGAGAACAATAGGGTTTAACAATACCACATCAAAAATAAAATGTCGAGATGTATGGATGCAAAATGTGCATGAGAATCCTTCTTCCAACAAATGAGGGAAACACACATAGAGAGATAACTAAATAAGATAGATATTAGATAAAAGATGATGAGTTGCTCAACAAAGGTTGATCCCAAGAACCAATGGGCTTCCTTTGAAGGGTGTCAACTTGTTTTGAAAATCAAGTGATAAATGATAAAAGATACAATATGATAGCTAGACAATGGAAAGACAAACTAAAATTCCAAAGGGATAAAGAGATTCTGCTTTGTGTGATAAGAGGCCCAAGAAAGGGCCAAAGCAAGCTCAAACTCCTCAAAGTACTCAAACTAATCCTTTTCAACAACATATCATTCTTCTTGTATGACTTCAAGTTGATATTTGATGTCATCAATGTTTGGTGTCAAAGAGATGGCACAAAGACTCAACTCGTGTGCGATGTGGAATTTCTCCTAGATAAATGAATGTGACATGATAGGAAGGTCGTATGTGTTAGTAATCAAATGTCCCTAACTCCGTTACAATCATCTATAAGTAGAGATAACTTGGAAACAAACATATTATAGGAAAAACAAATTAAGATACTTGATTTGAGTGAATCATTGGCAATTACCGTGAAAAGGTTAATTTCTTATAATATGTGAGTTAGATAAAAAATAAATGATTTGTAGATTGATTAGACCTTTAAATTGATGCGTTGATAGACTAGAAATGAAAACAAATGAAAATGACTTACCTTTGATGTGGAATGCCAAGAAATAATGTTGTAGAGGTCTTACGTAATTTTTAAAGCTCTCAAGGATATGATATGGATGCAAATGTCTAGATGTTTGAAATGGTATTGCCTAGATTACCAAAGTATTAGAGCTCTCGCTACAATTTCCAGTGGATCTTGATTCATGAAGGTTGATGGGAATTATATAATCATCAATGATTATTTAGAATAATTGACAATAAGAAAATTATGGGGAAACCCGTTTGGAAGTGGTTTCAACCACTTCAAAATGGGTTAATTAGGGAAAAGGAATGAGTGAGGACAGGTAGAAATGTGTTGAGGGAGTTGGGAGGTTAGAAGGTTAGGGCTAAAAATGGGTTAGTATTGTGATTTACAAAAATATTCAAACAAGGCAAGAATGCTTGTTGATCCATAGGATAACAAACTACATAACAAAGCATTAAAACAATGCATCTCTATGGTTCCCATTCAAGTGTGATCTCATCTATACATCTCATATTATAGATAAGCCAAATAGACAACCCTAATTTAGGATTTCATTGTGTTTTTATCCATAGCATAACTAACACCACATAGTTATTATTCCTAGTCCATCATGGATGAAGTTGTATAACCAAATATTCCGGGAAGAGTTAGATATTTCCCTTGTATTTTTACTCCACTTGAGAAAAATAAATCCACGATGACATATTTTTGGAGGTGAGGGAGAAGTATATCATTATTCACCATCCTCCACACACATCATACAAACACTTGTTGTTATTGATAGAGATACCCCGTAAGACAATAATCACATTCATTACCTTACGGGACATCTGCTCCCATTGGAGATTTGAGTATTCTTAGCTTGTCTCATCTCTCTCATCTCATCTCCCACATGAACTTTCCAAATCAAGGCCAACCATCATCATACAAACATTTCATTTGGGTTGCACAACCTAACATCCCTCGGTTTATCAACCATGATATAGATCAAGAAATATGCACCGCAATTATTCTTGATCACACCATTTACCATAAACAAGCCCGTAGGAGTTTTAATGCCCTCAATGAGAAGTTCTTACTCTCCCAATAATAATGGTAGAGAAACCTCATTATAAATTATATGTATCCCCCTTGATCAACACTATCTTCATACCATCCATAGTACTCCCTGCCATAATTCTATCATCCTCTATGTCGACTACCTTGGCCCGCACTCAAAAGGATTTGAGTACACAAAAAGGACCCTATGATTTTTAGTGTGTGCAATTACCAGTGAAGGATAACAAATCCTTGACCCTAGATAAAGTTGGTGGTTTACTACCTGCGTGGAAGATCCAAATTAAATTGTATAAAATTTCCCATCTAGTCCAAGAGTATGGGAGATGTATTGTGCATATTATAGAGTGCTTACAAAACATGAACTAGGATATTTTCCTGCATTAGATATGTAGGTATGCAATATCAAGATGGTCAATGTAGTGCCTATAAAAATACAAGTCTTCAAGATGTTAACATCTTCCAAAGGAAGGAACAAGGCTTGAGACCCATGGATATGCCCGCAAAAGCCTCAATACTGCAGTGCCTATGAGGAAAAACACCCAAACCCAAGAAGAGAAAAGGAATTTTTGAAAGAGGTGAAAATATTTTTGAATTTTAAATAGAAAATATATACATGAATCTATAACGAGAGGGAAGTGGAAGCAAAGGTACAAGGGAAAATAGTGTGAAACTTGAATCAAGGAGTAGTAGCAATGACTTTCTCATAATAGTTAGCATATTTTGAAATGAAGATATTTATAAGAACATATCCAAATTACCTAACACACTTCTAGAAATTGTAACAAGTGGAGCTACAAACTTTGACAAGCTAATTTGGTATGTGAAAACCAAGAGACTATATGATGAGGATACATAGTTAAATATCATTTTAGGAGGATATGAAATCAGGGATACAATATTTGATTTTTGGAATCATTATAAATATGATGCTTGGATCCACATGGGAGGCTTTGGGTGCACCAAAATTGACATATAGTTTGGTTACATTAAGCTTCGATGACTATGGGAGAGTCGATATAATTATTTGTTGGAATATGTCAAAATAAGAGTAGCATATATCAACCTACAAGGAAATTTTGAATTTATTGATACGAAGACAAACACGACACATTACCTATTCCTAACTAGGAAGTAATGAGGATATAATAAAAATATGAAAATTAATATAATGAATAATCAGATTAATGTGCACTTGGATGATATTGTTATCATCATACCTATGAATATTATTTAACATAATCCTTACACTATTCGAAAAGAACCATTGTCCTCTATGTGTAAGATATGAAAGTTGGTTTAAAGTGGACCACCAAGTAAGAAAATAATCCCCAAGTTTAGAAGAAGCATGCTAGTAATAGTTGGGATATTTCGTGTACTATGAAATTAAATAATTAATTCTTAAATAAATATTTACAATATGGAGTTAGATCCCTATTAAGTTAGATATAGACAAGTGTACATTTGCACACAATTACCATGATTATACCAAGCCCAATTGGGAAATTCGTATTCCATGAGAGGAATATTTATCCATTAGTGGAGAATCAAATATAGATTTAAATAATTGGATGCACAAAGAACATGAAATTAAACCAATGAGAATGGTGTAGGTGGAAGTAAGACAAATCTTACAATATTTTGGTATGTCTAATTTGGATACTTTCCTAATCAAATTCCAAGAGCATGTACCACAATAGGAGATGAAAATAGGCACATTAAATTACACATTAAAAGGAGTGGTAGAAACATGGTGGGTTTTTCACAAAAACAAAAATATAGGATGGATGAAGCAATAGGCATGATTCATGCACAATTTGAACTACCCTTTAGATTAACAAAAGCATGGCCAATATTTTGTGCAAGCTAGTATCTAAAGTCACACATCTAGGGGTATACTTGGAAAACATGGCAGATTGAACGACAATGGTAGGTTCAAATATTATCTAAAATGCTCATCCCAAAGTGGATAAAGTAGGGTACATACACTAAGAAAGAAGAAGGCAATACACACTTGGAGGAAGGTCCAAGAATATTTCATCTAGAATTTCAATTTTGAAGACAAGAACTCTATGGTTCATATAACCTTACAAACAATAAAATAATTTCTCTATTATGGGACTATAGATATAAAAGTGGGATCCAAATTTAAGGACCTTGAAAGAACAAAGACTACAAAGTGCATAGCCATAAGTAATGAACCTAGAAGAATGGGAAAATAAATAGAACATGTAATAAATCTATGTTAAAGAGTAAGACATAACAAAGATGAAGGTGCAAGTTTGGACACTAATGAAAACATGGAACTAAAGGGAATGTTTGAATCAAAAAGCATTAATGTATTTCCAAAGAAGAGGAATGTGCAAAAAGGAGAAGATGAGAAATTACATAATCTAAATATAGATGGAAAATAAGGGTCAATTATGTTTTAAGATACTAGGTACATGGGAAAATAGGTGTATGATGAACCAATATGCAAGAGGGTAGAAGACATTAAACCCTCTAATATTGTCAAACTTGTAACCATAGGGGATTACTAGATGCAATAAGAGATAACATACATCTTCTAGTTGTTGAGAGATTATGAGGACACATTTCCCACCATGTTCATCAAAATTAAAGGAAAAAACCATTCTTTAGGGAATTTACATTAAATTAAAGGAACTTACAAAGTTTGTTAAGAAATTCTTGTTACCAAAACGAGCACCACTCTTCATTTTGGGTAACTAGTTACCATATCTTAACTAGAAGGATTTTGATAACAATTTTATAGGATTTTTTTCGGACACCCTTATGGTTTTAAAATTGTTTAAGTTACTTGCAAATGATAGCCGTAGGTTCATAAAAAAATGATCAAGAAAGACTTGGCCAATTTTAGCTTTTTTCCCCTAAGACAACTGGAGACATCTATTTTCATGTGCTCTTTGAGGAGAAAACTATCAAATTTATTGGAGTGAAGAAAGAACATGTAAATCTTTCATCACATAGGACTTAGTCACTTTCAATATCTAAGACACTTTAGGAAGGAACTTGAGAACTCTAATAATTCCCTAAGAACTCCGAGAATTTTAGAATCTTTTTCCAAGGTCAAAATTTCCAAAGTCTTCATGAGAGTGTTAAAGAGCCACATGTTTCACAAAAGGGGGAAGATATTCTGAGAGATTTGAGAAATCTTGTGAACTTGAGAACCTGAGAATCTTAAGAGACAAAGGTGAACATGTACCTTGGATGCTGAAGATTTTAAAGTTATAAGGAAAATCATTTGAAGGTTTCAATAAGGGAAAAATATCCTAAGACGCCAAGAACATAAATTCACAACAAAGAGCTATGTGTTCCTAAAGGTTTTATAAAGGTACAATCAAAGTGAAAAAAAGAACTGTAGATTCCAAATTCTTAAGATTAAGATAAGGAAACACATGGAGGAATTTGGTGATCTCATTTCATAGACCTCGCATAGGATGATGATCAACATGTAGCATATAGGGGACATGTGGCGCTCATCAGTGCGCCTCAATGTCTAAAAGAGGTTTGCCTCTTCATACTATCAATGAATGACAAGTGGCGATAATCTATTGATCAAGGCTCTCCAAAAGATTCCAGTCTTTCCTTTTCCCTCCATAAAACCCCAATTTTTGATGGAAGAATATGTTAGATATGATATAGACATGGTAGAGATATGTGAAGCCCAATATTCACTACAATACAATGTTCATTGGATTAAAGTTAAGATTTAGATCCAATGAAAAAATGAGCTCGAGAACATCATGGTGGCATGAAAGGAGATTGGGTTTTCCCTCATAGTTTTTGACTAGAGATTCCTTTTTGTCTGCATGTGGTATCATTAGAAAGGTCTTAAGAATACCACCCTCAAAGCATAGTTGTAGAGATAATGGTTGATTTATCAAAAATATTTTAATGTCAGAGTTTTAGGGATGTCTTTTTCTTAGTTTCACATCAAAATGGTGCCCAAATAAGTTACATATGCATATAAATTGACCCCTTAGCTTGCAATGATGCCTTCAAGGAAAAATAATCCTTCTTGTACAACCAAAACACATAAACAAGAGTTGAATAATCTATTTAACAAGAATGAAGTTTCTACAAAGTGGTTATGACATGAATCTTGGCCATTTTTAATAAGCATCGGATAAAAACTTCACTTACCCTTATGATATAACGGATATCATATTGATCAATGGATAAAGTAGATTATTTCTTATAGATCAAAGAAATTCCATGTTGTTGATCATCTTGAGACTTGGACTATACATCCAAGGCCAATTTTGTAGTTTTATTAGAATTGAGAATCTCCCAAAACTTCCCGATCCATTTAAGTGGATAAACATGAGAAGAGACATTCCATGTCATCTTATGATCCTCTATCCTCTCTTATTCCCTATAAATGCAACTCAATTTAATTGTAAAAATATCCTCTCTTTAATGTAAAGTTATTATGCCCAATTGGGTGGTCAAAACATTCTAAGTTATAGAAATCTAATTTTAGTTTGTACAATGCACTTAGTGCCTTCCTAATGATTGTAATATAATGTGTATACTTCTAGACACGAATATGGTGTTCATTGTGGTTATTTTCTACCCTTTAGATTATGCTTTTGTCATCTAATGTCTTTGTCTTTTCCTTTCATGTTGTGTTTGTTATACTTGCAAAGTTTTAATCTCACCATGTCTATAAAATGGATAAAATAGAGTTTGTTTTAATACGAGGGTTGAATATGGCTTGTATATGCCCTCTTTTCATTGAGTTTCTCCTCTTGTTCTTTATCTCGGGAGAGAGATCATTTCTATTTGGTGTATCACCATTTTTGTTTGTTTTAAGTTTTCTTCCTTCCCTTTTCCCTATCAATTTAGTACATTAGTTATTAGAGTAGTGATAACATTAGGTAGTTGGTAGATGAAGTTGGCCTTCTATAGAGGTTTTTCCTAAGGATCCAATGTCTCACACCTTGGGTTTATCCTGTGTTGCTACTTAAGATAGCCAAGTTTTTCCTAACTTGGTGACTTTTCATGGGTGCACACATTTCAGAGACAACAATGCACATATAAGATAAACCTCAACATGAAAGATAAGGTAAAAGTAGAGGCTGAAATGATGATAAAATATGGATTAATCTATCCTATTATATATATATATATATAAAATCGAAAGTAATTAAAACAAATAAAATGGGAGAGATACACATTTGCGGAGACTACAAAGAACTCAATGATGCATGTAAAAATGACCCCTTTACAACTCCTTCTACTTTTACATATGAGATTTTGAAGAAGTTGTAAGGCATGAAGTCTATTTGTTTACAAATGGATTAAGTGACTACCATAAAATTCTAATCACATAAGAATATAAATTTAAGACATTTTTTCCATGGAATGGGCATGTTTTACTTACATAGTAATGCCATTTGGGATAAAGAATGCAACAAAATTCTTTTGTTGCACTATGGTAACCAAATTTAAAGAATTCATCCATGATTTCCTGGAGGTATATGTTGATGAATAAGTTGTATTATCCGTATTCAAAAAATGCCTCTCGAAGGTATGTCAAATGCTAAAATCATGTAGAGATTTACACACATTACTTTGAATTTAAAAAATGATTCTTTTTCACACATTTTGGAATATTTCTATGACATGTCTGTAAATGTGGTATTCTAATAAATCATAAAAATAATTGTAATATTTGGACTCAAACCTCTTACAAAACCATCAATATTTCATACATTCTTGTGGCATACATGCTTCTAAAAAAATCATAAGAGGATATGCCAACATTGTGTAATTAATGTATCAAATACTATTGAAATGTGTCATGTTTAATGGATACCAATATTTCATAATGAATTCACATATTTTAAATAGAAATTAGCCATTGCATCCATACCGATATTTCTTATTGGAGAAAAATATTTCATGTTTATGTACATACCTCAAGAACCGTAATAAGAGTAATAATTGTGTAACCAAAAGAAGGTGGCATTGATAATCTAATACATTTTGCAATTCAAAATTTTTCAAGTGTGGAGAAAAACACACCACTACAAAAAGGGAAGTCTTGATTATGGTCTTCACACTACAAAAAAATTAGATAACCCTTTTAATTCTTCATGGATCATCAACCATTATGCTACATTGTTAGTAAACCATTAATGGGAGAAATAACATCAATATGATTGATGTTATTTCAGTAGTCTAAATTAAAAATAAATGTTAAAACATGAAGGAACATGTGAGACTAGATCACTTATGAAAAATTAATACAATGGAAGAACTAGAAGGATCTGAATGAGGATTCTCCAAATGCACACATTTTTAGAGTCACCACATTTCTAGAGAAACTAGGGGATATTATGTAATTCCTGTAATATGGATTTTTCTAGATTATTACATGAAAATGAGAAAATAATTTAATATCTAGAGAACTTCCATTTACAATCATCAACGGGTTATTGATAGGCTAGGAAAGAATGAAGTATCATGACAGAGTAGCAATATAACATGGATGAGGAACGTTACTCGAGAGAATCATATGAAGGGGTAGAGGGAGGAAATTTTGGTAGATAAATGACTGTGTGAAAGATATTATAGAGTAGAATTTGGTGGTCAATAATGTTCCAGGATGCACAACACATTACAAAGCATTATGCATTACATAAATTAGGAATCTAAATTCAAGGGACGAGATGTTTCTAAATCTAGTACTAATTCCATATCCTTTTGAGAAATAGGGAATTTATTTTTTAGGTCCCATTCATCCACATTCTAAAATATCAATGGATAGGTACATTATCACGTTGACATATTATTTCACTAAATAGGTAAAGCCCATAACAACCACCAATTGCACAAAAAATACATTGTAATGTTCTTATATGAAAATATCATCTAGAGATAGAAATTCCCATAAAATATTGGAAGGGGAAGAGGGACACACTTCATTAACAAAAAATAAATGTCTTAATGGAAGAATTAATGATTTCATATCATTAGAGAGCTACATGCCATCCACGGGAAAAGGGGTAGGTGGAAGAAACTAATATGTTCTTAGATCACATGCTTACTAAAATTTGTAATGTTGAAAGAGATGATTTGGAAGATAGAATACCCGATACTTTGGGCATATATGGAAAATTATAAGAACAATAAAGGATGCTCTCCCTTTGAGTTGGTATAGACATAGAAACTATCATGTCAATGGAATACATTATACCAAGCATGCAAATTGCCATGATAATCAAATTAAGGGACAAAGTGTCTATTGAAAGAAGGTTAATGGACTATAATAGAATGGAAGAAAATAAAATGATAACACAATAGAATTAAAAAAAACAAAAGTGTAGTTATAAATCATGACATGATAGGAATTAGTGCACCACATAATATAAGATAGAACAAATGGTGATAACATATGAAAATAGGTTTAGGGAAAATTAGGAAAATTACACACTCAATGGAAAGGTCCATACATCATACACCACATGAATCAATAGGGGAAAATTGTATTGTGTTATTTACTATAGACACAAAATCAAACACTTCGGTACATTTCAATGTCATAAAAGCATACTTGCATTCATATGATTCCTAAGCGAGAAAACTAGTAATTGACTACTGTCTTGGGCCTCTTTTCTATCTTTCTTACTTTCTCTTTAGTCTTACATACCCTACAACCTAGTATGAAATTTATTGTTTTATCTTTCATGACATCGTACACTAGTGCTTAGACAGAAGCCAAAGTGTCCAAGCGCCCTCATCCTTCTGGGCACCCCAACGCCTTTTTAATTTACTCACTCTTTTTGAATTTCTTTTATCTTTTTGCATCTTATTTTCTTATGGGTCGGCCTTCCAATTGTAAATTACAAAATTCAACCAAGGGAATCATATAAATACAAAGATATATGACCAAAATAAAGGACCAAGCTCTAAGCATCTATTATCATCACCTAAGGTTACATCTAAAGGCATTCTAAGAGCATCAAAGGCATCCATCTAGTACTCATTCAAAGGACAAGGGACTAAATTTTCTATATACACTTCATAGGAAGGGGAAGTTCATTTTTCCATCCACACATCTATTTATATTGGTACATCTAGCTATCACCTACTATCAAGTGCACTTGCACAAGGGATTCCTAGGGCACAATTCTATCACACACACACGCACAAGAACTACATGGAGTCTGAAATGTAGTGTAATTCTCGGTCGTAAGTTCACTTAGTTGGGTATTTGTTGGGGTCGATACGAATCCCCATATTGTATCTTTTCTTTTTGGGATTTGATGTAGTTTTAGGGTTTTATAGGTCATATTCTCTTTATAGGTTACAAGTGAATTCTATGATCATCTAATGACATACAAGTGACCAACAACGACTATCAACGACAACCTTGCGACACCAAAAAAATCATGTTCCAACCATTTTCGCAATCATAGACACCTAATAGTAGACTCGAGTTCCCATGTTTCCTTGACCCAGTCCTGCACCCTAGTCCAGGCACATCCGACTATTCTAGAATTTATTGTGCATAGTTGCGACATACTTCCCTTCATTTCTATAAGTTTCTTTAGGCTTCATAGTCTCGACATCGGGTGTGAATCAACTAAGTCATCTTCTCTCTCTCTTGTACCTAGGGTTTCATATCTTAGTAGCTTATTGCTTGTGTCAAATATGTACTTTAGTGTTTATTTATCATACGTGACTCTGTAATTAGGGTTTTACAAAATTCTATTTTTGTTAAATCATTTGGTGAATCCGACATTTAAACACTCTCAGATATTTCTTTCTTCTTCTTCTTTCCTCATCCTAGGCTCTTCTCACCATGGATATATCCATTCATGATTTATTGCAAGCTACTCTTGATTGCAATGATAAAATAAATTATCTCTTGGCTAATACTCACATTCCTGCCAATACTGATGTAGACCTTGTATATCAGTTATTCGTAATTGCATTTTCAGAACAACTTACTTTTCCATCTAATGTATCCACTCCTCTTTTTGTTTGTGATAATGATCCCTCATATACATACCATCTTGCATTTATAACATGGGTATCAAGCGAGATAATAGTCGATACTAGATCTAAGCTCAATCTTTGTACTTTATCACTCCTTCAAAACATTGGCCTTTCCTCAAGCAGATGTTAGCCCATCATCCATTTCTCTTTGTGCGTATGACTCTTCCACACGTCCGTGCATGTAGCACCTTTATCACTTTACCTTTTACGGTTGGGAGAAAAACTCTTCCTATAATATTATTTGTTATCAATGTTGCAATACAATACAATTGCTTACTTGGTAGGCCATGGCTTCACGCTATGCAGGTAGTGTCTTCTACGGTTCATCGATGTGTAAAATTCCTCCATGCTGGCTATGAACATACTATTGTTGCTGATCACGACCCATTCAAAAATTTTCACCTAAACCCAATCACCGCACTTCTTGTTTCTCTTATGCAGCCCATTTATGATTATCCACTCATGGAGCATCCTGCATCCACCGCCAACTTTCCTCCTCTCGAGGGAACTATTTTTGTATTGAGCACTGTACCCTCCACCTCATCTTCCCATGTTCACTCTGTATCGACATTACACCCTTCACATGCACTCTTTTCATAAATAATTCTTATTGGTATCATATTTCATTCGATCCTACTTTCTCGATATTGTTTACACACATGACGACTTGGCTCGGCTTAGATTCAAACTTGTTGATCTCCTCAATTGACCCACTTCCCTCATGTCTATCATGGATATGTTTGCATCACTACGCTTCTACGGCCCCCATGTATTCTATCTATCGTCTTTGTTACATGCACTTATCGTACTTCCCCACTCATGTTGGGGTAGTCTTGGCTTGAATACATTGGTAGAACTTTGGATCCTAATCATATAGACATTACATTTACCATGCCTTTCAGCTATGTTTCCATTTTGCAATGATTTATTTCTTTCTTATACACAAAATATTACTTGCTAGTATGTACATGGTTGTCCACTACCACATTTTACTGATGAAGAATACATAATGGTCATGTACACTTTATGCCGTAATGGCTCTTTATATGATCAACCCCATACTATTGCTTATCAAGTCTCTAACGCCTCTCCATTCAGTTTCAACCATGATAACAATGATCTTTTAGATGATGTTACTTGATTCTTATCATCATCATACACTTGTGGGGCATCATTCTTACTTCCCCCTCCTAGCATCACTAGTTGTCTATGATTTCTACGCATATGCTCTGTGCTTCATACTTCATATTTCTGAGCATCATTACATAACTTGATACACAAATTGTATCGTCATTACCCTATGACAAACTCTTGTGCTAAGGTTCACACTTGAATGTCGAGGCCATACTACATCCATGAACCTCACACACTACACATGTCACGCTCTGTGCTTCATGATACATCTTTCTAGCATTCTATTTTCACACATCATACCACCCTATGACAAAATCTATTTCTATGGTTCATACTCAACTGTTAAGGGTATAAATATGAAATGAACCTCACCTTTTCTACATTTCACGCTTTGTGATTCATGATAAATCTTTCAAACATATCTTTCAAACCATTTCTTGATGACACACTCTTGTTCTATGGTTAAATGTTGATTGTTGATGGGTCATTTATAAATGAACCTCATCTCACAATCATTCACATCCACTTGGGAAGCATGCTGCTCCTATCACATTCACATTGCATATCATTCCATCTTACTCATTCACACCATATTGTATATCTTGGTTTCATTTATTCTTTCTTACTTATGCTTACATGTTCCACTTTACTTACTATGTTAGAAAGATATCCAACATGTCATTATATTTTCTATATACACATACATGTTCACTTGTTCTCTAGTTGTGAATGTAGAATTTCTACAGATCTTTACACACAACATTGATGCTTGGCACTATAACTCTTACCAATCCCACCAAGGCTCTGAGGGGGCATCTACATTTACTACTCTTATACATCATAGGATCTATTGTTCATTATTTACTACTTCATCTTACTAGAACAATATTTTCCATTGATCTATACATGCTTTGACATACTCTTTATCTTTCTAACATGCTAATGGGTGTTTCATGTGCAACATTTTCTTTGTGGGACTATTTTCCACCATGGTGTTATGCATTATATTTTTCTTGTCACTATTTGCTATTATATTTCATTGTTTGCGGGCTATTCCCTTTGTCTTGTTTGATCACTACTTGAATGTTCTTGGCCACTTCGACCCTGATTATCTTAGGACATTGTGAGCAATGTCACATGTGTGAAACCCATTTTTTCATGTCCTCTCTATCTTTTATGCACATTTGTTTGTTATGTTGTTTTTCTATGACATGCTTACTACTTTTTCTACTCACACATGAATCTAGCCACTTTGTTTTCATGTGTCACGATTTCTACCATACACATCCCCTCCCCCTTATAGGGATACAATTTTAGATCAACCTTAGGTCATCTCCTTTGGGTTGCATCCTCATAGAACGCGTCACATGTACCCCAAACAAAGGGGCATCCATTGGGTGAATCAGCCACCCCATACAACAACTCAAAGCTTCATTCGAGATATGCACATCACATAATCAACACAATATATAGTTATAGAAATGGCCCAAAATCTGACTTCGGTCCTCAATTCAACATGGAATCCAATTGCCTAGATATAGACACTAGCACCTGGGTGCTCCCGACATTTACTCGGGTTCCTATGACCAGGGTAGTTATAGTCACTTTCTTATATCAACACACAGTTTACAATAACTACACACAATTTTTCACAATATAGGCATAATCCTCTAGTAATAGAATGTATTCTTTCTCCATTTCAAATATGAAACTAAATACGTGACAACTCAGAACTAAACATGGATCACACCATCTACAATGGTGTATAAATTCAGGAAGCAACCATGGAAGGAGAGTAACACTATACCTCTCTCCCTAACACTCTTCTACCGTAGCATGGGATCACCCAAAAACTCACTCTTAGTAGCTTATCACTTGTGTCAAATCTTAGTATGGTTTCATATCATAGTAGCTTATTACTTGTGTCAAATTTGTCTTTTAATGTTTATTTATCATATGTGACTCTGCAATAAGGTTTTACAAAATTATATTTTTGTTAAATCATTTACAAGGAAACATTCTACCCATAATGATAAATGGAAGTAGGCTCAAAGCCTATAATTATTGATCACAAAGAAGTAGAAAAAGAAATATGTGTGTTCAACACAATGTTATAATAGGATTTCAATTCCATGAATGGTATGACATATAGAAGTTTTTGTAAATTTTATAGTTTATGGTTAAGTTTGTACAAGATTAGGGAGCTACAAAAAGAAACCAACAAAGTTTGAAACTCCACAAAAAAATTCATCAAATATGCTAGAATATATGAAGAATATGGGCTAATCAATTAAGTCTAGGAACATTGTGTAATGCAAGAAAACATAAGGCACATTGAAGATTAAAATAATTCAAAAATGTGATTTTGTGTAAAATAAAAGGTTGTAAAGTGGAAAAAGATCATATCCAATATATTTCATGCCAATGAAGTGAATAAGGAAGTTAGAGGAACAAAAAGGCAAGTGGCCCAGTAAATAAGTACATTGATGGTGGAAAATCCATTCACCAATTACTAGAAAAAGGTCCAAACATGAGTAAGAATGTCATGGGAAAATATTACAAAATGGGGAATATGGATAGGAAAAAACAACATTTTACAATTAAGTTTGTGGGCATAGAAATGATAAGACAATAAAAAGGCCAGAGCTAGAGTAATTCAACACATATTTTAATATTTAGAACAAAACAAATTCACATCATGTAACCAAAGATGGCAGATCCCTAAGCACGACTAATCAAAAATTTACTCTAAGCCATGATAGAGGAATAAGAGATCAAATTCTTGCATCTCAACAATGTAAAATAAGAAGACATGGGCATCAATGTGATGCTCACACAAACCAAATGGAGTGATCCACCACATCACAATCTAAAAACAAGGGTTAACCAATTGTAGCAAGAGGAAAGTTGAACAATGATCACATATGCAATGAGAGGTGAATTGGATATGAAATGCCCATTGTCTGGGACATATATGGAAAGGATTTAAAAGTTACCATATTTAGTGATCATACCAAGGTCATGTAGACCATAAAAACAATATAGATGAATGACACAATTTGGTCAAAGACATATGATCTAGTAGTAATCAATATCACAAAAATTGATAGGGCCATTGGATTGTCAAACATATGAACTTACATACTAGCATATAAATCTATAAGAGATCCTAATCAACATACCAAAACAACTATATATAGATCATTACACAAAGAGGAATACCTCTAAGAGAAATTACAAAGTTTTCATTTCAAATTCTAGCTAAGCTCATATAGGAAATATTTTGGTAGATGAATCAAGGAGAAAAAAACATCATTGAGAGCCATGTACATTATGATAAGAATGTGAGACAATAATTAGGGCTTCAACTAGATATATTTTTAGCACATGAGTTGAACGTAAATGTGCAAAATATTGTAGAATCCATGACCAAGACTTCCATTTAATATTGACTTGTATTTTTTTGCTTCACACATTGGAGAAACCATAGAGCATTATTGAGGTAGAATATGCATACTATCCACATGAAATATTTATGCAACACATGGATTGGATGGCCTATACTAGTTTTGAGAACACACATAAGTTGGGTCCTTATCTTATGAAGATCAAATAAAAACTAAGTACCAATTCTAGGATCCCAAAGAAAGTGCACATCTATACAATATCATGGGGAATATCACATTATTGCATTATGGATTCACTCTTTGATTTGAAGGTGACAAGACAAAGTAACCTTAAATATTACCATTTTCATAGACACGTATATAGTAAAGGTCAAGTTGAGAAGGCAACATGGTAGGATATCGACTAACATCCCACCATTTCACACTTAAAGAAAAACACAACCATTTCTAGGAATATTCTAAGATATGCCAATCATGCAAGTAATAGTATCAAAGAAGAAAAACCCCACAAGAAACACCTAGTTAAAAATCCAAAAGGGGAGAAAATACCAAGAATGATGGTATTTGTGTCGACAGAGTAGGAAGAAATTTGGGTGGAAATGGATCATAGGTTGCCAAGGTGGTTTACTTTATTGGTTTTTAACAACTTGTTGGAATATAGTAATTTTCTTACCTTATGTGCATGTCATTATTGGGTTAATTGCGCACAAGTTTTCCCCCACCATCGCGTTGACATATCACGCTTAGACGAACTAAGTTGTGTTCACCCAAAACATGAAGAGTTTCTAGGTCCCATCATAGTTTAGAAAAAGTGAGGTGAATTGAGTTGTTAATTCAACTATTAATTTTTTATTCGTAATGTATTAACAATACAACACAACCCTGCATAGACCAAACACAATGCTCATATATCAATTGTTGCACAATTACAAGTTATGAGTTTTGGTCATCTAGTAGCCTAAAATTCAAGTGCAAGTCATTCACACCTTAATTTTCTTGCACTCTATGCACATAACTACATACATGCTCACATACATATACCTATGCATCATACATACCTTACCAACACATTTATAATACCCCTTTATAAGTATTTATACTATTGGGAAATTTTCCTTCACTAGTATTGTAAAAGATAATAATAGCCTTTGAGTTCACAAATCTAGTAATAAAATACATTGATCAGAGCCAAAATTATCCTTCTACCGCCCCTAAATCCATGTTGTATGCTTGATCCAAAAATGGATATGAAATACCCAATTCTATAAAATCTCCATATTTGATACTTGCAGTATATATTCTAAGCATATTCTTTCTTTAGAAGATGTTTAGTCATGTTGAGTGTGATCCGGAAAAATTCAAACGAAATTGATAGTCCATCACTGTTCTATTCAGGGAGTTTTTGTGTGATGGTTACACAACCGCCCCGATGGTTACATAACCACCGCTCTTCACAAAACGAGAGGTTGCACAATGGCTGAAGCGGTTACACAACAATCGATAATAGGGATTGGTGCTTGTGTAACCACTAGTCCGTCTTTACCGATAGTCCTTTCCCCAATGACGCGGAATTGGAAACTCACTAGTTATAAATGTTTGAGTTTCCAAATGGTTCGGTTCATCTTTCCATTTGTCCTTGGGTAGAGAAAATATAAATATGCATGCATTTGACCATTCTAGACAAGTGATTTAGAGAAAATTCAAGTGTACACAAAGAGCGGTTGGAGTTCTTTCTTATTTTGTTCATTGAGAGTGAGTTTTTCATTGTTGAGAAGTTGTAAGCAAGAAAATACAATTACAAGGAGTGTGAGTCCTTCTTGAAGGCCAATTGTTATTAGTAATTTTTTATTTTTGGAGAATTGCATAGTAAAAGGGAAGAAATTTGCTTACCCACTGGAGTTTTTCCAACCTTGGGTTTCTCCAAGATAAATTCTTGTGTTTCCTTTGCATTCTATTTCTCAATTTGCAGTATAGTTGTGATTGTTTCATGCACATTATATTAGTTAAAAGGAACTTAGTCAATTTCCATTCAATTATCACTAAATAGGATCTATTAATTGTTAAAAAGAGGTAGTTTATAGATCAGATTGGTATCAAAGCAGTTAAGATTTTAGTTTCTATGTGGTATAACTTGTGTTGAAAATTTCAGTTAGATACCCCTTACTTGAAAGGGAAAAGAAAGTAGTGAAGGTATCCTCATTCCTTTTGAAGCAGATATTTCCACTAGGAAGTGGAAGTAAGGAATCGAGACATGGCTCGTAGAGAAGATGTAGATGAGACTGGAGAAGAGTGTTTCTACAAGTTAGAGGAAAATGTGGCAAGTTTGTCCAAGGATGTGGGCAATATTTCCTTGTCCATAGGGAAATTGGAGTCCATCATGGGATTTTTCATGGAGAAACTTGGTGTTCGAATGAGGCAAGGATCCCATGAAGAAGATACTCATGAGTATGAAGAAGAGAAACCCCATGCCATCCCTACACCTCCTCCATTTAAAGCAGAAAGAGGTGAAGATAAAGATTCAACCTTATGATGGAGATGTGAATCGAGAAGCTAGATCATTGGCTAGTTGAACTTGAGGCATATTTTAGTTTGCATAAAATTAATGAGAGTCAACATATTTCCTTTGTAAGGTTAAAATTAACCAATCATGATTTAACTTGGTTTGAAATTTATGTTCATTAATTGGTTGTTAAGAAGCTTCCTCCTATTACTAAGTGGGATGTTTTTAAAAACTAATAAAAAAGCAGTTTTATCCTATTTGTTATGAGGAAGAGAGGTCCATGTATTGGTAGTATCTTAGGAAAAAACAAGGCCAGAACGTGCAAGAGTACACTAGTGAGTTCTGGAAGAAAGATGTCCAGATGGGAAAAGATGTAGTGGATTGGGACCTTCTGATGAAGTACATTGGTGGACTCCATAGCCACTTGAGGAGACTAGTTCTCTTGGCCAAGCTAGTGGATGTAGACAAGGCTTGTTCTCAAGCCCACTATTTAGAGATGGATAAGAAGAAAAGTTCATCTACCTCTTAGCATGCTTCAAGAAAACAAGGTGACACCAAACAAAAGGAGAAAGGAAAAGGGAAAGGTAAGAAAAATGCTACTTCTATTTCTAAGAAGGATATTAAAGTTCATTGTGGGCATTATGATGTTGACACTCATTTCGAGGAAAAATGTTGGAAGCTCCACCGGAATTACATCCCTTCAAAAATAAGAAAAATGAAGAAGGCTACGACTGCACTCCAGGAGAGGAATTATTTTACAATGAAGAGGTGGATGAGACTATGTGTTGTACCTCTGTCCATAGAGAGGTATGTTTGGGTAGTAACAATGCTATTCAAGAAAAGGAACTAACTAAGATTTTTCATATAAAAATTCAAGTGAAGAAAACTAAGGTGGATGCTCTTTTTGATACATGTTCTCAAGATAATTTGGTTAGTAAAGAGTTAGTGGACATGCTAAATTTGGAAACTTACAATCACCCAAGTCCATATTCATTGGGTTGGGTAAAGAAAGGTGTAGACATCAAGGTTACCAAACAATGTAAAATCACTTTTGGCATTGATAAGACATTTATTGATGAAGTTTCTTGTAGATGTTGTTCCCCTTGATGTGTGTGGTGTAGTGTTTGGTAGCCTATATTTGTATATTAGGGATGCTATCTTTATGAGGAGTGGAAATTGTTACCATTTGGAAAAATATGGTAAGAACTACATCATTTCAGTATTTTCAAGAGACTCAAAGATCTATTTGGTAAGTGCCACCGAAGCTCGAAAGATTATTAATGTCAATAGTAAATTTGCTTTACTTTTTTTGAGGGATATGCCATAAGATGAGGTTGTTGCATCTAAAACCATTTGTAGCATTTTTTTATAACAAAGAGAAGACACATATAAAAGAGTTGGTTTAGCGAGTTTAGAGAAGTTTTCTAAGATTCTACGGGGCTGCCCCAATCAAAGCCAATTGAACATGAGATACACTTGTTACCCAATAGTCTGCTTCCAAACTTGGGATTATACAGGAAGTCTTTGAAAGATGCTAACAGGTAAAACACCAATTACAGTCTTTTGATTAAACAAGGTATAATCCATCCTAGCACTTCTCCATGTGGTTCTCCTATTGTTTTAGTACCTAAGAAATATGGTTCATGGAGAATCATGTTGATTATTCTTTGAATAAAATAACCATCAAGAATATGTACCCTCTTCTTCCTCGCATTGATGATTTCTTGGATTGGTTACAACATGCTAAACGTTTTACTAAGCTTGATTTGAAATTTGTGTATCACCAAGTGCAGATCAAGGAAGAGGGCATTTGGAAAATAACATTCAAGACAAGGCAAAGATTGTATGAATGGTTGGTATTACCATTTGGGCTATGCAATACACCAACTACCTTCATGAGGTTAATGAACGAGGTAATGAGGTCATTTATTGATTCCTTTGTCATTGTGTACTTAGATGACATTATGGTTTTAAGAAGAAATTTTGAAGACACTATTGACCATTTGCATCAAGTTTTGCAAGTTCTTAAGGAGAACCGGTTAGTGTTGAATGAGAAGAAGTGTGATTTTTCTCAAAGCAATCACTTGTGTTTTTGCGATATGTGGTTGGATATGGGCAGTTGAGGATTGATCCGAATAAGATAGAGGCCATTTTGAATTGGCCTACACCATCGAGTTTGATCAAGACTAGGAGCTTTGTTGGTGCAGTTCAATATTTTAGGAAGTTCATTAATAACTTCTCATCCATAACAGTGCTACTAAAATCACTGACAACAGGGGGTAAGGATTTTGATTAGGGTAAGAAACAACATATTGATTTTGACTCATTTAAGTATAAGATTAGTCATGCTCCATTTTTGCATTGCCTAGCTTACAAACGCCTTTCGAAGTGGAAACCGATGCCAATGACTATGCTATGGGGGTTGTCCTACTTCAGGGAGGTAGGCCCATATGTTATCACTTTGAATTGTTTCATGGTGCAATTTTGAATTATTGTACACATGATAAGGCTAATGCAAAGAAGTAGAAATGGAAACATTATTTGATGAGTAAAGAAACTATCATTCACACAAATCACCAACCTCTGTTGGAATGTGGTCCTATAGGTGTTTTCAAAACCAAATTAATGAAAAATTGGATGATGGATTAGGGTTAGATTCATGGATGGTGTTTCCATGATGGTTTAGGTGAGTTCATGATGATATAATGAGATTCAATGAGGATTACTTGCTCTTGCAAGCCTATTCAGGTGCCTAGGTGATGTTGCATGGTGGTAGGATATTCTTGGTTTCTTGAGAAGCATTTTGAAATGATGGATAAAAGGTTTAGAGAGTTATTGGGCACTCACATTAGGTGCATGGTGTGCGAGATACGAGTGATTGGGTATGTTTCGGTGTTCAATTGAGCAGGTATGCATGCTAGGGGTATGAGGATGAGCTTTGGAGATATATGAGATCATGGATGCATGTATTCAGGTGTATTATGGTGTACCGGTATGTTTGGGTCATTTTCAGTGATTTCATGATGAGTTATAAGCATTCTTTTAGTTGACCCTAACTTCTACAATGTGAAACCTTAAGGAGTTATTATGTAAGTCTCAGTGTCTAGAGAGTTTTAGGTATGGTGATGAAATTATGATGATTGGAGAATTTTTAATGATGTGTCATGGTGATTTGGGAAAAATTTCAGGTTTCCATGAGGTGTATTTTGCAAGTTATGTCGGTTTTGTGAGACAAGGTCAAAATCTAGTGCAAATCCAGCTCGAGTTGGGACTTGATGCTCACCTTGAATTGTGTGATTTACATGGGACATTGTGGATTTTAGGGATGTTTCTATGTTGATTTTATAAGGTTTCAAAAAAATAATGAGGTCATTTCATTTTCATGTTTTTATGAACGAATGTTAAGAAGATAAAGTGGTCTAAAACCCTAGCTAAACCCTAACTAGGAGTAGCTTGCAGAAGAAGAGGTATAGTGATTTTTTTTTATTTATTAATCAAAAGTGATTATTAGATGATGTAGAGGACTATCATATATTTCTAGAAAGGAATGGTAGAGGTCATGGTGATGAAGGGGCTCCACTCGAACATGCCGGTTTAAAGAAGAGTTTTTTGGGACAAGGTTGTCCAAAAGAGTTGCTTGCTAAATTGATGTTATGGAATTTATGTGAGTTGATATTGATGTTAATTGAGGTTTCAAGACATGTTAACTTAGGTATATGTTCAAATGATCTCCATTCAGGTTAAATGGTCAAAGGGCAATTTTGAGGCCATAAAAAACAATGTTCAGTAAAGTGAGCATAACTAGAATTATGAGATGATTAAAAATGGTTTGGAAATAGGATTTAGAGATATTTACAGTTATATGAGGTTTGTATCATGATGATGAGATTTAATGTGGTTTCTAGGTCAATCTTTGGACAATAACCTTTTTGCTAGTGCAGGACAAGACATGATATGTTGGAATTTTGAGATTTTGAAGGATGAGGTGGATTAGGTGATGATTGATATCACATGGAATGTGATGAGGGATGAATATGGCATAAAATTAATCCATATAGATGTCTTCATTATTCCTATAAATTTTTTATCAACCGATATTTGAAAACAAATTTTTGGGCAGTTGAATTTGGTGAAGACAAAAGTGGTTGTGGTTTGAGCAGGTGATTGTTTCAAGGCTTCTAACTTGCTTAGAAGTGTTATAAAGGTTCTGAAATTTACATAAAGTTGTTAAATTCCATGTTTTGGTTGATTTAAAGTTATTCGGTGGCATAATGAATTTTAGGGTCTTGAAGGGTGTAGGAAACAACTGTTTTGAGAAGTACAAAGAACACTGGGCCCATTAAACGAAATAATTTGATTGGTTGAGATAAATTGTGACCATGTATGATTTTTAAATGTTAATTTAAACATGTTTGGTGATTTATGGGTCATGAATAATCATGGTTTTGGATCGAGGAGAATTTTGACATCCCAAGACATGTGTTTTAGTGATTTTTGGTGCATGGAAAGTTTGTTTTGGATAGGTTGACCTCACGTGGGTCAATTGTGACTGTTGTGATAAAGTTATGAGATGTTTTTAATTATGAATTGGTCAAACTAAAGGGTTAGGACTAACCTCCTTTGGGTTGGATGAAAGAAAAAGGTATAAAAGTGATGTTTTGGGTTCATTTTTGAACTAGTCTTGCATGGGGAGTAGTGTGACCTAGAGGATAGTTGTTTATACGTATGAGCTTAGGTTTTGTCAGCTGATCAGATGTGATATGGGTTGAATAATGTTTGAAGACATGTTTGCAAGGGTTTAGAAGCAAGAAAAGGTGAGAAGGAAGAAGTTAGAGCAAGATTGAAGACCTAGGCTTTGACCTAGGGTTTATGAGATGAATAAGTGATCTCCATCAGTTGTGGCAGAAGAAAATTTAGAGATAAAACATATTCAGGTGGCTAAGTTGGTGCTTGGTCATCCTAGGGGGTTGTAGCCTCCTTGTGGAGTGGGTGCTTCACTAAATTAGGGGTTGGTGCTCCTTGTAGGGTTAGTGCTCTACTAAACTAGGGGTTGGTGCTCCTTGTGGGGTTGGTGCCTCACTAAATCAGGGGTTGGTGCTCCTTGTGAAGTTGGTGCTTCACTAAAATTATTTTATTTGTGTAATATAAGTAGATTTTCAGTGGGTTTTCTTCCCCATGAGGGTTTCCCACTTATATCTTGTGTCTATGAGCTCTCTTGCATGTGTTATGGTTATTTGATTATATTGTGCACACTTAATATGCTATGGTTGAATGTATGTGAATGGATGGATGCTAATTTATGATGAAATAAATGGTAAATGAATTAAAAGAATTGTTGGACTGTTTCACCCCCCCTCTTAGTCCATTATGCTTCTAACAACATCTCCAATATCCGTAGGTTTAGGAAAAACTTCAATAAAGCTAGCCACTATAAATGGATGGGTTTCTAATTTCATTTGACTATCAAATATAAGAAAGGTGTGACTAACAAGTTATCGATATATTATCTAGGCATCCTTCGTTAGGAAATTTATATGTTATTGTGAACATTATTTATGCGTATTTGTAACATATGAGTTGTCATATAAATAACTCATTTAATGTTGTAATAGTTTCATTATATTGGTGAGTTGAGATAATATATAACGTAGATGATCTCTATAGAGATATTAGGAGTTGAGTGAGAAATATGAGGGATTAAAGATAGGTGGAGAGATTTAGTGGATAAGATTTGACTCCTGATTAATAGGATCAAACATTTGTATAAAAACTCCATCTCTACATGAATAATATATCTCGAATGTTTTTGAATACAAAGTTTGTTGTGTTAAATCTGTTTTATTCAGAATGTTATTTAGTGCAATCTAATACCAAAATTATATTTGGTATCAGAGCAGTTGTGTCCGACTGTGAAATGCTTTCAATCTTTGCATGAGAGCCAATATTATCCATCGTTCCTAACAATGAGAGTCTTGTGAATTTTTAAGAGAAATTTAGGTATAAGTTTGCAATCGTCTTTGTTCCATTCTACAGGTAAAAGACCACAATAATTTCTGGGTTCGAAGAGCATTTCCACATTTTAACATTGGAATATTAGATGCATTGCTAGGCTTCATTCACACATTCAACACCAGCTTAGGTCTCTACCAAATCAGCATACCCTGTAATCACCGTGGTCATTCATTGACAAGTGCTGAACCGTGCATTTAAAGACTCTTTTTGTTTATAGCTCAACGTCTACACTTCTGTTTGAGAAAATAAAATCAGTTTTGGAAAATCCTTTGGAGGATAGACCACCATCAATCCATGCAATGCTGTGATGGTTTTGACTAATTCACCTTTGTATGGATAAAATTTTATTGCAGTCCTGTGCTTATTTCTTACATCACATTTGGTGATCTCCATTGCAAGGTAAGATAATAGTTCACATTGCTTGGAAGTTTCATCCATATTGATCGCTGTCATATTTTCTGGGTATCATTTTTTTTGAGCTTCTTAGAGGAGATTGACATGGTTGACTACCATTAAAATCCACGACCTTCATTGCTAATTTGGGAGCTTCAAAGTTAATCAACTAAGGAAAAGGAGCAAAACTGCTTTCAAATAATGTAAAACCGCCTTCCAAAACCGCTTTCTATTTTTTCCTTTGCTGGAAATTTTGTTTAAAACCACCTTTTAGCAAAACTGTGGTTTTAAAATAATGTATGGGTTAAGGCTTTAGTTTTAAGTGTTTAAATAGAATGTTGCCTCAATATATAAGTTTAGTTTGGGCGCTCAAGTGGCTAGATGATATTTTATAAGACTCTTCAATAAGAAGAGGTCAAGAGGTCAAATCCCCCTCCACATATATTTTGGTGGGAATTTTAGTGGATCCATTAAATTTAGCGGTAAATTTGAATTTAGTTATAACTAGCTAAATTTAGAGAGAAAAACCCTACTTAGACCAAAAATTTAAAAATGTTATTTTTTTTTGTAAATATTGTATAAAAACTAATATATATATATATTAAAAAAATATTGCCTCACTTTTAAAAAATTGGATGCATTTTCACTTGTACGTGACGTCCATAGTGAGGGGGTGCATTATCGGTTGAATCCGACACCTAGAAAAATTGTGTAATGAGCTTAAAAGCTACATTTGCTAACTAAGTAGTATAACACAAGGAGGTTGGCAATAGAGGAAGGATTCATTTTAGCGACCTCTCATTAGGCACCATTGATGAGTCCGTAATACTACTTTGGTGTGCTTTCTTTCAGCATGTGTTGTAGTAATAAAAAATAGATGGATAATTCCTGTTCATAGTTAGGAACATATTTTCCTATATTTTGTTCTCCTTTGTAAAATGTGAGTGGGGAAACATGTACGCTGCTATGAAAGTGGTTGGTGGTCCACTAGAAAACCAATTTGGGAGTTTGTGAATCTCTTCGAAAATCACATACAGAGTGGTTAATGGTTCCACTAGAAAACCTATTGGAGTTGATGGTACTCTTTGAAAACCATCAGATTGTAGAACATGAGCAGGTACTAGACAAAACTCACCCATGTTCACACTAAGGGGGTGAATGTTAGGAAATTTATATGTTATTGTGAACATTATTTATGTGTGTATTTGTAATATATGAGTTGTCATATAAACAACTCATATAATGTTGTAATAGTTTAATTATATTGGTGAGTTGAGATAATAACTCACGTAGATTATCTCTAGAGAGATATTAGGAGTTGAGTGAGAAATATGAGGGATTAGAGATAGGTGGAGAGATTTAGTGGATAAGACTTGAATCCTGATTAATAAGATCAAGCATTTGTATAAAAACTCCATCTCTACATGAATAATATATCCCGAATGTTTTTGAATACAAAGTTTGTTGTGTTAAATTTGTTTTATTTAGAATGTTATTTAGTGCAATCTAATACCAAAATTATATTACGATGAAATAAATGGTAAATGAATTAAAATAATTGTAGAACTAATTCAGCCCCCCTCTCAGTCCATTGTGCTTCTAATAACCTCTCAAATATCTGCAGTGAGAGCAAACTTCAAAGAAAGCTAGCCACTATAAATGGATGGGTTTCTTACAAAAATTTCATTTGACTATCAAATATAAGAAATGTGTGACTAACAAGTTATTTGATATATTATCTAGGCCTCCTTTGCTTTCAGCTACGGGAATGTTAACTCTTATTGAACCTTTTTTGTGTGAAGCATATCAAGAAGGTTATGAGTAGGATCCAAATTTTGGATATTTTTCATTGAAACCTCCAGTGAGGGATTTGCACCTAGAGAAGAAAATTACTTAGGATAGTTTTCTCTACAAGAAAGAGAAAGTTTGTGTGCATAAGGGGAAAGAGTTTAGTTGATGAGGGAAACACACACTTCAAGGTAACTCTTCACTTTGGTTTGACAAATACTATAATGTACTTACAAAGGTATGTTTATTGGCCAAACGTACAAGCAAAAGTTGCTAAATTCATGGGGGTTCTTTTTGTGCGATACAAGTAAGCCTAATAACAAGAAGTTAGGGTTATATATGATGTTGCTAGTTCTTTTCCGACCATGGGAAAGCATCTCTACAGATTCTATGGGTGGTTTTCCTGCTTCCAAGAAAGGCCGTGATTACATTTTTGGTAGTAGACCAATTTAACAAAATGCGTGTTCTCATTACTTGCAAAAAGAGCATAAAATCTAGCGATGGAGTTGAATTATTTTTACTAACGTGTGGGTTCATTTTGGTTTGCATAATTCTATTGTTTGAGACAGAGACTCGGAGTTCATAGGAAATTTTTGGTCTTCCTTGTGGGAGAAAATGGATACGAAGCTAAAGAGGTCTACCACTTTTCATCCACAGACAGATGGGAAAACATAAGTGGTGAACCATACCTTGGTCCATCTCTTGAGAGGGTACAATAGGAAACATCCGAGGACGTGAGATGAGAACTTGGTATATATCCAACATTCTTATAACAAGGCAATTCATGCTTTGACTAGTAAGACTCCTTTTGAAATATGTTTTGGTTATTTTCCTAAGAGTGCTTTTGATGTTGTTTTGAGATTACCATGCAGAGACATCGAAAAAGTGTAACTAGAGGTCCAAAAAGCTGAGAAATTTATTGATCCGTAAACATGTAGGAATACCCTACTATTACAGAATGTTTTACGAAAGATATTTTTAAAACTTATTAGTTTTTAAATTTTTATCAACTTGAACTGATTAAAAAATGATTTAAAAAATGATGCAAATGTATTGAGAAACTGATTTAAAATCAAATTTAATCATTCATATCAGTTGCACATTCAAACCAAAACAAATTTCCATATTACCCAATTTCATCGTTTTTCGTAAAATTGTTGTACTAATTAAAATTTGCATCCAAACTAAAATATGAAAATATCTAAAAAATTGAGTGAAAAATTAGAAAACACAACAAGTAATTGTTTATGGGATTCCTAAATTCCTATGTCTTTGGGTTCATACGAACTGATCCATTAATGTTTAGTTTTGCAAGTACATTTAAAAACTTACAAATCAAATAATGAACCTTTAAAACCTATAATAGAAGACTACGAGAACCTATCATCTCTTAAAAACATTAGTGTTCGCTCCCGTGTTTGTTCTTGGCTTCGCAAGTCAATATTTCCTCTGTTCTTTGTGAAAAGAGACACAAAAGGATTCAAAATGATGGCATATGGACTCTAAATTATGAAAATGAATACATCATCGGGATCATCTCTAAATTTTGAGCATTTTCCTAGTTTACTCGAGACTTGAATATGCCCCTAAGTGCTTCAAAAATTTTATTTTCAAAAGCGCATGCTTATGGCTTTTACATAGTCATAACACTTAACTTGTACAAATAGCCAATGCCCCTTTTTATAAATCGTTCACCACCGATGATGTGGTAATGAGTAATAATTTTATTATCTCGATCGATTAGGGGGTCGAACCCCTCTAACCACCTCCATCAATTTTTTTGTATAAGTGGGAAAAAATACCACATGTATCGAGGAAACGAAAGTCGATAGGTTGAAAAAGGCAAAGCGAGTAGGCTTGTTGGGTACATGCCACATTTTGTTTGCCACATATTAGTTAGCGTGGAGGTTTTTGTGCCAGTGGGAATGCCACATTGTGGTAGTGGCTATGTATGGTGGGTGGCTAGGTTTGGATGGTGAATAGATATGGGCCGGTAAGGAGTTTGTGCAGAGGAGCTATATTGGGCTTGGCATTTGAGTAGTTGAGGGATGCCACATTGTGGTGGTGGCTATGTATGGTGGGTGGCTAGGTTTGGATGGCTGAATAGATATGGGATGGTAAGGATTTTGTGCGGAGGGAGATATATTGGGCTTGGCATTTGAGGAGTTGAGGCCGAGTGGCATGGGAAGATAGGTGAGGTGATGTGGCAGGTTGGCGAGCTAGAAATAGTATCTCAATGAGCTAACCCAAATGAAAATCAGTCCCAATGTAATATACATAGTAGTTTTGTATTTCATAGCATGATTTGATCCCACATTCACAACACAAATACATTATGAGACATATATCGATAATAATGTGGCAATAGTAAAATGAAGTAATGGAGGAAAAGGCCCCTTCGAAAAAGAGTGTGTTGACCCTGGCTAAGGGCCCCTAGCCAACAAATAGCGGGGCCCACCTATTTGAAAATGAGTGTCGAAGACCGAGTCACAATTTTTTTCTTTTGATCACTATCACCTTGTCATCCATTGTAGCATGAATGGCTAGTTTCCCCTAATTTTGATCCTCTAATTGGGAACTTCGTGGACGATAACTTGCTCCAACAGAGTCTATTTTCACGCTCAAATAGGCAACAAAAGCTCTCGAGTCTTCTACTTGTCTTATAATGCTCTGGGATATTTAGGTAAACTATGTCCAATTAATTGATCTATAGATCATTTATTAAGAAAATTCAATAGACACACCGCATGTATAAGAAAGGTTAACATAGTCATAGGCCAAGTACAAAGTGCGACATGATCAACACAGGACTAAGCATTACTTCCTTGTTTGAGAAAATGCATGGTTATACTTGATAATAGAAAGGCAACATGGAAAATCTAATAAAATCAAGCCTCTTTGGTATGACCTATTTGATATTTTGGAATAAGTGGGTAAGATGCATTTCGCTTGGATTTGCCTCCTTACATGAGGATCTGCTTAGTTGTGAATGTTAAAAATCTACATCTCTTTGAGCCCTCCATGTTAGATGAAGAAGAAGAGGTAGTGTTACTACCTTTTATTGAGGATATTGCTCTAGAAAGTTAGTTGGAATTAGAGGAAGATGTGGTATTATAGTAGAAAGAGATGACGACACAGAGAGGACTGCAGGACATGTAGTTGATTGGGTTGAAAGGACAAATGCCTTACAAGGCAACATGACATTACAAAGAAGACATGGGGAATAAATTTCCTCACCGTCATCAGTCATTGAAGATTTTAGGGACTTAAAAGCCTCAAATTGTGGAGGTATGATCCAAAAATGGATCTGAAATACCCAATTTTATGTAATCTCCATATCTGATTCTTGGAGTACAGATTCTCAGATATTATTTCTTTAGTATATGGTCTAGTAAGGATGAGGGTGATCCAGACACCTTTGAATGACATTGGCAGGCCATCATTGTTATGTTTGGGGAGTTTTTTGTGTGATGGTTATGTAACCGACCTGATGGTTATGAAATTTCCACTCTTCACAAAGTGGTGGTTGCCAGCCTTGCCACGGTGGTTACACAATCTCCAATAATAGGGACCAACGGTTGTGCAACCACTAGTCTTTCTTTACAAAGTGGTTATGTCCCAGACGACATTAGAATTTGGGAAACTCGGACAGATTGAAAATGTTTGGGATTCCAAATGGTTCAATTCATCTTTCCATCCATCCTTGGGAAGAATAACTATAAATATGCATGCATTTGATCATTCTAGACAAGTGTTTTTAGTGAATTCAAGTGTGAGAAAAGATGAGTTGGAGTTATTTCTTGTTTTTCTCATTGAAAGTGAGTTTTTCATTGTTGATATGTAATAAGTAAGAAAATACAAATAAAAAGGAGTGTGAATCCATCTTGAAGGTCAATTATTGGAAGTAATTTGTATTTTTGAAGAATTTCATAGTGAGAGGAAGCAATTTGCTTACCCACGGATTTTTTCCCACATTGGGTTTCTCCAAGATAAATTCTTATGTCTCCTTTACATTCTATTTCTCAATTTGCATTATAGTTGTGATTATTTCATGCACATTATATCGAGTTAAAAATAAATTAATCAATTTCCATTGAATATCACTAAATAGAATATGTTAATTGTTAAAAGGGTAGTTTACGATCAATTCGAACCTACATATAAGATGCTGATTATTCACAACCTTATCCAATCCCTCTATTAGCTTCATGTAAATGTCAAGAACTGAAGTTTAAGTCTAATTTCGCACTCATGTTTATTCTTATCTTATGTTGTTCTGAATGTCCTTTTCTTGATCCTATCCTATCTTTGCATGATCCTATTTGTGATTTCTCTTGTGCACCTCTAATGTTCTTCTTATGACCACTCTTCCTTTCCATTTTCCTTGTGCGACTACCTCTTCGCATGTTCCCTTGCTTATACCCCCGCATACTCTTTTGTGTAATTCCCACACACACCTCTAAAGGATAGTGAATCATGAATAAAGAATACCAAGTCCTTTAGGACTTAAAGAATAAACAATATGATAAATCATGGGCCCAACATCACCCCGTACTAATCTAGTTGTCCATTCTTGGGGAATGTTATTGAAAATCCTCAAATAATTTATACACCTCAACTCGTAGCAAGTTTTCATGCACTTTCCATTTATTCACTAGTGCATCCATTTGGGTTAATTTATCCAAGTGCATAATTACTTGGTTAAACACTAAAGCACCTTTGAATCTTGTGGTCACGGTTGTATGCGGTTGATCAACTTGATTTTTAAATCTTGGCACACGGCTTCAAGCTTTGTCTCTATTGTATCCATGAGCTTTCTCAACTCTATTAGTAACGCTTTATTTTCTCTTTCCTTGTTGTAAACTCTTCACTAACTGCTTCAAATTATTCCATTATTTTATCATGATTAGCTCATCTAGGAGTTATTATCTAGTTGTGATTCAAATGTTTCTAGTTTATCTACCATCTCTTTTGTTTGTGTGTTGATTATCTCGGGTTGTTTATACAACCCTTTAAACAATTTTTCATCTTTTCCCACTTTGGCCTCCAATATTCTAGCATTATATTTGCTTTATGTGAGATTTGTTTTGAAAAATGTTTTCTTGCCCCCTTGTTGTTTCTCTCTCTCCATCTCCTTCTCTATTTCCTTAAACATGAAATTCATTAGTTGCTCGAGCTCATCTATTTTTTCTGGTATGAGCTAATTATCTTGTAGAAGTTTTAGCTCATTACAGATCACCAACTCCTTAAGGGTCTTTAATTTTGACTTGATGCATGAGTATTTATCCAGGAGACCTTTATTCTCATCTTTGAATCTCACACGATTGACATTTATTCTCTTTTACATCTTCTTTTAGCTTTATGGCCTTATTGAATCTTTTCATTGATGTCATGGAGAGATTGATGCATGTCATAGGTAATTGATGATGTGGAGTTTGTTATATTATGTCATTGATGTAAAAATGTGTGAAGGTTGATTGGAAATGTAGACAATGTGAAGACAAAGGCTATTGTGAAGATGTTCTTGTGAAGATATGTTGACAAGAAGGTCATGGTTTCTTGGAGTGTGGAGTGAAAACATGTATGAGAGGTAGCTCAAAATTGATTGAGCATGTGTATATGATTTAGAATGCATGAGAAGAGGTATGCAGGTCAGTTGAAAAAAGAAGACCAAGGTGTAGAAGAGCTAGATGAAGAAAACAAATTAGATTCTTGAAAGAGTATTGAAGGATAAAGCTTTGGAGTCTATTTGAAGTATATTCTATTTGCTTCAAAGTCTAATTAGAAAGCTTCTATGTCTAACCAAATTTATTTAAATTTTGTTAGATTTCTTGATGTCTATCTGAAGCATATTATAATACTTGATGCAGTCCTGCAAGAAGTCTATTCTATTTTCTTTAGAGTCTAAACTTAATTCTTTAGATTTTTTTGAAGTATGTGGTTTACTTTGATCTGGGACTGGTTTGGGCTGAATGTTGCAATACATTTCAGTTTTTGGATCATTTTGTGATCACATTTGGCCGACCTTCAAAGGATTTGAAAGCGATTTATGAATTTCTTATTTACCGCTGACATTCTCTATTTTTAGCACTAAAATTTTCCACATGTTCTATTGTCTAGCCGACCTAGATGTTTTTCTAGAGAAAATGATGTAAAGAGGAAAGTGTGAACTACTAAGAAGAAAAGAAAGAGAAAACTCAAGCTAGATAGATATTGAAATGACATAATTGAGTGATGACAGTTCAAAAGAAGCCTATGTTGTCATTATTCCATTTTTTTCATATGTTATTATACATATGTATGGCTGAATTGAATGTATTTATGCATGTATGACCAACCTAAGTATATATGGCCAACCTATATGGTGTTTTTGCTTAAGACAAGTATATAAGCAAGATAGTTTAGACCTATTTGGTAGATGAGAGTGTATGGAGAAAAGTGAGAGCTAAAGGCTGAGTGTAAGGGATGAATAAGGTATTATAGATGAAGAGTGTAATGAAATAATGAAGAACATCCTATAGGTGATGAAGGTTAGTTTGAGCATGCCTATGAAATAGTAGTGAAGAAGAAAGAGTGAGTAGGGAAGAAAGGAAACCTAGTGTGTCTCCAAGAGAAACAGAGCTGGGATATAAAATTCATTTGATATTTGAGGATCAGAGTGTTTGTTATAGGTTTGAGTACATCAAAGATAGAGAACACACCAAGGAGAAGAAAGAAGATAAAGATGAGAAAAGAATTCCATCATTTGTTGAGATAACAATAAGAAGAGGTGGAAAAAATTCTTAGGTGGTTAAGTTGGTGCTTGGTCTTCCTTGTGGAGTTGGTGCTTCACTAAAACCCTAGGGGTTGGTGCCTCCTTGTAAGTTTTTGCTTACTAAATTTAGGTTGGTGCCTGATAAATCGGGGGTTGATACTGTCGACACTAAAATTTTACTCCGTAATTTCTATTTCATTAATGTATGTATTAGGAATAGGATGTTGTTAAGTATAATTAGTAGTAGCGTCCGATAGAAGATAACAAATGCTACCGAGACGATGCCGCCAATAATGTATAGTACGACAATAGTCAAAAGTACAATAGGAATGTTGTGGTAAAAAGTAAATAGTTGTCGTAAGTGGTCCAAAGAATGTCAAAATATCAAAGTTGGGGTAAGTAGAGAAGTAGGGTCTACATGATTCGGAATTAAAATATTATATTGGTAATAAGGACAAGGAGTGAGGTCATAAATATTTTGTGTATTTTATTTGTAAAAAGTCTAAAAATGTGGAACCCATGTGAAATGATAAGGTTTATCTTATCTTAAAAGATAAGCTTACATGTACGAGATAAGAGTTAAGGTATGGAATATGATTCGTCAGTGGATTTCTTATCCTATCTTAGAGATAAGATGGATAAGCTTGGAAGTTCTATAAATAAAGAGGACACCCCCTCATTTAGCATAGAAGGAAGTAGTGAGAAATATTGTATGAGTAAGTGTGTAAAGGAAACCATCAGTTTAAAGGTGTGTTGAAGAAGCCATTAAGAGGTGTAATTGTGAAGTTTCTCCCATAGTATTGGTGGAATGCAAGTGAAGTCAATAACACTTGAAGTACCTCATGGGTGAGATTGTAACAATTTCATGCTAATATTATAATTTACTTTGATATTTCAGATTTATCATCATTCCTTTTTATCATAGTCTATGGTATTCTTGTGTTATGTTTGTTGTTGTGTTTCCAGATTACATCCACCAAACTAAAGGTCATGGTATTAGTAAATAATCATAGCACGAGGAGTTCCCGGTGAAGAATTATCATAGTGCCGGATTGGTGATGACATTTTGGTTCCGTTGCCGAGACCATTCCTCGTTGGTGGATTGTCTGGAGAGATATTCCCACTTAGTCAAAAATCAATTGGAGGGTAACCTTGTTTTTACTGTGCATAGTAGTTACCATGGTAAAGTCATTTTTTCCGTGAATAGTAGTTACCATGGTAAATTCATTTTTGTTGTGAATAGTATTTACCACAGTAAAGTCACTTTTTACCATGAATAGTATTTACCGTAGTAACTTCACTTTTTACTGTGAATAGTGTTTACCACAGTAAAGTCAGTTTTTTTGAGTAAGTCAAGTTTTACCATAATTCGTGGTCATTTCTATTTTACTGTAGAAAGGTGTAAAGTCACTTTCTATTATAGTGATTCCAATTATTTGTGCACATAAGTCTTGTTGATTGTACTTGTGGGTTGGTATTTTACGGTGGTTACTTTTGAAAATGGGGAAGATTCCTATTTTTTCAGCCCAATCTAATGAAGATGCTTCCTCTTTCATTCAAGAGTTTAAATGATCTTGTATTTGTAATGGCCTTATAAGAAGGGAACAATGGACTGAATTTTTTCCTACCTTTTTGGATGGTTCAACACTTAGGTGGTTTGAAACACTAGGTGAAAATGTGAAAAATTCATGGGATTTATTAATTGAAAGTTTTCTTGAAGAATTTGGTGAACAATAGAAATATGCAGATCTCATGATCGAGATCACAAAGCTATCCCAAGGAGAGAAGGAGTAGATAAAGGATTATCATGCTCGTGTTCTAGAGCTAAGGAGGAAGCTCGATGCCTAGATCCGGAAGGAAGGATTAGCGGATGGGTTGATGAACGGCGTGGATAATCTCCTATGTAAGCACTTCATTCTTGGGATGAAGCCAGAGATCAGACAATGAGTGAAGTATGACCACCCAGCTACCATTGAACAAGCAAAGGAGATTGCAAAAAGGCAAGAAGAAAGCATGGAAGAGGAGCCTACAGAAATTGTTGTTAAAGTAGAGCCTACACCAGCACCTTTGGTCCAGAATCCACAACCACTCCCGGTGAACACAAATATTTCTCCTAGTACATCTACTGAGTATGAAGATCTGCTAAAAAAGATGGGTCAGTTAACTATTAATCTTCTTTAAGGAAAAGAATTTAGTTCTCAGGGAGGAGATAGAGGTCCAAAAATAAATATTTCTGAAGTTGTATGTTATGGTTGTTATAAAAAGGGTCATTATAAGTATAATTGTCCAGATAGAGCTTCTACATCTGGTAAAGGAGATAATGATAAAGGAAAAACACCTGTGAATTCTTTTGATGTAGTAGATAAGAGCAGAAATAATGAAGTAGATGTGTTTGTAACAAAAAGAAAGAAAGAAAAAGATAATCAAGATGGAAATGATCCTAAGAAGATGAAAGGAGAAACTAGTAAGAAACATAGGAGAAGAAAGTTGGGTGTGCAGGATTTTTTGATTTCACAGGGGCAAGGACCATACTCCATCTTGGAAGATCTGTCCAAAAGGCCTACAAATATTACATATGGTCAACTCTTGGCTATGTCTTCTGAGAAGAGGCGGGAGCTGCGAAGTGGACTCAATGCTCGACAAAGGAAGGAGGTTGAGGTCCCTATTTTGGAGGCAGAGGCGGATCCCTATGCTCCACAAGCTGAGGTATTATGTAATGGTATTTCAATTCATGATGTCTTAGTTGATGGAGGTGCTGCAGTTAATGTAATGACCGAGTCTGTAATGAATATGTTGGGTTTAAAAATTGATCACCCTTCAACACTTATGTTAAGGTCATTAAATAAGGGAAAAACTAAACCAGAAGGTGTAGTTTCAAATGTGGCAATATCTGTTATGGGTGTTGTATGTGTGGTAGACTTTCAGGTGATGAAAAATGGTACTGTTGCGTACCCAATGTTGCTAGGAAGACCATGGCTAAGGAGAGTTCATGCAAGAAACTACTAGAATGAAGGCTTCATGACACTTGGACGTGGTAGAGAGAGGGTGAAGATAAACGTGATCCCTTGACATCATAAGGTAGAACCTGTGGATTCAAGTGATGAAACTGATGATTGGACATCCTCTGATTACTCTAGTACCAGTGAAGTGGACACTGAAGATGAAGAAAGTGAGGTTGATGTTTCAGTCATGGATATCCTTCTTCCACCACACCAACTCATGACCCCATAAAATTATTTGAAGAAGAAGTTGATGATCGTCTCCAACAAATAAAGATTGGTGATGCTGTGATGGAGAGTGAGAAGGAATCCTACCTCCAGCTCTTTCGAAGGTACATACACATATTCACTTTTGATTACAAGGAACTCCGTCAAGTAAGTTGGGTAGAACATTCTATTGAGCTGGTAGATGGTGCTAAGCCCATAAAGCAAATGCCATATAGAATGAATCCTAATTTTTCCAAGACTGTAAAAGAAGAAATAGATAAGTTGCTTGATGCAGGATTCATATTTACTATGGAGAATTTAGAATGGGTTTCTCCCATTGTGATCTCAATAAAAAAGAATGGGAAGCTACGCATTTGTGTTGATTATAGGAAGCTCAATAAGGCAACAAAGAAGGATCATTACCCTCTTCCATTTTTAGATCAGATCTTGGATGAAGTAGGCTGGCCAGAGTGCTATAGTTTTCTTGACGGATATAGTAGCTACAACCAAGTTCGTATAGCAGAGAAAGATTAGTCAAGACCACGTTCACCACTCCTTGGGGAACGTTTGCTTATAGAGTTATGCCTTTTGGGTTGTGTAATGCTCTGGAAACATTCCAGCGTTTGATGAATAGGGTGTTCGAACCCTACATTGGGACCTTCATCAAAGTATTTCTGGATGGTTTTTGCATCTATGGGAGCAAGTTGGACCACCTGCACCAAATGGAGACAACATTTCAAAGGTTAGATGAAGCACAAGCCTCACTAAACCCTACAAAGTGTGTCTTTGGATGTTCTAAAGGCGTTTTGTTAGGGCATGTTGTATCCAGAGATGGTATTGTTATGATCCTGATAAAGTTTCAAAATCAAAGAGTTACCATTTCCTATGACTAGAAGTAAGTTGAGATCATTTTTAGGCCATGTGGGGTACTATAGAAGGTTCATCAAGAATTTCTCAAAGATTGCACAGCCACTAACCTAGTTCTTGAAGAAGGATGTTACTTATGAACCAGGAAATAAGGCGCATGAAGCTTTTGGACAACTGAAGGAAGCCCTAGTGTCTTCACCTATTTTAAAGAATCCAGATTGGAGCAAGCCATTCATTGTGTACACTGATGCCTCAGATGCAACACTAGGAAGTACTTTGAGCCAAAAGGATGAAAATGGGAATGAACATCCAATTTACTTTGGGAGTAGACAAATGAGCAGTGCTGAGGTAAATTATACTGTAACTGAAAAAGAGGCTCTGGCTATCATTTTTGCTGTAAAGAAGTTTAGGAATTACTTGCTAGGGAAAAAATTTCTAGTTGTAACAGATCATCAGGCTCTAAAATATATTGTAAATAAGCCTAACCCATCAGGGAGGATAGCAAGATGGATAATTTTGCTACAAGAATTTGAATTTGATATTATAGATAGGCCAGGAAAGAAGCATGTCAATGTAGATGCACTCTCTCGAGCCTATGATGGTTTAGGATCATCTTGTGATGATGATGATTTCCTCGATGCAACATTGTTATCCCTTGACACAATCCCTAGTGAATACATAGATATTTGGAATTATCTGAATGAATTCAAGTTTCCTGATGGTGCCAATGCAAAGACTAAGAGAAAGATTACTCAAGCTAGTCATCCATATTCTATTCTGCATGGAGTATTATTTCGAATAGGACCTGATGGACAGTACAAGAGGGCAGTTGGACGTGATCAAGGGAAGGAACTGCTAGAAGAATTCTACAATGGTACATGTGGAGGGAACTTCTCTGGAAAACTTACAGCAAGAAGGATCTTGGATGCAGGTTATCACTGGCCCACTCTTTTTAAAGATTGTTATAATTATTGTAAGACATGTGATATTTGTTAAACACATGGTAACCGTAAGACTTCATCAGCTCCATTATGTCCTATTCTTCCACTTGGTCCCTTTGAAAAGTGGGAATAGACATTGTAGGTCCACTTCCAACTACCTCACGCCAAAATAAGTATATTGTAGTTGCCACAGATTATTTAACCAATTGGGTTGAAGCTAGGCCATTGAAAACAACTTCCATGGATGAGGTGGCAAGGTTCATATATGAACGCATTGTCACCAGATTTGGTTGTCCATTAGAAATTGTAAGATCAAGGAAGCCACTTCATTAATGAGGTAGTAGAAGCCCTAGTCAATAAATTTTATATAAGCACGGAAGGCAACAACATACAAGCCAAGCACAAATGGATAGGTGGAGCAGGACAAATTTTGTGTTGTGTCAAATTCTAGCAAAAGATGCAGCCTTGCAGGTACATAAGTGGGATAAAAGGATTCATGCAGCATTGTGGGCATATAGGGCAACATCAAAGTCAGCAACATGATACTCCCCATTTCAGTTGGCCTATGGCATTGATCCAGTTCTTCCTATTGAGTTTGATATTCCCCCTTTGTGAGAGTTATGAAAAATGAAAGGATGGATGAAAGTGATTCAGTAAAAGAAAGGTTGGTACATCTTCATTTGCTAGAGGAAATGAGGGAAATAGCAAAGGATACAAGCCATAAGAAGAAAATGAAGCAGAAGGAATACTTTGATCAAAAGATCCATTGGTCTCCATTTCATGTGAATGACTTGGTTCTAGTATATGATTCTAGATACAAAAAAAGAAGACAGAGAAAATTTCTTCCAAAATGGACAAAATAGCAATGTGCATGAAAATGGTACGTACCGATTGGAGGAATTGGATGGCACTCCCATTATGAAATGGGTCAACCACGACAAATTGAAGATTTTCCAAGCACCAGAATAGTCTACTCCGAGGACGGAGTAGAAGCTAGGAAGGGGGAAGATGTCGACACTAAAATTTTTCTCCGTAATTTCTATTTCATTAATGTATGTATTAGGAATAGGATGTTGTTAAGTATAATTAGTAGTAGCATCCGATAGAAGATAACGACGCCGCCAAGATGATGTGCCAATAATGTATAGTACGGCAATAGTCAAAAGTACAATAGGGATGTTGTGGTAAAAAGTAAATAGTTGTTGTAAGTGGTCCAAAGAATGTCAAAATGTCAAAGTTGGGGTAAGTAGAGAAGTAGGGTCTACATGATTAGGAATTAGAAATATTATATTGGTAATAAGGACAAGGAGTGAGGTCATAAATATTTTGTGTATTTTATTTGTAAAAATTCTAAAAATGTGGAACCCATGTGAAATGATAAGGTTTATCTTATCTTAAAAGATAAGCTTACATGTACAGATAAGAGTTAAGGTATGGAATATGATTTGTCAGAGTGGATTTCTTATCCTATCTTAGAGATAAGATGGATAAGCTTGGAAGTTCTATAAATAAAGAGGCCACCCCCTCATTTAGCATAGAAGGAAGTAGTGAGAAATATTGTATGAGTAAGTGTGTAAAGGAAGCCATTAGTTTAAAGGTGTGTTAAAGAAGCCATTAAGAGGTGTAATTGTGAAGTTTCTCCCATAGTATTGGTGGAATGCAAGTGAAGTCAATAACATTTGAAGTACCTCATGGGTGAGATTGTAACAATTTCATGCTAATATTATAATTTACTCTGATATTTCAGATTTATCATCATTCCTTTTATCATAGTCTATGGTATTCTTGTGTTATGTTTGTTGTTGTGTTTCCAGATTACATCCACCAAACTAAAGGCTGTGCATTAGTAAATAATCATAGCACGAGGAGTTCCGGTGAAGAATTATCATAGTGCCGGATTGGTGATGACAAGCACCTCCTTACAAGTTGGTGCTTGCTAAAGTCTAGTTGGTGCTTAGATAAATTAGGGGTTGGTGCTCCTTATGGAGTTGGTGCTTCACTAAATCTTGATTGTTGTCTATTAATGAAATGATTAGTGGGTTTTCTTCCCCTTGAGGGTTTCCCACCTAAATGATGTGTTCATGTGTTCTCTCTTGTTTCATGTTCATGTGGATGGTTCTAAGTTGTTTTAATGGTTTGTTAAGATTGTTGACATTGATTATATCATGATGGATCATTGAATGGTTCATAAAAGCTAGGTAAAAGTTAATGAATGATTGAAGTAAAAGTTTTGAAGACACTGATTCACCCCATCTCAGTGATTGTTCTTCCAAAAATCCTGAGCCCTATATACTCATGTGTCATTGTTGTTACTGTAAATTTTGCTGCACTAGCTCTCCAAAACTCTTCAACAATGCCTCCTTGACTTGAGTCTCGAACATGTTATAGGTGGTTGCAAGGAGAATTAAATATCCATCCTTGGAAATCCTTGGATGGGATGGTGTGAATGCTATTGCTAGGTAATTCAATTAGTGGTTCTTGAGTGCATGCATATAGTGAAAGGGACAAATCCTTTTTGGAATTCTCAATTACCATAGTGTTCTTAATATTATTCCATTGGAATAATTCATAAGCATTCTTCCCCATTAATATGTTACACCGTCAACCTTTAAGCGAGGTTGGGGTAGATTTAGATGTCCTCCTCCTCCTCCTATGTACCTAGTTATCACTCCTATATTTTCCTCTTGCCCTTACATGAGCGGGCTTGCTTTATATCTCGACTTATCCTCCACGACCACTTCCTTCCATCTAACCCTCTCTCTGGTGCTTTCACTGTGTGTGGTCTCCTCCGGGTTGTCTTTTACTTCCACCACCTTTTTGGTGACTTGAGCACAAAGTTTTTTTTTCTCCGGGATTGCGTACCTATATGTTTATCGGCCCTTCCCAATGCTTACCCGGATGAGAGTATTATATTGAAACCTCAACATTGTGGCTAAGGTCAATCATGGACCCTACGCCACCGGGATGTTCTAATTATTTTTCCCTTATTCCATCTACACCACACTTGACCTTTGCTTTGGATTCAATCATCTTCTATTTGTAGGCTGATATATTTGTATGTGTATACGTTCTTTTTCTTGTTGTATTTATCGTGCACGGTTCACATGTTCTCTTGCTCCTCTCCATGCATGTTTAGGTATAAAAATTTCTTTATCAGGTTCTTTATTTATCATGGACCATCTTTGTTAGCATTTTTCTTTAGTTGTAGATAAAAGAAGAGTTTCTACGCTTCATTCCCTACCACAATAGTTTCCCACTCAATGAGGTGATAGATATCGGTGACCCGAGTTCCTTCATATGATTTTTAATTAGGGTGCTTGTATGTTTGACACAATGCATGGATGTACACATATATTATTTGTGCATCAATATTAAGCTTCTTTACCCCTTTGTCCATTTGATAGGTCAAACAAAGTAGTCCGTAGTGAAGGAATTTGGTAGTTTGGGCCATGGTGTCCAAGTCTTTTCAAATTTTTGATCCTTGTCACCAAGTAGTTTATGACGACACTTTGAACTCCACCTCTCTAGCCATATCCTTGGGTAAATGACATGGAATTCTCCAAGTATTTCTCAAATACATTGTGTAAGTGTGTCAACCAAGTAGTAAACTTTACCTTGTATGCATTGTTGAGTGTTGGGGGTGTCATGAATGGTTTATACATCACTTCGAGAGATGGATCCGTGGATGTATATATCCATGATGGTTCACCATCCCCTTCTAGTACACCAAGCTCCTTGAATACTATCAACAAAAAAGCATGCTCCATCAGAATCTCGACCTTTAGTTTCTTGGACTATATCGGCATCTTCTATTATACTTTGTGCGATAAATTGGGAGTAGTTAAAAAACCATCCCTTATTTGCAATGCTCGGGAAAATATTATTGACTTTCATCCACCTCTCCAACCCTATAAGTTTGGAAGTAAGTATTCATGCAATGAATCTTGTCTAGGTTCATTGAGTTCATTTATGGATATGGACTTCTCTCCATGCTTGTATTTAAGGAGGTCCCCAATGCTATCAATGGAGGCATCATCTTCTAGGTCTTACACTAAATATTCCCCATGGTTGTTGTTGAGCCCTGTTACATTATTGATATTATGGCACAATAGTTTCATGAACCTTCCGAAAAATAGAAGTACCCTTCCCTGATGTGAGAGATAAGGTATTAGTATAATTCCAATGGTTTACTAAAGTAAGGCGATTCAAGTAAATTTGGAGGACCCCTATTTTTTCCAGCGTTGTTTATGTACTATTATCATAAACATCATTTCCTTAAGTTTCCTTTTGTCCTATCGAGAACCCCATTTCTTTCTCAAAGTAGTTCCATTAATCCTACATGTGAGATGATTACAATATGATATCTTAATCAAAGTCACACTATTGATCCAATTCCCAATTCTTTTAGCTTCCTCTAGGTATTGTATTTCAAAGTATTAATGGCTAGAGTGCTAGAGCTTTGATCCTTCTTAGACTTCCTTCTTGTGGTCATAGTGGTCTTCTCCTTATTTGGCATAAACGTACTTGTTCCTACCTTTGATGGTGTCTCCTTTACGATAGTAACTTATTATTTAGTGCCGTGTCCTCCTTAATTATCGTGACCTCTATGTCACTTGAAGATACTAAACCCGACATACTCATTTGACTCGTGAGACTTTGCTTGTTACCTTTCTCTAGCACATTTCCTTCCCATTTCTTCATTGGCCGAAAACCACTCTGGTTTACCCTAGGGTGGTTAATTTTCATAAATTTTGTCATCCTACCAAGGGTTTACGACCCCCATGATAATGGTAGCTACGATTGGTTGTTTCTTTAATAGGATAATCTATTTATGCTCCTCTATCTATCACTGAAAAAGCTTAAGGTGACGTTAATGGTGAGTGGTTTTCTTGATAGGATCGAGTATTGAATTGTATTTACAAATTATTTCAATATTTTTCTCTAGATCTCCCACTTTCACTATAAGGTAACTAAAATGAATTACCCACTTATTATTTATACCCTCCTTAGAAGCAATAAATGTTTGTTCCATTTATCTTCCACATGCGTGAGATGTTAATTCCCTATAGATTCCATTAATGCCTATTTTTTGATATTTTTCCTTTGCTCCATTCTTCCCACTTTATCCAAAGTGACCGTTAAGTGTGGATTGCATGCCTCTTCCTCGAAGCTTTCTCCATCGTGCCCTTAGCTGCATTTCATGAAATTTTGTTTTTAGGTCGTGTCTCTCCTATTTATTTATTACACACCTCCTTCCCATAGCTCCACATTAAGATAAAATCCTCTCAAAATATTCCTCAGTCCTCCATTCACCTCACTTCATCCTTGTTTCATTTCCTTTTCACTTATTTTTGCTTTCACATGTGATTTTTAAACATTTCTCTTTTATCGTGCCCCTTTTTCTCGTCGTAAAGCGTCGTATATCACTTCAACAACCTTTTTTAAAGCTTCTTCCACATTCCTTCACCATTGTCTTCCACCAATTACTCATCCCATACTAAATTTTGTGCAAAGCCCTATGTGCAAGATGATTTTTGAGAGAATTCGAGAAGGTTAATTTAAACAACAAAGTATTCAATTATCAAATACTTTTTACAAAGCATAAAAAACCTAACCAAAAGAAATGAAATAACAAATAATCTAATAACATATGCCTTATTTATTACATGCTAATGTGGCTATAAATATAACTTCAACCTACTCCCATTGAAGTATCTTGGAAGTAGATTTCCGCTAAGATCCATCAATTTACATGCCTTGGTCAAGTAATATATCAACTATTTCATACGGCCCTAACCAATGGGTTTTGAGATTTCTTGGATGTCACAAACTTTTAGATTCATATATTAAAACCTTAGCACCTTCCTTAAGAGTATTTTATTTTGAGGTTTCGATCATACCATTTTTTAACATGCTTTCTCAATGTTACGTGATCACCTCGCGCTTGTAATCGTGTTTAGTCTAGTTGTACCAACGTTGTTAAACTTTTCAAGATATAGAGTCTAAATCTTCTAGATTTACAACATGTGCAATTATCAATGATGGTTCAAAAATTTGATTGGTAGGATGGCTTCTTTCCCATAGAAAATTGAAAGGGAGTTACTTTATTTAAGCACTTGTATGTTGTCCGATATGCCCAAAGTATTGTTGATACTTTGTCATCCCAGTCCTTCCTTCCGACATCACAAATATTTGTCAACGTGTGACCTAATATTTTTTTGAAGGCTTCCACTATACCATTAGCTTGTGGGTGATAAGGGGTCATCTTATGATGCATAACCATACATTCTTGCAATAAAATGTGAATTGTGTCATTCAAGATATATTTTCCTCCATCACTTTGTTAGGCTCAATGGGAAACCAAATCTTCTTATAATGTTTTCCCAAATGAATCTTACCGACATGGTTCTTTGTGTAATATTTAGTTGTTGCAGCTTCTACCCATTATAGAAGATAATATGTCGCTGTGATAATATATCTTGTGCGAGTTCTTCGTGTTATAGGGTTAATTGGCCCGATAAAATCAATTGCCCATTTTTCAAATGGTTCTTGGGTGGTTATTGGGATTAAAGGAATACTATCATGTTTTCTTGGCTTGCCAGATCTTTGGAATTAGTCAAATGCCTTGGTATATTATTTCATGTCTTTGAATAAAATCTGCCACTAGAGTCCCACGTTTAGGATCTTTTGAGCGGTAGCATCACCTGCATAATGACCACTTGTAATTCCTTCATGTGCTTCACTTAGGATATCTTGTATTTCATGGTGTAGAACACATTTCCATAAAATTTCATCATGCCCCATTTTATAGAGTTGATTGGTAATTAGTTGATATGACACTACTTTGATAGTTAATTGCTTATCTTTGATTGATTGTATAATTCTCGGGCATCATCATAGTTTATAGGAAAGAGAGCACATCCTCCATTTCTCCTAACTCACTCTAGATGCTAAGTAATTGAGCATCTTGCATGCCATACTTAATGGGTTTCATCATTTCGTCAATATCAATTCACAACAAATGATTAGGTCCAACGTTGTTATTGCCCAACTTTATTACCAATGAGAATCGAAACTCTTAGAACATTATTATCCACCTCAAGATTCTCCCATGTAATACTGCTTTGTTGACCAAGTGTTTAAGGGCCATATAATAGGTAAAAAAACATGAACAAAGTGTGGCAAGAGATAATGTAATTTTTTTGAAGCACATAGACCATAAATAGTCCTTCACGTTTTGTAAGTATAATTTCTTTTCACATGTGTCAAATTTTGAATTGTAAAGTAGATTGGATGGTCGATATTTCCTTCCGTAGGAAGTGATCAGGTAGATGAAATAGTGAAACAGACTAAGGAGAGTGTCATTGATGCTTTGAATGGAGGTTCTGGACTCAAAAATTACACATGAAAGAATTTCCGGGAGAGGAAAGAAGTGTCGGTGCTAGTTTCTAGATCTAGGTGCTTGGTGTCAGGTAGATGCTATGGATCTAGATCTTTTAAGGCCGATGATGTTTTTGTACTTTTCCATCTGTCACTTTGGATTCGTTGTCTAATCTACGAATGTAACTCTAAAGCGTAAGAAATAAGTTCACCTACACATACCCACAAACCACATTAAACCTAAAAAGGAAAATGTAGAATGGGGAGTCGATGACCTCGACGGTCACTCAAGAGTGAGCTTATGACCAAGTGCTACACTACATCTTAGACTCCATGTAGTTATTTTGTGTGTGTGTGTGTGTATGTGTAAATTTTGCCTTAGGATGCCCTTGTGCAAGTTACACAATGATAATGGGCTAGATATAGAATGTCTTTGGATGTATAGAATGTGTGGGATGTAATAGAATAGACTTCCCCTCCGTGCTATGTATGCATAAGTGATGCAACCCTTTTCCCTTGTATGAGTGCTAGATGGATTCCTTTGATGCTCTTGTGCCTTTGGATGCAAGATTAGGTGATAGTATGTAATGCTTAGTGTTTGGTCCCTTATTTTGAAAACATAATTGTGTATTTATATGATTCCCTTATTTGAATTTCATAATTGACAACTAAAAGGCTAACCCAAAGTAGTAAAAAGTAATTAAGAAGTGAAAGGGGTCCAAAAGGATAAGAAAAAGGTAAAGAGGGACATGAGCACCTAGGAGGATAGAAGTGCCTGACACTAGTGTCCTAATTGGGTACTAGTGTCCGAGGCCATAGAAAGATAAAACAGTCAAATGTTGATAAGAGTGCAAGATGTATAAAGCCAATAAAAGTACAGAAGAAAAAGTAAAAGGCTAAAGGGAGTTGTCAATTACTAGTTTTCTTGCTTAGGAATCATGTAAATGCTAGCATGCTTTTAGGACCTAGAAATGTACCCAAGTGCATAGATTTTGTGTCTACATTTTTCCCCCACTTTATGTTGTTGAGTGAATACTCAATAACATAAAGTAGTCGAAGATGCGTACCTTATGATCTTATAGAGAGTGTGGCGAATAATGTTGAAGTGTTGAGACTAGGAAGGGAAGCGGGCCCTAGGGGTGAATTGTATGTGTAACTTCTACCCATTGTTGTGATTTTGTAGGTTGCTTCTTTGCGTATTAAAGAGGAACCTAAAAAAGAGAAAGAAAGTAGTCAAAGTCCCATATATGACAAATCAAAGTAATTCATGTATAAGTAAGTGTAAAAGTGTGTAAAAGGAAAGTCTGCACCTGATGTATAAGAGTGTAAGAGATAGAGAATTTGTCTTGATTTTGCTGAATTTTTTGCTAATGGGGAGTTTTTTGGGTAGTCCTCACGCCAAGAATGATTTTTTTCTTTTAAGGAGATTTCACACCAAGAACAAGTTTTTTGGGCGATCTCACGCTAAGAGTGAGTTTTTTGGGCGATCTCACGCCAAGACAAGGAGTGTTGGGGAGAGAGGTCTAGCTTTAATCTCCTTTCATGATCTGCTTCTTGAATAAGAACCACTAAAGATGATATGTCCTGATTAGTTCCGTGTTGTTCCGTATTGTACACGATGATTGAATGCATTATTTATTTAGACGCAAGTGCTTGCTATTAGAGAACTATTCTGTAAATTGCTGAAGATCATGGCGAACCGAGAAAAATACATTTTTCTACCCTTAGGACAATGGTGCCTGGGGAAGACATGAGCGCCCATGCCCTAGTGTTTGGGCCTAGGTGCTAGTTTTACTATGTGTGAATTCCAAGTAGATTCTGGACTGCATTCCCGTGATTGTATGCCTATGTTGTTTTCTATCTTGTGATTGATTGAACTGCGTAGCTCGAGAGATGATGTAGGGGTGATTTGTTGACCCAATGTATGCCCCCTCATTTGGGGTACATGTGACAAATGTAGGAAAATTCATCCCAAAGGAGAGGATCGATGTTGAACTAAAGGAGATACCTATAGGGGGTAGGGCATGTGCTTGGTAGAAACTAAAGCACGTGCAAATAAAGTAGGCTAGTACAAGTGTTAGTATAAAAGCTAGTATGCAAGAGCAAAAATGTAACAAGAAAGCGTGTAAACAAGATGGACCGTGAATGGGACATCGCTCATAATGTCACAAGAAAATCAAGGCCGAAGAGGACAAAAGCATACTATGATCACACAAGACATAGGGCATAGCCCATAAACAATAACATACAATAGAAAATAATAACAAGAAAAATGTATTAGATAACCATGGTTGTATATAGTCTTGTAAGGAAAATGATATTGGAGGTGACAAGGAATGAGAGGGGGTGAATCAATCCCCAATAAAACTTACTCACTTGTGCTTCAAACCCTAACCACACAAACTCATGTAGAACACATCAAAACATATAACCTTTTACAATGAAGTAAAATCAATGCAAGGAATACAATATAATCTCAAAGACACATATATTTATAATAAAATCAGATCCACACACTTATATAGATATTCAAATCAGATCACAAAGAGTAATGTCTTCAACAATGATCCACAAGATACAATGAAGTGCTCTCAAGACAATCAACAGTGTCTCATAATATATATGAAGATGTACAACTATGAGATTGTCTTCAACTTAAATATAAAATCTGAAAACACCTTAGAAACCTTCAAATTAAATCAACATGCTATGAAGATAGCATCCAAACACAAGCATCAAAATCTTCCCTCCTTCTCCAACTCGCTCTCAAGGAAACAACACCAACTTTTCTCTTGCTCAAATTATCCTCATGAAAACTCAACCAAATGCTGTCCTAGAATGGAATTCCATTGGTTTTGGGATAGGACCGAAGGGATTTTATTTGCAGCAAAAGGGTTCTTCAAAATAATATAAAAGGGGTTTCAAAAAAACTAGTACCATTGTACCTAAAAACTCCTTTTTATAGCCTTTCCTTGATTATAATTCAAAGGAGGTCGGTTTCCCTCAAATTTCAAGACCACAACATCCTAAAAATCCCATTAGAATAACTATAACATTCAAAATTGACCCATATAGGTCGGCCTAGAAAAAACACTTCATCCATGCACCAAAAATCCCAAAAACCCTTGCATTGGGATGACAAAAATCTCCTAATCCCAAAAATATTTTTGTTAAAGATCTAAAATTCATCACACATGTTTAAAATCATATATGGTCGTAATTTATCTCAAAAAATCAAATTATTCCGTTTACTGGGCCTAATGTTCTTTGTACTTCTCAAAGCAATTGTTTCCTACACCCTTCAGCACCCTGGAAAGTTCATTTGATCACCAAATCACTAAAAATGTGAAAACTACGCCATATAATGACTTGATGGAAATTTCAGAACACGTAGAACACTTCTAAGCAAGTTATAATCCATAAAACATCCATCTCTTCAAACCATAACTAATTTTTCCTTCACCAAATCAACTCGCCAAAACATCTATTTCTAAAGATTAGTTGATATAAATAATTTATGCATACATTTAATACCTCCAAATTAATTTATTGGATTCAAAATTTATCCATATTCACATTAAAGGTGATATATAGCATAAAAAAATCCATATCATTCCTCAAATAACATCAAACGTTCACCGAACACATTCTATCTTGAAGCGCCAAAAGTATTATTGCTCAAATAATTACCTAGAAAACATATCAAATGACCTCATCATGAGGAAAAAATCATATAAATATAAATATATCTGAATCCTATTTCCAACACAACTTGAATCACCTTCAAAATCCACTGTAGCTCAAGTTATGGCCATTTTACTGAACCCTGCTATTTGAGACCCCAAAACTACCCTTTGACCAATCAACCTGTTTGGACCTCAAAACACCATGTACCTACATTAATTTGTCCTTAAAATTCCATGTAAATCAATATAAACTCCCATTAATCATGCAACATCAATTTTGCATGCTACTCCTTTGGACCATCTTGTCCTAAAACCTTATTATTCAGAAACTACTATTTTTAGGTGGGGCCCACTCATCATCATGACCTAAACCATACATTTATGGAAATATAAAAGATTACTCTACAACATCCAATCATAATTTTTATTTATAAATCAAAAATAAGTCACTATACTTCACTTTCTACAAACTGTTCTAGCTAGGGTTTAACTAGGGTTTTAGACCACTTTACCTTCTTAACATTCGTTCATAAAATCATGATAATAAAATAACCTCATTATTTTTGTGAAAACTTATAAAATCACCATAGAAGCTTCCCTGAAAGGTACAAGGTCCTGTTCAAAGCACACTATTCACAACGAGCATATGAAGTTCAACTTCAAGTGGAAAATCACTTATTTTTCACCTTGTCTCACATAAACAATCATATCTTGCAAAATACACATCATGGGAACCTAAATTTTTTCTCAAATAATCATGACTCATCCCTCTAACATATCCAATCATCAAAATGCCAAAACCATACTTCAACCTTTCCAGTCATTAATAATTACCTATGCTTACATGCTTTAGATTCTCATTGTAGAAGTTAGGGTCAACTAAAATAATGTAATTAATCATAATAGAACCTCTAAAAATGACCCAAAAATACCTGATACATCATGATATACCTAAATACAAGCTTCTATGAGCTCATATACCTCCGAGACACACTATCACACCTCAAAGCAGCCATACCGCTCCCAATGAGCACCTGTAACATAGTGAACCACATGTACATGTACCATGCCACTATTGTGAGTGCCCAAGCACCCTCAAAAATGCTATAAATCATTTCAACATGCTTCCCAAGCATCCAAGAAGCTCATACTGTCATGTTGCATCTCCTAGGCACCTATATAGGCTGCAGTAAGAGTAATCATTCCTCACCGAATCTCACATGTATCGATCAAACACATTTGAACCATCATGTTAGAACCATATACATCATCATAAAATCATGATACATCATTCAATTTGTCATTAATGTGGGTTTTCATCAATGAAAACACCTATTAGACCACATGCTAACAAATTTACACATGAAACACTGTTAGCATATTAAAAGATAAATAATATGTCAAAGCATGTATATAGAAGTGAAAAATTAAAGTAATAGTAATGAAAATTAGTAAATAATGTAACAATAGAACTTATAATATGTTTCGTATGAGATTAGGAAATGTAGATGCCCCTAAGAGCCTCAGTGGGACTGACAAGGGATACAATTTCGAGCATCATGCATCATGTAAGGAGTTATAAGAGATCTGCATTCAATTCTAGAGACCAACTGAATGCACATGTGTATATAGAAAAATATATTGACATATTGAGAATCTAGCTAGCATAGTAAACAAAGTGCAACATGTAAGTAATATAAGCTAGCAAGAATAAATGAAACCAAGATATGAAAATGATGTGTGAGTGTGATGGTATGATATGCAAGGTGTAAAGATGGTAGGATCCATGTTTCCCCTTAGCAGGATGTGCATGGAAGGAGGTTAATTTATAAATTCCCCTAAAAATTAAGAATGAACCATGAAACAAGAGTGTGTCATCGGGAAATGGGTGTGTCACGAGCGAGAGGATGCTAGAAAATATATGTCATGAAGCACAAAGTGTGAAGTATGTAATGTGAGGTTCATTGATGTAGTGTGCCCTCAATGGTCAAGTGTGAAACGTAACACAAGATTGCATTATAGGGTAATGACAACAATGCCTATATCGGTGGAGTGATTATTCCTAGAATATGTAGACATGAAGCGTGGAGCGTGAAGTGTAATAGTAGACACTAAAAACCATTGATAGTGATATAAGGGTGGGAGAAAACATAATCCCCCTAAATGTGTGAGTGATGGAGATTTATGTGGTGACGTGAGAGATACCATGTCATTATGGGAGAGTGTTAGATGTGTCATGAGAAGAGAGAGAGTCATCACAATGGTAGGTAGAAGAAATAGTAGGATTGGGGCTGGATTTTGGGTTGACAATAGACAGTTTAAAGAGTTTAGCTATCACATGGTGAATTGGTTGGAATTTCTTGGTTGGTGGTTATTGATTTGGAATTGGTAATTCTGTAGAAAACTTGATAGGAGGAGGAGATGGAGGATGGATTTTTAAAGGAGGCTGCTTTGTTGAAATGGATTAGATAAGCGACTCTTGATTGAGTGAAGAAGGAAACTTTTGATTAGGGAATGATGCTCATTAGACATGGAGGGATTGGATTTGGGATCCTAGTGGGATTTATAATTGAAGATGTAGTAGAATGTTGTGAAGTAAATGAAATAAAACCATGATGATAAAGGTGCTTAATTCTTCATTTTAAAGCATAACAATCATTGTCATGATGTCCATTAAGTTTGTGATAATTACAAAAATGGTAGAACTTCATATTTGGCAAGACGATAAGGAGGGTAGCAATGAGTAGTTGGAAAGTTGATCAACTGGTGACTGAGGAGCTTAGGAAGAATATCATGTTGTTTAACATGTAGATCAAAATTGAGAGGTACTAGTAGCGATAAGACTTGGGGTTCACTTATATGAGCACATGTAGAAGACATAGGATTAGGATGAGGTGTAGAAGAAGAACTAACATGGGCCTTAAGATGTTGGATTTCAGCTTTGAGAGATGTAATTATGGTTTCCATAGCTTGAAATTTGTCTTGAAAATCATGGTGTAAATCTTGAATTGACGCTAAGATGGGCTGATTAGATGGAGTATTAGGACTGATAGGGTCGTCAAATAGACGATTGAAAATGACACTTACTTGTGAAGGTGGCGTATCGTGAGGGAGGTACATAGTGTGTATGGATTTTTGAAGAGCATCTTTACAAGGTGGGTGCATTTGAAGTAATTGATACAAGGAGACTTGAGGAACCTTAGGGGACATGGTGCAACTAGGGTTTGGGTTTGGATAAGAACACAATTGGTAGTGTATGCAAAATAAGGATAAGAGTGTTCAATCAAGAGAAGGGTTCGCCAAATGATTTAATAAAAATTGGAATTAAATCTATATTTCAGAGTAACTACTGTAATAAATTATATACAAATGCTAATATACAATAAGACATAGGCAACAAAGCATGTGCAATATGAAACCCTAAGCGAGAAGGAGAGATAGAAGGACTTAGTTGATTTCAAGTGAGAAGAAAATGATTTGGGTAGATGAAATGGTGAAATAGACTAAGGAGAGTGTCATTGATGTTGACTGGAGGTTCGGACTCTTAAACTACATAGGAAAAAAATTCGTAGGTAGGAGAGGAAAGGAGCGCCCAACGCCAATGTCCGGATTCGAGTGTTGGTGTTTAGGTAGATGCTACGGATCTAGATCTTTCAAGGATGGATTGTGTTCATTGTCATTTTCTGTCTGTCACTCTGGATTTGTTGTCTGATCTGCGAAAATACCTATAACCTGTAAGAAATAATTTCACTTGCACATACCCACAAACCACATCAAACCTAAAAAGGAAACCCAAAGAGTGAAATTATGACCGAGTGCTGCACTACATCTCAAACTCCATGTAGTTCTTATGTGTGTGTCTCGTGTATAAATGATGCCCTTGTGCAAGTTGCATAGTGATAGCGAGGCTAGATCTAGAATGTACCAGATGTATAGAATGTGTGGGATGGAATAGAATAGACTTCCCCTCCTATACTGTGTATGTAGAAGTGATGCAACCCTTGTCCCTTGTATGAGTTATATATGGATGAATTTGATGCTCTTGTGCCTTTAGATGTAAGCTTAGGTGATAGTATGTAATGCTTAGTGCTTGGTCCCTTATTTTGAAAACATAACTATGTATTTATATGATTCCCTTTTTTGAATTTCGTAATTGACAACTGAAAGGCCAACCAAAGTAGTAAAAATTAATTAAGAAGAAAAAGGGGTCCAAAAGGATAAGAAAAAGGTAAAGAGAGACAAGAGCACCCAGGAGGACAGGAGCACCTGACGCTAGTGTCCTAACTGGGCACTAGTGTCCGAGGCAATAGAGAGATAAAACAATCAAATTCCGGCAAGAGTGCAAGATGTATAAAGCCACTAAAAGTAAAAATACAAAGTAAAAGGCTAAAGGGAGTTTCCAATTACTATTTTTATTGCTTAGGAATAATGTAAATGCTAGAATGCTTTTAGGACCTAGAAATGTACCCAAGTGCATAGATTTTGTGTCTACATGTTCAAAAGTATGCTGCTGGTCGGAACCCCACTTCAATTCTTTTGTCTTTCGTATCAGCTTCTTTAATGGCACCACAATGCATGTAAAGTATTTTATGAACTTGCAATAATACCCAAAACGTCCCAAAAAGGCACAACCTCTCTTTGTATTTGTGGCTGCGCAAGATTGACAATTATTGTAATTTTTGTGGGGTCCACCAATAACCCATCTTTATAGATAATGTGCCCTAATAAGGAACCAAATGGAGTGGCGAACACACATTCTTCAAATTTAAGGAAATTTGTAACTAATGACAAAGTGCTCAAACATCAAGTGTAAGTTATCACAACGATCTTTTACTAATCCATATATTGTCTAATCATCTAGCTAGATTTGAAGAAATTTGAGTATAAAATCCTCAAAGGAGGTGAAAACAATGCATGAAAAGAAAATGGGTGCATTCTTAATTCCAAACAACATTATTGTAGGTGTATGATCCCCATTCATTCAAAAATATTGTCTTTGGGTTATCCTCTTCTTCCGACTTGGTGATAATAAGAGAATCCATTTGCGAAATATATATACTTTCAAAGGATTAGTGAAGAGATCAATTATACAAACAAAGTTCAAAGCACACTAATCCATGAAATTTTTATGTTCTCATCCTTCTTAATGTTGGTTACCATAGGGCTTACCCATTTAAATTCATCTATTGGTATAATGACTGAAAATCGGCATGTGATTAAGTTCATTTTTTACTTTCATTCAAAGGTTTGGATTTATCCTATATGGGCACTTTGGAACTAATTTATCCCCTTCAATTAATTTGATTTACACCATGATGGATGCATTCTCTTCATTTTGTGGTAGCCTCTAGGAAATATGTCTTCATACTGCAACAACTAAAAACCTTTGCAATTTCGATTCACTCCATTAGTTACATATGGTTGCCATTTTGAGTTTAATTTTTATACCAACATTAATCAGTATGGATTTAAAAGGTTCATTATGCAGCCGAATCCTTTGTTCCTTTCTATACATGACCCCTCATGACCCATAAGAAACATCCACATGAAAATGATAATTATCGTCCTCATTGGATATTTGTCACACCAATTTTTCTTTACCTTTCTACACACAATTTCATCACTCCAATGTTTCCTCCTCCCCATCCCCGGAGATATCATCCTTAGTATCTTCGGTGAATGTTTTAGATAACATGAAACCTTTATCCTTATGTAGCCCTAAAAGTCTATCTTCTATAGGAGCGTCATCTCCAAATATCACATCTTTTATATATCGAAGGGTATAAGTCAAGCAAGGTACTGATGATACAAAGGAAAATGTATGGAAAAATCCTTGAATCATTCTTTCCCAGGAACTCAATTCTCTGTGCAACTCATAACCAACATACCATGCTCATGCCCATACATGTAGTGTATGATAGAATAGATGTGCCCATAAGGCATGACCAACTTTTGTAATCATTTATATCTCTACACATTTATGTATATGTTCCTCTGGGTTGGTTACACCACTTTAGGCGGGGTATCTTTGGGTGCTATTACTTCATTTGAACTAAGCCTTCATGGCCTCTTTTGTGTCCATACCTAATAATAATGTTAGTTGATGTGTCACCCACCATCTAGTTGTGGCACCTTTTAACAAATAGTGTAACACCCTGATTTTTGTAAGTTATCATGGTGATTATTTTTCATAATGTTTTAACTGCTGAAATGAAGGCAAACATGTTAAGATATATTTTAGATCTTAAAGGAATGTGTTGCTAATCTGGATTCTTGCATACTGTAATTTGTTTACATGGGACAACAGTTATTATTGCTTGTATGTTTGTTGATATGACGACAGATCTGTCGTATGCTTGCTGAACTCTATTCGCTGATTGACAGCACACCTTGAATCAATTCCATTGATCCAAGGTATGCGTTGTGGTCTTCTTGTGATCGCTTTGTCGATTTACTTTTAAACCAGGCTGAAGGTTGATATAAGTGTTGCAGCACCTGATTACAGGTATGAATAGCTGGCACGTAGATGCCAACGGAAAAGGTTCGATTCTCGAACCATACACTGTGTAACGCCAGACCCCGTAAGGCGATAAATGCCTGGATGCGGGTGGCTCAGGTATGTAGAACGTGGGACGAAATGTCCTGCACAGTGTTGAAATTTGATGTCAGTCGGAAGGACTTAATTGGAAATTGATTAATTAGGTGTGAGGGGATTAGACCCTAATCTAATCCTAAGTTCTACCTTATATCCTAACTACTATCCTAAGTGGATTTTTAAATTCTATAATGGTAAAAATAAATCTAAGTCCTATTAACCTATGACCTAGGTATGAACACTATTGTTAATCCTAAACTAATCCTAACCTAAGGAAGGGGACGCACAGACCCATGGGGGATGGAAAGGATAAGGATGGAAGGAAATTTAATAGGCAATGAATGTAGTCCTTGCGTGGACAGCGCCAAGTTTGGCGGGAACAGGGAAAATTTAGGGGCATCTAGTTAGTCATGAGACTAAACTCTGTTTTCATGCAAAATTTGAATTGGCAATTCGCCAACCCGAGTCGGCGGTGGCGTGAGGAAATAGGAAAAAGGCAGAGCCTTTAATGCATTTAATTTTCTTGGTCTTTGTGACCAGCCCGCCTTGGAAAGAGTATGGAGGAATTTTTGATTGTTCGTTGTGTTTGGTTGCTATCTCTATTTCTTTGGAAATTGAAGGCTATTTTCTGAGCCTGTAGAGGAAGGTGATTGTTTGAAAGCTTGTTGTTGCCGCCGTGGAAGGAAATACCTCCTGTAGATGCGGTTTTCTTCGAGCTTCGAGGAAGATTATCAGGCATGTTAAGCCCTTCTCTTTAAAACTACTTGCTTTGCTTAAACGTCTCATTAAAACAACCCTGCTCTTCTGATGAAGGGGGTTTTGGGTTTATTTGATTTGCTGTCATGATTGAGATGATTCTGGGTAGAGTCGTTTTGTCTTGCTGTTGCGATTTGAACTGTCTTTGCGTATTTATTATGTTGGAAATACAGTCCATGCTGTGTGATTTATTCGACCATAATGGGGGATTCGTTCTGTATGTTATGAAACTGTACAGGCTGTATGAGTTTGTTTTTCATTGTTGAGCAATTGTTCTTTTGCCAATATGAACTTGAATGATGGAACGTATTAACTATGCGAGTTGATTGACATTGTTTCTTTACTGAATTTTTAAAGGAAATGAGTTCCTCTTCCTTCTGTTGTTTTAGATTTTGAAGGAAATAAGTAATTGGGTTTTATTGAGCATTATGAGCTCGGTTTGAAGGAAGTGATAGTAATATTCTTATTGCTGTGCTTTTCTTTTGTAAAAATGGACGAATACGACTTGGGTATTCGTGAGAGTTGGAGAAGGTAACTGTTTTTCTTCAGAAATCATAAATGATTATATTTTCTCCTTGCTGTGATGGAAAATCGATTTTATAGTGTTTTGTGGATGCGGTTTGATCTTCTAACTCAAACTGTCATCGTGAAAACGAACTTGGCTTTGAATTGCTGTGCAAATAAATGAAATATATGGGAATTGGCTTGCTGTTTGAGACTGTTTTTAACTGTACCATGCTTGTGCATTTAATACCCTATGCGGGTTTGCCTTGATAAAGGTATTGTTATATAAATATTGTATCTTTTGGGTTCTGCGCATCATTGTGAAACAGGAGAATGAGGTTTTTGGATTTAAATGTTTGATCGAGAAGGAACTCGAAATGGGCATTCTTTTCATATGGTATATTGAATGAAATTGTGCATGCTGTGCGATTTGGTTTTGACATCGTTTCTTTTCTGGATTTAAAAAGGAAACGAGTTCTTCTTCTTCTGCTGTTTTAAATTCTGAAGAAATGGTAATTGGGGATTTATTGAGTATTATAGGTTCGGCTTGATAGAGATGACAGTGGCATTTAGATTGTTTCTGAGTGCTGTGTTTTTCTGTACAAACGGAATATTTAAATGTTTCGTGCGGTCTCTGATTTTGCACTGTCATTCAAAAAAAATGAACTCGACTTGAGTGATTCTTGTTGTGTTTGAAGAAAATGGGTGTTTTCTTATTGAAATAGTTAAAGGAATGAATTTTTCTCTTTTGTTGTTTGAGTTCTGGAAATAGCAACAATAGAGCTTTACTGTGCAATATGAGTTGGACTTGCTGTAGGTAACAACAATGTGCAAATGGTTATTTATGAACTGTGTGCATTCATGGATATAGAAAGTCGTGTGAATAATTGATTAAGTGACTGTATAACTGTTTATTTGGTTAAAATACAGTGAAAGAAGTATGAATCCTTCTAGTACAGTAAGTACATAGTATGCATTCTTTATATTGCTTGTTCTATGATGGATACGATGTTTTACCAACTTGTTTTTGGTATTCGTATGAGCCTGATTTAAAAGAAGTATTGATAAGGACGATAAATTCTTCCTTGTTTTCATTTAAAGCTGAATATGAATGGAATTATTCTTTGCTGTTGGAAAGTGAATTCTGAATGGATTTTGTAAGTTTCACTCTGAACTGTTATCTTTGATTGATGTCTCGTTTGGATTAAATTATCAGTACAGTCATGAGGAAAGGAAAAGGAGAGTGAATGGATAACTTGGAATAATGATCATTTCTTCTCTCATACAGTTGGAAATCTGTAATCGTTAAGGAACGAATTATGTATTGCTTGGGTTTAAGCATCTATATTTATTGTTGTTTACTTTCTCATCTGTATTTGATTACTTGAAATCAAATGAGTTGCATGGACTGAAAGGAAGGTAAATTGGTTTATGTTTTCAATCAAATTTTTATCCTTTGAATTTATAACTAATAAAAGGGAAGGAATTTGACAGCATTTAATGTTATAACAGCAGTATGCATACTTGTATACCTAGTTTTTACAGATGTTGTAATCTGGAACTGTTTGAAGGAAATTACTTTTTGTAATGATCATTTAGGAAAAAGGATAGTAGTTCTTTGACTGATTGGGATGGTATTTAGATGATTCAGTTGTCATGTTGTTCATTCTTTTTGATACTTAATTCTTGATTGATGTTCATATTAACGTTTCATAAAAGCAGGGTTCTTTTATTGAGACAGTTAATTTGAAGCACCTCATTTTAATGACAAGTGCTTAATATGCTCAGTTCAATGAACTGCCGGCTGCAAGAATTTTTGAGATGGAACTTGAGTAAAATGAAGACATGGCTATTTTCTGATACTTCTTTTGATTGTCTGAAGATGAATTGTATTTGATAGTTTATTATTCCTCTACGAGGAATTGAGAAAAGAAGAAATTACATTCTTCTAACTTATGAGTTGTAATGTTGTTTTATATAAACAAAGTCCAGTCATTTGGACTGGAAAATGTATAGATTATGAAATGGATTGATGAATACAAATACAAGTGTGATATTTTAATGACTATATCAGTTTGATATTGTTGATTAAGTTGGGAATATAATATTATCTCTTGATTTGGAATTATTCAATTGTCCTTGGATGGATTTAAAAGGGAATTGACATCTATTCTTACCTAAATGCAACTTTTACGTTGAAATGTGCAATTAGTTCATACTTGGGTTAAGATGAATTTTTAATTGACATTAAAAAGGATTAGGAAGAACATGATCTCATAACTGATAGGTATTCGGGATTAGCTTGAAAGCTAAGGAATATCAAATAACTTAGGAGCAGCCGAACTTCGTATTCGGACTCCGTTAATAGACTCGAATGTTAAATTCAGAAAGAAAGGATATGGGAAAAATATATCCAGGGCTAATAGACCTTAACTATGTAAGGTTAAGGAGAATAAATGAACATATTCATTAAGAATTAGACCTCGTTTTAATGACGTCTAATAAGCTGGAATTCTGAATTTGTTTACAGTTGTGGAAAACTTGGTTAAGTTTAATAGGTTAAACTTATTAAGTCTATCGGTAATGGGTTGCTTAATCCAAGGATTAAGAAAAGAACCAAGTAGAGAAAATGCAACCCTTCGATACGAAGGAGAAGATGCATAGTAAGCTAGAAGACGGATTTAGTCTCTCTTAGCTACATACAACTGTAACAAGAACGAGGATAAGGGATCGCAAGATGGGTTTGAAAGTTGATCTTAAATATTAAGATCATATCCAAATCACTTGAGCTGGATGTGTACTCTCGATGGGAGGATTCCGTAGGACCTTGACATATGCCAGCTATAGCACGGTGTCTTCATGAAGGTGGGGTCTTCATGACAACACAATGTTATAGCTGACATATTACAATGCCCTCCCGAATTAAATCATCAAGATTACATAAGCTGAATATTAAGTTCTTGGCTGGGGATAGGAGTGTGATCACGTATACGGAGTGACTCCGGAGGACTAAAGATAACTAGACACACGGAGTCGTCTAGGGATGACACCGTATGTCTGCGTATCTTTAGTTACCATGAGTGACTTCCTATACTCATTCATATTGCTAGTTGGAGTTTGAGTTTGACCCTAAATTGGAAGGACTGGTAGGAACCAGGAAAGACCATTCTAGATAACAGACGAAGTGAGGTGAAGGACGTATTCCGTAGGTGTGTATCACATCCAGGAATATGATCATGCAAAGCATGTGAAAATCTTTGGCCAAAGTATCGCAAGTGCTGGTTGCGTTGTCCTAATCACCTAATTTAAGATGCAAGATGTCAAATGAATATCGTAACAGATATTCAGATAGGATTCTTAAATGGATCACTTCGATAACTAGAAACGGTAAGAGAACCTTGTATATATATTATACTATGCATGAATGAACATGAAGGATCGGTAAGTTGCCGAGTCATGAAATGAGAGATCGTTGAAACTCGAGCCATGAAAATGGGAGATCGGTAGTTCTTCGAGTCATTTACAACAGCATATGGAATCTGTTATATGATTGAATGGCACTGAATGTGTGTTCCATATTGCAAATATGTGAACAGAGAACATTAGTTTTAAAAGGAAATTGTGTGTTCCAAACTGCATTGTTTGGGCAGAGAACAATTATTAAAACTTGAACGTGTGTTTGAATTATATAATTCATAACAGAGAACGTTTTTTTAAATTTTTTTTTCCCTTGTTCTAGTATCTTAAAATGGGGATGTTACAAATAGGCTAAGCGATTCAATTGTGTTTTGTCGGTTTTCATATAGGCTTCCATGTCCTTAAGAAAATCATGTATATATTCACTTCAACTAAAACCCGATGAAGGTTGGGGTTCTCTCGTACTTATTTTTCAAATACTTTTGTGAATACTTGAGGATGCTTGAATTGTTAGAGTAGGTATTTACCTTAGTTCATGTTCACCGAGGTACTTTATTTATCTTTACTATATTTATCCTCACCCGATTATGTGTGTGGATATTTCTTTTATCTTATTTAGATATAGGAGATATTATCTAGTTGTTAGGTATAGTTCTTTCCTTGATCTATGGTATTGACTAGTTCTTTCCTTGATCTATGGTATTGACTAGATCCTTGATGTCTAGTTCTCTCCTAAATCTATGGTCTTGACTAGTTCTTTAATGACTAGTTATTTCCTTGATTTATGGCTTGATCTATGACCTTGACTAGTTCTTAGATTGTTATTCCTTGCCTATTTAAGCAAGGCCCATTCTCAATGTATTGTATTGAGTTCCATTATAATTTATGATAATGATGCTCATTTGTTTGCAAAGGTTTTATGTAAAGTTATTTTGGCAAATTGCTTTCATCTTATTGATCATGGTGTTTGATTAGCATCTGTGTTCTTGGCTTGGTACGATCTGGTTATCGTCCCTTTCATGAATAGTATTATAGTTGGATGCGTGATGAATTACCACAAGATATCCCTAGTAGTTTGTATAAACAATGTGCCCAATTTTCCCATGCCATACTAGTTGTGTCGGACATCAATTGGTTGTCATCCCACTTTAGTTCTCCCTCCATTATTGGTTCAAAATTATCTACCTTTGTAACTTGGATATTGTATATATGCTCCAAGTCTTCCCGATCTTCTATAGTCTCCACATGTAGTGCACTTTTTTAGGGTCCGTTGGGAGGAAGATGATGCATTGACCATTTTTTTGAAATTTACACAACACTTCTTAAATTGTAAGTTGGAATTATTGGCATAACACCAAGGTATTCTAAGTAGTGTTGGAAAATTATCCACTTTAGCTAATGGTATGACTTCAAAATTCCCATGGAACTTCACCCCCATAATACTAATTATGGAATTCTTTAGGAATCCTATAGGCACGACCCATGTTTTGTTATCGTGAACAAAATGTGTGGGTATGTATGTAACGTTGGTCATCCTATTTGTTCAGAATCTCTTTTTGTGAGTATGTTAACTTCCGCGAGTGTGTCAACTAATATGTCATTAATGTTCCATTTGTCTATACAAGAATCAACAAGTATCTCTCTATCAAAACCTTCCATCTTTGTTGATTTTACATCTTGCCTTTGTGTCGTCCCCAATTGCTTATGGAGCACCACTTTTCTTAACTTATGAGATAGCCATTGACCTAGTAAGGGTAATATACCTTTTGTGCACAACAACCTACATACCTCATGAAACTCATTTTTATTGGTTCGTTCATCCTCAAAATATTTTTAACTTTTCATTTTATAGTCTTGCCTCATCTCTGAGGAATTATATTTCTCCTTGAAGTTCTCTTATCAAATATTTCACCTCTTGAAGAACCTCTTTTTATTACTTGCCATCGGGATAGGGCTTTATTGAAGTTAATTCGACGGGATGTACTTTGTTGGAAGGCATATCTTGTTCACATATAACATAACATGTTGTACCCATAATTTGGATGGATCCTTTGTTAGTATATATTTTAATTTATGTTCATTCCGATAATGCACATAATTTTATTCATTCTGCTTCCTTTTTACCTTTTTCTTTCATCATTTTATATAGGTCGGGGCCATCTTCCACCTTGTGCTCCTTTCGAAAATGTGCATAGATTGGGAAGGCTCAACAATTACGCTGGTAATGATATGGTGATCCACATTTATAATTTTTTTAGGTGCATATCGACCACCTCAAAGCAACTTCCTTGTCCTCATCCATTTCTTCTACACTTGTATCCATCGTGTTCTACACTCGACATCTTCTATGGTACCTTGTCATAGTCCCAAAGTGATCTAGCTTCTTGGATTTTGTCAATAATGTAACATTCGACATATCATGAGTGTGTGCATCACATAACTTGCAGTAAGTGGATACCTTCACCTGCTTGGCACAGTGGAGTAGGGGTAGTTTTGAGCGTTGTGGATGCCAAGTCATGGATCTCACATGCTATAAGCATGACCTCCAAACTTTTATGCAGGCACACATTTTTGGTGTGGCCATCCACTTCACAATCAGTGCACCAAATTCCACTACATGTTTCTTGGGTTTTGTTTATTGTTAATTTCTCTAGTTGTGTCACTCTAGATGTGAACTATGCCTCCATGAATGGGCTCATACCAATATCAAGACTTCCCACTGCTTTAGTGTGTAAAGTTGATTCTAATGCTTCTCGTGGATTTGTAAAGGTCTTGTGTGATAATGCATACCTAAAAGGTAGTAATAGCCCCCTATAAACCATTGCACATGTTGTGTAGGATGTATTTCATATGAAAGTTTGGAAATGAGTGTCTTGAAATGTGCATCATAAGCGCACACACTCTCCACGAGTTATTTCTTGATCTCTTGATTGTTGAAACACTTTGTACTTCTTGAACTATGGAATGTCGAATTCAAGTAACAATGCCACTTGAAGTTGATCATAGTCTACCACTACTTATAGTGGGTTGTGTTTTCAATACCATGTACAAGGGGCTAAGCAATGTTGTTGAAAAATGGGTTGCTTTATTTTTGACAAATTTATGCCATTTTCTCACCATATAAGTTCACACTTAAGCACATTTTCTTTTACATTTTCAATCCCATAATACTCTAACAAGTGTACAAACATTTCATAAAATATATTTGGCATGGATACATTGCGAAATGTTCCCAACCCTACATTGTACAAAGTTAGTCATTATATGTGTGACATTATCACTCCCACTTGCACTTGTAGGCTAGGGATTAGTTCTCGTGACACGATGTGTCAAGTATGTTTCCTTACACACTTTTTTGTGTGATCTTTGTTGTGTTTATATTCATCATCCTAAATCGTTGTGCTTTTGGTATATTGGTTTTCAACATGGTTGTCTCTTTGGTGTTGGTTGCAATGATTGTATCATGTATGGTAAACTACTATCCAAATTTTCCTTCTCATTGGCTCGTTTTACTTCTTTGTCATTATCACTTTCTATTTAAACCTATTTCGTATTAGTTGAACTAGTTGTGTGAGTAGGCATGATAGGTTGGATCAAGATACCATCCATGTTATATTGTCCTTCCTCATCCTCTTGATCATGTATGTTCTCTTGACATGCGGTTATTCCTTCTTGGAGATCTTTTTCCTTATTGATCTCTCCCTATTTTAACCAATGTTATTGGTCATCCCATGCAGTTCATGGAGTTGATTCGCGTAGACATACTAAATCTATTTCCAATGCCTTGTGCCTTTGCTCTTAAAATCACCTCCTCCTAAGGGTTCACTCATTTGGAGAATACATAACTTATCCCCGATATCTTATTGTCCTTCCCGCATCTTACGTTATCCATGACATGGAATGTTTAGCCTTCCATTGGGAAAGTTTCAATTCCCATATCAATCATCATCTTCTTAATCTATAACGGTAGGTGTTGTAAGTATGATCCCGCAACTCCTAAAGAAGTTATATTGTGCTTCGTCCACACAAGAAAAGAACGAGGTTGAATATTCATTGATATATCTCCAAAGTGTGACCTTACCCACGTAGTCTACCACATGTTTCTAGGTCCCATCTTACTTCTTTGTGCGCTTAGAGGTCCAAGGATGCTTCTGACCCAAATTCCTACTTTCTCCCAAATAATATGCAATTGACCATATATGTAGGTGTACTAGAAGCTCACAAAATAATGTTTCATACAGTGAATCATAAGATTAACCTCAACCCATTTCCTTGGAGAGGAATGCATACAACTTGGATGATGTGTTACGAAAGCATCCTCAATTGTATGTAGCTAGGCTTCGGTGTTCTCATGTGTTAGATGATGCATCTTCAGTCCACTTCATCCTTATATTTTAATGAAGGTCCCGACAATAGAACCAAAATGTTGGAATCTAGTACTCTTCTTACCTTATGTGCACGCCATTTACTGGGTTAGTTGTGCACAATTTTTCCCCACCGCCGCACTGACATATCACGCTTAGACGAACTAAGGTGCGCTCACTCGAAGCACGAGGATTTTTAAGGTCCCATCATAGTTTAGCAAAATTGAAGTGAATTGAGTTGTTAATTTAGCAATTAGATTTATATTCCTAATATATTAACAATACAACACAACCATGCATAGACCAAACATAATGCTCATATATCAATTATTATGCAGTTACAAGTTTTGGCCATCTAGTAGCCCAAAATCCAAGTACAAGTCATTCACACCTTAATCTTCTAGCTCTCTATGTACATAACTGCATACACGCTCACATACATACACCTATGCATCACACACACCTTACCCACACCTTATTCCAGACCCCATTCATAGGTATTTATACTAGTGGGAACTTGTCCTTCACTAGTCTTACAAGAGCTAATAATAGCCTTTGAGTTTACAACTCCAGTTAACTAATACATTCAGTAAGTATCCAAAACTATACTTCTACCACCCTAAATCAGGCTTTGTATGTTGATCCTCCACATAAGACACTACTTATTCTTGGCCTTATCCAATCCCTTTGTTAGTTTCATGCAAATTTCAAGAGCTAAGTTTTAAGTCTACTTTCAAACTCATGTTTATATTTTTTGCTACTCTGCATGTCCTTTCCTTGACCTTATCCTGTACTACACAATCCTCTTTGTGATTTCTCCTACGCACCTCCAATGTTCTTCTTACATGCATGTTTCCTTTCCCTTTTCCTTACACGGATACCTCTTTTGGCTCCCCCGCTTATACCACTTGCAGTCCTTTGTGTAGTTCCAACACACACCTCATAAGACTAGTGAATCATAAATAAAGAATACCAAGTCCTTAGGAATTAATGAATAAAAATATGATAAATCATGGGCCCAAAAAAACTTCATGTAATCAAGGACAAAGTGTAAACCATCACACTTAAATACATGGGCACAAATTTATACACACTCGATGCGTGGGGTAGGTTTACATGGGACACCATTCAATGAGAACAAGCAATGGCTAGATAGCTATTAGATGAAGAAATGATTTAGCTGCCATTTCTTCTCTACTCTCTCATGATAATAGTCCAAAGAGAAAACGTAACACAAGAGAAATTGTTGCACAATATTTCACAAGGCCTTAAAGATTTAGGAGTAGACATCAAAACCAAACCACAATTATAGAAAATCAATCGGCCAGGGAAGAAGAAGCTACATCCATGACTCCACTAAAGTGTAGAAGATCGAGATATGGAAGAAAAAATAGAAAAGGAAAATATCCCTTTCAAATTAGTGTGTAGGTCATGCTTCGAGGGAGAATCAAAGGCTACATGATGGGAGTTACCATATGGAGAAGAACGTCTTTGAATATGGAGGACATGATTTAAGAGCTTTAAAAGGCACCCATTGAGAAAAAGGCGGTGAAAGAAAGTGAGGAACATGCACTTAAAATGATAAGTTGAAAATGCATAACGGGGTGAAGACCACCATTCCCAAGGAAAAAGTGTAAAAACTACCTATCTCCCTCTCCTTCTCCATTGCCACTAGTAAACACAAGTCCTCTTAGAGATGAATGATTTGAACAAGAAAGTGTGAAGTTCATGGAGGCCAAAATAGAAGATGCAATAGAAAGTGTATAAGAACCTCTAGTGCAACAAAATTTTACTATGCAACACATGGAAGTGAAAGAAGGAAAGGAGTAATAAGAAGAGTTGAAAAAGAAAGACATTGTGCAGAAAGAAGAAGAAGAAAATGAAAACAAGAAGAAGATGCAAAATAATCCCTAAGAAAGATAGAGAAAAAAACCAAAATTACATAGGAATAACAAATGGAAAGAAATCTCAAAGAATAGAAATAGGAAGTTGACAAAAAGATGAGTCAAAAAATAAAACAAAGCAAGATGAAGAAGAGTGAAAGAGAAAAGTAGAGGACAATATATAAAAGCTATCAATTGCATAAGCTAAGGCACAAAATATAGATGAAGAAAGAATGATGAAGGAGAAATAAAGGAAAGAAGAAGAGACAAAGGAGAAATGAGAAAATAAGAACAAGGAAGAAGAAAAAAAAAAAAGGGGGAGAAAATTATTGGCCAATCGATATCACTAATTTGCTCAAAAATAAAAAAGTAGTTTGTAAAATAATCGAACTTTGACCGAGATCTGGAAGTACAAAAATATCTCTATCTCTCTCTATATGGCCGGGGAGTCGCCGGCCGATTCCCCACATCTACCTACTTAACCGCTTATGCTGAAAGGACCCATCCAATTGAATCGAAAATGGCAGATGTCATAATACACAGAACCAATCATGGAAAGAGAAGAAAGAACAAACAAAAACATAGGGCACAAGAGAAAAAGGATAAGGAGGAATAACAAAAAGATGAAGATGATAGGAAGATTAAAAAAACCCAGGAACAAGCATAAGAGCATGATCACATTGTGCAAGAGAAAGAAGATGAAAATACTGCGGTAGAGTGCAAGAAAAAGGAGGAAGAAAAAGCCAATATTGAAACTATGTTAGTTAAAAAAAAACACCCCTTAGGTACAAACTTTAAGTGCTCAAATGGAAGAAAATACAGAACATAGCGCATCATATGTAAGGATCTCTTACTTTAAACCAATCACAATGGAAATGAAAAAGGAGGAGGGGGATGCTCAAATATTTTGGTGGAAACACAAACAACTGCACAAACTTCCCATGTGATCACTATTGTCCCTTACATTTCTCAAACAACTATGCAAATGACTACTATACAAGCAATTATCAGTAGTATTGAGGTGGACATTGAGCATCTACCATTAAAAATACAAATAAAGGAGTGCACACTCTGCAAGAAAACATTGGTGTGGCTACTTTTTAATTAGCACAATAAATGGCCTCATTGGAGTGAACAATGCACAATACACAGCAAAAAATAGAGGATACTGTCCTAAGCTTGTCACCAAGGAAATAGGTAAATAATTCACGAGTGAGTAAGTTCAACTAAATACTCTAGCTGGTAAACTCACGGACAATTGACAGGAGCAAGAGACTGCACCAAGTGTTCCAGACAAGGAAAGAGGCCAATGGAGTAATTTCAATTTTGCATGAATATATAAAGCTCCTATAACAAGTTATATCCCAAGCAAAGAAAATCACTTTTAAATTGCTAGATTGGAATGCGCAATTGCAGGAAGCATGAATGCCAACCAGGTAGATGTACATAACTTGCTAAGACTTTACACGAATAGATGAAAGCCACAAAATATTACAAGCTTGAGATAATTTTAGCAATAGATTGCGTGACAGGTGAAGGAATGCATCGTGCAATACTTTTTCCGAGGTGAAAGCACAAAGATTGAGAGATCCCTGTGAATTATTTATCCAGGAAATACAACATGCTATATCTATTCAAGGCCCAATTAGGGATAAATACAAACATTTTATAACGTACACAAGGAAGACTTAGAAAGTTTTCTACTAACTGTGAAGAACATGAAGAGCACCCTGAAGTATATACTTCCTCACATCCTATTGTGTAGATTCTAGGTAGCGCAAGCATTATAATCTCTATCATTTTCTCCACTAGCACAAGTTTAGAAACCTCCACCATCACAATTTGTATAATAAAAGTAGGCTCTAAAGCCCCACAATTTTGAGGAAAGGTAATGTTTTTTTAATATAATATTTTTTTAATAAAATATCTATAAGCAAGCCAACAAAGGTTGAAAAATGAAAATGAAAAGGAAATCTATACGGGGTTTATGTGGATCGAAAACACGAAAGGGAAGTCTCATTAGAAAAACCACTTAATTGAAAATTTGTAAGGGTGGTTGAAGTAGTGCGAGGCGATGAAACTAGTAAATGTCATTCCTTATTGACTGAAAAAGAGTATAAATGTGCACACAATAAGTAACATCGGAGGTTAAATAATGAAGACAAAACACCTCTCAAAATTGGAAAGCTTCTTTTGTTTTGGGACAACTTTTTATGTTTGGGAAAGTATTGGAAGGTTATTAAGGCCCAAAATTTAACTTGATGTATTTTGTAGAATTTTTTATATTGTGCAATATCTAATGTATATGTATAGCCTAGATAAGATAGTATAAGAAATGTAAATCTCCTCTAGCCTGAAAAGGGAAGATGAAGGGATTGGAAATCTGACATTCACCTTGGTTTGTATAAAGTAATGTAAGCACATTGCGCAAAAGTTTGATTCATGTTCTTTATCTATAATTTGAATATAGTTGATAGTTGTTTGGCTCTGTATAATAATATAATCCTAGTTTATGCAATCTCTATTTGTCAAGTTTGTATGTTTTCATTATGTACTTTCTTAATATATAGCTATTGCACACACTGTAAGATGTGTTATCCTAGATTACCGCACACTATTTTAAGGATTATAAATGAATTGAATTTATAAATTCCTTTAAACTACAACTTCAACATTTCCTAAAGATTGATTCTTGGTGCAAAAATTAAGTTGAGTTTGGGCATTTTCTTTAAAGGAGAACATTTTTGGGAGTTGAAGATTTTTTTAGGAGTCAAATGAGGTACTTAGAAACTAAGGGTAAATTTGACATGGATTTTTAGTCTAATTGAAGGATTGAGCAATCATATTGTATGAGTTTGGTGGTCTTTTATTGCTCTAAAATGGGGTTTAGGTGTTTATTTGTGGTTGGGTGGGTTAGTAAATTATTGGGTTGTTTAGTTGAGATGTATATTCATTTTTGTAGTAATCGAATGTCTTTATGAACCCATTATACTTAGGGGCATGAAACTAGACTTTACAATTTAACAAGATATTCAATGTTAATTTTGTCAATGCTTATATAGATAAAAAAACAACTTTTTTAATAAATAGATCTGAATGATATTATTATAATAGTATAAGCAGTTCCAAACTATACTTCTCTGGTTTGCTTTTCTATATAAGACATCGTGGAAATGCTTTCTAGCTCCATCATTGCCCATACAAGACCTGAGGCATATTTGATGATATAAAAATTCAGCCATCAACAAATAGCAATTTAATGTCAGAATCTCCCGAGGAAACTTGTGTCTCATATCATTCTCGAACACATCTTCTTTTTCAGCCAAAAATAAAACCATTTAATTATTTAAAAATTAGTAAGAAATTTATGTCTTATAATAGTAATAGACGGATGAATCAACCTATTCTTAAGTATTCTCTTTTGAAAGGAACTTCTTCCTTGGTGAAAAAGAATGGATGGCCGTAAAAACATTGTATAAAGTTCCAAACATTTACAATCTATAGATAAAAATACATTCCCATAAACTTTAAATTCTTATGTCCTCAACATAAAGTTTTAAAGCTCTCCATATATATATAAAACCCTTCTTTAAAACCAGAATTTTCATAGCTTGTTGGAATATGTCTCATACTTCCATGCCATGTTATTATTGGCATGGGAATGGAACACCTAATTTATTATTTGCAGTTTTATATTTGGTAGTGGAGTTAATATTAGGATTGAGATATTATTAGCGAGTTAAATTGAGCTAGTTGGAAAAAGTCAATTAATTATCTGTATTTGTAGAAAATACCAATTCAACATAAACATATTGTAGATTTTTTTTTTTTTTTTTTTGGAAGGATTATTGTTTATTTCTTTTTTTTCCTTGGTAATTGTAAGAAAATATGTTTTGATATTTGTTTATCTCTTTCGAGACCTAGGCTTTACACACTTCACATTTATGGTTTTATTATTAGAAATCCCTCCTAAATAAGAGACAATTTGCACTTAACAATGTAAGAAATTGTATGGAGTCTTAGTCTAAAACTTTCAATCAATAGATAAAATCTACTTATCGCTCATATGACCAACAACTCAAGGGCTCAAATATTGATGATTATTTTCCTATTACCAATTTTCTTCTAATTACTCGAGCTTAAAACCAATAAGGGGGTATAAAATGCTACACGAAGCAAGCATTGCTAATGGGTATCGACCCCAAAACGTATTGTATTTTCCTTTTTTTTTTAATTTTGGCCCCTTTAAGTAAAATTGCACTCACATGAATAATGTGAGCAAGATCAAGATGATAAAGTGGAGCACAAATAAGAGATATTATTTGCATGGGAGTAAATTGTGTTGTGAAATAAGAGTGGTACATGTAGGTATTTAATTCCCACCTTTCCATTCATGTCTTTGTCTTATCTAACAAATTAAACGTCATTCAATTGAAAACCGTAACACCATAAAATATAAAATAAAGTAATAACAATGCTCATTTTATGGTTGTGACTGCGTTGCTACCACCAAAAGTGCCAACCTATGCACATAAATCTCCCACCCATGGTGTATCCATTATTGCACCAACATTACTGCATGTTCCCTCCTCTATGAGATAATATGGGAAGCATTGCACTTTCATTTCAATTTGACGATGAAGATGCCTTGACATAACATCTTCCCTCCCTAATTCATGACCCACACCACCATGACCACAGTAATAAATCTCAAATGAGTACACATCACCATGATACATAAACCAAAATATAGTCTTGAGACTCTAAACCAAATTATAATATTCAAATTAATCAATCAAATTATAATATTCAAACCGATCAACTAAATTATAATCTTCAAATTGAAGCATTCCCTATTGATAACCTTAAATGAGCTAGAGCATCGAACAAGGACTAAGGAGTGCATGCAAAAATAGTTTTCCTATTTTGACAATTCCTAAACATTAACTACACTGATAGGCATTTCCAAAAAAGACTCTTAGTGGATGTGTAAAACATGAGTTGAGGAAATGGATGATTGCGGTTTTGTTGCACTTAGAGACAATGTAAAACCCTAATTGTAAATGTGAATTGAATTAATGACATAAGGAATCCTAAACACAAAGAATTTTTATCCGACATATGTTGAGTTCAAGATTGAAACATGTATAAGTTTCCCTACTTACAGGTAGTGGCAAAAGAAACATTGTATTCAACCAATTGACCCACCTCTCCACATAGTACACTTATGGGTGCCACTTGAAGAACAATTAGTGTAGTATCATCTATTTAACGACCACACCGATAGGTTACTTTCAATAAGAACACTATTAAGTCAACCACAAATCTACAAGGAATAATCTTGTGCCTAATATCCGTTATTTCTCAGAAAACATGGAGAATGTCGTAAGATAATGGTCTTGAGTGTAAAACCACGTGACTAACCATGTTTTGTGGTTATCAAATTCAACTACTACATCGAATCAACATTAGATGTCGAGTCCACTCCACATATGCCTACCTTTAAAGTGCAAGTTGGGACATGCATGACCTATGATCCATGTGACATGAATAAAGCAGTCCCAACAAAATGTAGTACAAAATAATTTTGGAAGGGTTGTTATTTATTTCCTTTTTTCCTTGGCATGCACAAGGAAATATATTCCCATTATTTTAATATCTTTTAAACATGGACATTGCATTGTACAATTTTATGGTTTTATTGATAATATCCCTATTTCTAAATCATACAATCATTTACACTAAAATTGTAAGAAATTGTATGGAGTATCATCTAAAACTTTTAATTAGTAAATTAAATCTACATATCACTCATATGGTCAACCCATGGAGGGTATCAACTATCAATGATTCTTCTCCCATTTCTTATTTTCCTACAATTACTCGAGCTGAAAAATTAAAAAAGAGGCTACAAAATGCTATAAGAAGAAAGTATTGTGGTTGGAACCTATTTTTTTAACCTATTTTTTATTCCAGCCCCTTTAAGTGAAAATTACACTCACGTGAATGATGTGAGTGAGATCGAGATGATAAAGTAGAGCACAAATAACAAATATTGTTTAGGTGGGAACAATCCGAGCTATGGAATAGGTATGGGAGGTGAAGGTATTTAATTCCCACATTTTGTTTCCAACTTTCCATTCATATATTTGTCGTATCTAAAAACAAAATGTTGTTTAATTGAAAACCTCGACATTGATCAAAAATAAAATCAAATAATAGCAATGCTCATTTTGTGGTTGTCATTGTGTTGCCACTTGTCTGACAACACCAACCTACACACACAAATGCCCCACTCATGTTATACATAACACTATACAAACATCAGTACATGCTCCCTCCTCTCTAAGATAATCAAAGTGTATGGTTTGGGAACACTTGATTTCACATATACCACAAATTATAAAGATAAAACTTAAGTAGGGAATTATAGTTTGTTAATGATCATAGATGATGATGATGCCAAGACCCTCAATGTCACATTTTTATATCATTCCCACTAAGGCATGAGTTGAACACACCAACGTTTACTTTTTCATTTCAATTTGGTGACGTATACATGATAACATAGCGTCTTCCCTCCCTAATTCACTACTCACACCACCAGGGCCAAAGTAATAAATATTAAATGAGTAGATAATCATGATAAATAAATTGAATTATAATCTTCAAACTAATAAAGCGAATTATAATCTTCAACTTGAAGCATTACCTATTTATAACCTTGGAAGAGCTAGAGCATTGAATGAGGATCCATGAGTGCTCGTAGAAAATAATTATTCTCTTTGGAAAATGCCTCAAACATTAATTATGTCGATCAATGTTTCCAAAAGGGAGTCTCGGTGGATGTTTCAAATATGATGAATGAAGAAATGAATGGTTGAGATTTTGTGTTAATGGTCGTTGATAGATGTTGTAAAACCCTAATTATAAAATTGCATGGAATTAATGACATATGGAACCCCAAACAAAGAGTTTTTCGTATTTGGCATATGTTGAGTTTAGGATTCAAACATATGCATGTTTCCTTACCTATAGGTCGTGGTGAAGGATACTTTGTGTTGCGACTAGCCGACGCACCTCTCCATATAGTACACACGTGGGTTCCACTCAAAGACTAATTAATAGTATCATCTCTTTTCCATCTAGGTTGGTGGGGTAATTGATATAAGAACAATGCCAAGTAAAGTACAAATCCACAAGGAAAACTCTTGCACCTAATATATGTTGTTTCTAAGCAAGTGCAAAGAATGACATAAGATAATGGTCTATAGAGATGGTGAAAAACCACTTGATGACCATGTTTTTATCTATCAAATTCAACTACTACATCGGCTTGACATGGGATGTTGAGTCCACTCCACATATCCCTATATGTAAAGTGCTCTGGTAGATGTGCAAGTGAATTCCCCTTAAACTAATGCCTATTCTAACTACCCAAAAATTATAATGAATTGACATCACAAACAACTTACACTGTACCCCCTTCCTCCTTCAAATGATTGACAAATTAAATGATTCATGTCTTCATCTTATCTAAAAAATTAAATGTCATCCAATCGAATACCTTGATGCCATTAAAAATAAAATAAAACAATAGGAAACCCCAATTTATGGTAGACACCACATCGCTACTATTGGATAGCCCCTACCAGTGTACACGAATGCACTACCCGTGTTGTATGCAACGCTGTACCGACATCACTACATGCCCCCTCCTCTATGAGATAATTAGAACTTATAATTTGGGCACACTTGTTTTCGTATACCACAAATAATGAAGAGAACACTTGAAGGGAGTTGTAGTTTGTTAATGATGATAGATGATGATGCTTTTGAGACTCACAATGTCACAATTTTTATACCTCTTGCATTGAGGCATGAAATGAACTCTCTAGTGCTTGCATATTCATTTCAATTTGGTGATGAATATGCTGACATAACCTCTCCCCCTCCTTGATTCACCACCCACACCACCACGACCAAACTAATAAAGCTCAAATGAGTACATGATCTCCATAATAAATAAAGTTAATTATAGTCGTCAAACCCATCAACCAAATTATAATCTTCAAACCGATAAATTGAATTATAATATTTTAGCGATCAACTGAATTATAATCTTCAAACTAAAGTGTTCCCTATTTATAACCTTGGATGAGCTCAAATGCCAAAGGAGTACTCAAGAGTGCACAAAAAAATAGTTTTATTCTTTTGAAAATGCCTTAAACATTAATTATGCCGATAGGCATTTCCAAATGAGAGTCTCGGTGGGCGTGTTTGACATAAGTCAAGGAAGTGGATAATCAAGTTGGGAATGGACGGTTAATGTTTTGTGTTAGTGGTCATTGACAAAATGGCGTAAAACCCTAATTATAAACGTGCATGGAATTAATGAGATAAGGAACCATAAACACAAAGTTCTCGTATCCAACATATGTTGAACTCAGGATTTAAACATGTGCATATATCCCTAGATCTACAAGTGGTGTTGAAGGAGACTCATTTTGTGAGCATTCAACCCGCCTCTCCACGCAATACACATATGGGTGTCACTTAAAAACTAATTAGTGGTATCATCTATTTGTTGATTAGGTCGACAGTGGTAACCACATAAAAACAATGACAAGTCAACTACAAATCCACACAGAAAAATCTTTCACCTAATATTTGTTGTTTCTTGGGCAAGTGTGGAGAATGGCGTAAGATAATGGTCTATAATAAGATGGCATAAAACCACATTACAGATCGTGTGTTTTGTAGTTATCAAATTCAACTACTACATTGAATCGACATGGGATGTTGATTCCACTCAACATATCCCTATCTCTAAAGTGTCCTACAACATGTGCAAGTGAATTCTCCTTAAATTGACATTTGTTCTAATTACCCACAAATCACAATGATCGCCAGCACCTTTGTGCCCCCTTCCTCTTTGAAACGATTGAGATAAATGGCACATCCTTCATATGTGTTATGGGGTAAAAAAGAAGAGTTTCACATAGGTTCCCCCAACATTTTACCCACCACAAGTCTTCTCCTCCTACTAACCCCTTCTTCATCACCACTCTTCATCATGCAATGCTTCGCTCCCTCATATTTAACAGAGATTACTAGTTTATATGTTGTGGTCATCAATGGAAAGGATCTAAATGAAAGAGATGACAAAGCTCAACGTCCTTAGCAACACTGAATTGAATTGGTCTCTTGCAAAACTCTAGGATATGAAGCCTAATTACCAATCTCAATAGTTTGGAATATATTTATAAACCCATCACCGTTTCTTATGTACAAAAATTCAAAGTTTGTTCACAGACTTGAGTAGGACCTAAAGAAATACTAAAAAGTGCGTATTTTTAATATAAAGCAATGAGTTTATCAATGTGGTGACTGCAAATAAAGCAATTCTGGGGCATCTTAGAAAGATTCAGAGTATTACGGCATTCAGTGCATAGAGCTCTGTGAGCACATGGCACTGCTACCCAAATAGCATTCCTCTCCTTGCACACTCCGCAATTTGTCTCGTTCATACTGCTTTCACCCATTTTTGAAGACCTAGAGCCTGCTGGGTTGTATGCTGGCAGGACGCTCTGAGGCGACATCTATCAAATTTCAATAAGAAAAATACAATTTCGATCAATTCAAAACATCAGAAATAAGAAAATGCATGGTATTATCGGTCATCAATTAATTAATTACCTCCCATAATTTAGGGCTGAAAGTGGGTGTCCAGGATCGAGTCTCGGGGTTCTGTTGAGTCCATGGAGTGAAGAATGAAGTTCCTCCTTCTTGTAGAAAACTTACAAAGGAATGTCCATGTCCCTGCCCGGTTGCAGAGGATGCTGGTGGGTTGTATTGAATTGGGGAGCTGGAACATCCATGGTATTGAAGCACACAGGCGATTTCATGGCTTTCATGTCTGGCGGGAAAGAATTGAGTGGTGCAGCAGGTTGATTCATGCTACTGTAAGTGTTGTCTAGAGTATTTGGATATGTGCTGGTGAGGACTGTCCCATCCACATTTACATTGAAGGCGGACAAAAGATTTGCCAGGTAACGAACATCTTCGTTGGTTCTGATTGGAAATTTGCCTGTACGATCAGAGTGATGATAGAGCAGGGGATTGGACTCAGAAAAATCAGAACGAGGGGGATTTCAGCATTAGTAGGAATTGTCAGAGAAGGGGCAGAAATAGATATAGATGTTCCCTGTGTGATTTGTCCCGCAGCAGCTGCATAAGAGCGTCCTTTATCCACAAATGAACTCCTCCCACTTCCAATGGTTTGTTGAAGGTTTGAATGACATTCCTTTGGGAGAATAACCATGTGGGTAGCAGGGCCCCTTCCAACAGGCACGATTTTCATCCTGCATAAGCCTGTTATGGAACGAATGAAGTCGCTGAGTTTAATGAAGCCAAGAGAAACATGGTCCAGCTCCATGCCACAGGTTGCTCTGAAATCTCCCTTGAGAGAAGAGAGGGGATACCATTCCCCGTCATTGAGCCTCTTCGATGCTTCCCCAAGGAATACTGGCAGCCACCTTTTAAATTTCTCAACCCAGGCTGGACATTCTGCAGGGGGTGGCAACAATAATGGAGTAATACTATGTGCTGAATCTCCACCTTCTTGCACAGTCCCCTGCATATCGTCTCTGGCCAATGTTAAAGGTGCCCTTTGCTTTCGACCTTCACCCTCTCTGTTATTTTCATCCTCGTCGGTATTAGTTCCTTTCACGAGCTCCAGCACGGGCTTAGAAACTACGCCCTTGATTTCCACCTGCAGATCCATGCTTGTACAGCGATTAGTTGGTTCACAAAATGTGATACTGGGAGACTTTTTCTTACCTTTTTACCCAAAATTGTTGCGTAATGTGCTTTGACAGCGGAGGCTACAGACTCTTGGTATTTAAATGTCACAAAGCCGAAGCCACGGGAGTGAAGGGTCTCTCCGGCTTGGGCGCCGATGACTACTGCATCTGTAACCGGTCCAAATTTGCTCTCACAGTAATCTCTCAGATCCTCTGCGGGTTAGTATATCCATTGTTATTGTTGCCAGCCTGTTTATAAATTTTGAATCTGAACTTCATCTAAAATAAAACATCAGTATTTCTAACAAACCAGATTCTATTGAAGGTGAAAGGCCTCCAATAAACACCTTCCTGTTTAAATCTTCAGGGATACTCTGCTAGAAATTCAGGGTATTGTAAATTATCATTATTTGGAGTTTGCTTAGAAGGTTAAAAAAATCCCTCTCTTAAGACGAACATGATTGAGAAACTCTCTAATAAAAATAATAACCTTCAAAGGTATCCCACTAGAAGCGCGTCCGAACATCCTGAGTCGTCGCAGTTCTCCTTGGCCGTGGGCATAATGGCATTGATCCCCTCTCACACAACCACCGGGCGATTCGTAGTACCTGCAGATCTCCGTCTTGATGTACATTGACAATTTTGAACTGATGGATGGGAAGTAAATGTTAAATTCTTGTTGTTGTAAACTTTCTAGAAACAGAAATGGAGAAAATATTGTTAGGACAGTATTCAGTAACCTGTCTTCCTGTTCAGTTTGATCCTGATTGCCGCTTCCGGCTTTAATTAATTGTTGTTTTGCAGAATTATCTGAACATTTTTCGTTGGTGGTCTCCGGTGCTGTTGAGGTCGTCAAATGCTCCTTTAGTTTACCTGTGCAAAAGGAAAACGAGGCCGCTCGTTCAATATCCATTTCATTATATAGACGAAATGAAAGAATGTCTAACATTTCGCACCAAATTGAAAGACAGATTGAGAATTTAGCATCTCTCGCATGTCTTGGGTCTTGCCGACATCAACAGGCCTTTGTTTCCTGCACGGGTTATACCCAAGATTCTATTATTACAACATGGCAAATAACATAATGGGAAGAGAATTTAATCTCAGAAGCAAATAAACGACCTTAGATTTAGAGCTTGACGATTAGCTCCATAACCTAGTAGAAGCATAGCACATTCAAAATGATTGTTTTTAACCGCATAAAACAGAGGCGTCTCCTTTGTTTCTGTATATATGTCAACGGCTTCTGAATCTCGAAGCAAAAGCATCTGCAATTTACCAAAAAAATTAAGAGGCCTGAAAATTGGCTCAAGATTTTCTTAATAACCAAAGATCTGATGGGATGGGTGAAACAAGACCTGTATATCATTGGATGAGTTAAAAAGAAGAAAGCTTTAAATCATTTTGTTCATAGCAATCGTTGTGAATGCAATGAAACAGACTTAAACTTATGAAATCAAGCTCAATGCCAAGGGCTCGAACCTGCAATCCTTGGAGATGACCATAATTTGCTGCCACGTGTATGGAGGTCAAGCCTAATATGTTCCTCGCGCTCACGGAAGCTCCGTGTCTCAGAAGTAGGCATACAAGCCTGGTCCAGGATTTCATAAATAATTCTTCAAAACCATTCATAATTGGAAAATTAGTTTCCAAAAATAAAAGAATTTAAACGAACCTAGTATCCTGGTTACTGGAAGTTGCCCTAAGGCACCAGTGAAGGGCAGTATTTCCATCGCTGTCTGCCTCGTTCGGATCCACATTTCCATTTACAAGCAATTTCACCATTGCTTCATCCCCAGCCTGTAATTAACTAGAGACAACCAGTAAGCTAACAGCTTACCATAGAAAGCATCAAAAGAAAATGTGTAATTTTTCTCTCTCTAAATTTAAGTTCAAGTCATAATAATATTTCACCTGAGAAGCTCCAATGAGTGGCGAAAAGGGAGCTTGACAAGTCAATCTTTTGGTGTCCTTTACAGGTTTTATGACACCAGCCTTAAAATGTAGCAGGAGTTCGATCTCGCTGAGAAGCACTTTCCTTTGTTGTTTATGTTTGAATCAATTAAACTGCTTGTGCTTCCCTTATCAGAATGATTATCGTTGTCATTATTACTACTCCGAGCTTCGATCTGCCATAGAGATATGGCCCTCTTTACCAAGCTTTCAAAGATTGTTGTCTGGATATGAGGTTGGTCGTTACTTTGCACCAGAGCAGAAAGAATCAGATCCGTGGCCACAATAATCAGAACCGCAAAGGAAACTATTTGTCCATTTAGGGCCTTTTTGTATGCTATCTGGTGAACGTCTTTAGTATTCACTGCAAGAATTCTGACCGCAGTGATGTCCTGAAAATTTGGTATCAGGATTGTTAAATTAACTCCACTTCAGTAGTTTTAGGACGAACGATATTCCAAGCAAGCTAGAACTAGACTTAGCAGTGGTTTACAAAATTCATCAACCGAGTTTTGATACCGATGAGTACTTCAACACGTTTTAACTCAAAGATCTCAAGTGATAAACGATCAATCACGCGCCACACTTGATAAGCACATTCAGCCAGATTTTTTTGACAAAAAGGCAACTTTAAAAATATTAAATCTTCAAATTGATGAAGCTACTAATGAGAAAAGCGCCAGACAAGCTTATGTCGATACAGCAGGAGAACGAGATTCCTAATTAGAAGTAATTTTACAGACTTACCTTATGGCAAAAAAGCATCTTATTGACATTTAAATTGATGACTATGTTTGAATGAGCATAAATGTTGCCAAATGATTTGCATGAAAGATTAATTCTAGGTAGGTACAAAAAGCTATTACTGATTAAATTTGCTTCACGAACAGACTTCGCACATAATACCTATAACATTGTTACTTGTACCTTATCTCCGATCAATCTGAGAAGCTCCGCAATACTGCTAGGTAAGGACCAATCCACCTGCATCCTGCTTTGCATAGATAGGTATTAAATACTATTTAAACATAAATGAATAAATCTTTGAAGAACTTGTACAGAAAAATCTCAAAACTTGACCAGACCTTTTGGAGAATAAGGACATATCTAACGGGCTGTGGCCTTCTTTAGACTTGATGTCGGTGCGAGCTTGGTAACGAATCAAAAGGTTTATGCAATTGTGAGAGTGAGACTGAGCAGCGTGATGAAGCGCTGTTTTGCCGTATTCATCGAGGGCGTTAACAGGCAAAGATGGACCAGCCTCACCTTCCAGTATAGCTCTAGAACATGCAACAGAATCGAGCTTACATGCCAAATTCAGAAACTTATGCAAAAGGCGGCCCATCTTAATCTCGTCATCTTTGCGTTTTGCGTTCCCATCCAATTTTGAAACACTGGCCTTCCATATACATTTAAACAGCGAGACGAATTCCGGGCTTTCGTCTTCGCAAATTAACCTAATGAGCTTGTTTTCCAACTCGAAAAGGCCTTTATCATTTAGATTCACGTCTTCCTCGTCGACCTGGACCACAGAAGAAAGTAATTGATCTTCTGCAATCGGCTTGTCAACAAATTCCTCTTTTCCGATTTCCAGAGTCTTCTGCATCTTAAAGCCTCAAGTTTTAATCTGTACAAACAGTGCGCCTGCAAAATATTTGAAGCTTTAGGATTTCAATGTTAAAAATGCGCCTGCAATTTTTTTAAAGCTTTAGGTTTTCAATGTAAAAACAGCGAGCCTGCAAATATTTAAAGCTTTAGGTTTTCATTTAAAAACAGAATGCCTGCAAGAACAGAATGCGAATCTAGGATGTGTATTGAAAGCACACAGCTGCATGCACAATTGTAAAGAGCTGAAGCTCTGAGTATGATGAAGCTTTTATTAATGGAGATTATGCACAGCAGTGCTGGTTTGAATATTCATATGTTTATGCAAGTTATTTAAGTATTCTGTTTATTTCTTTTATGTTGTTTGTTGTATAAGACTGCAGATTTTCTACAAATTGGTATCAGAGCGAGGTTATTCCAGCAGCTTATTAAATTGGTAGCAAGCTATGGCTTCTACATCCGGTATGCAGACACCGCAATTTAATGGAAAGAATTATGAATACTGGTCGTTGACCATGAAGGCGCTATTTAGATCTCAAGACGTGTGGGAGATCGTTGAAGATGGGTACACAGAGCCCGCAAATGCAGCAGCATATACTGCACTTTCTCAAGCTAGAGAAAGATACTTTGAAGGAGTTACGAAAGAAGGATGGCAAAGCTCTTTTCTATATTCATCAGGCAATGCATGAAAGCATTCTTCCAAGAGTGGCACAGCTAGTCAAGCAAAAACCGCATGGGATACTTTACAAGTTGCATATCAAGGTAAGGAGAAAGTAAAAACTGCCAAGCTACAGTTACTTCGTAGAGATTTTGAGAATTTAGCAATGAAAGATTTAGATTCGTAGAATCATTTTTTACTTATGTAGTTGGCTTAGTCAATCAAATCAAATCCCATGGTGAGACTCTTGAGACAGAAGGATTATTAAAAAATTGCTTAGGAGTTTGCCTACTGAAATTTGATCCTTTAGTTGTTGCTATTGAAGAAACTAAGGATCTGAGTCAGTTTTCTATTGATGAGTTGCATGCATCACTAATCAATCATGAACAGAGGATGAATAGATCACATGCAAGTGTAGATCAGGCTTTTGCATCTCAGACAGCAGGTAGTCGTGGCAAAAGAAGAGGAAGTTTCAGCCCAAGAGGCGGAGGAAGAAGTCCATCTAGAGGACGTGGCAGTGGTTCATCAAACTCAAGTGGAAGAGGACATAATCAAGAATAGAGTTATGGTCAGAGACAAGATAAGTCTCATGTTTAGTGTCATTATTGCAAGAAGTATGGGCACTATGCTTATGATTGCAAGAAAAAGCAATATGATCAAGAGAGACAAAATCAAAATCAGGTTGGAAGTTCTATTTCTAAACCTATGTTTATTGCATGCACAAGGATTGCTGAAGCAATACCTTCTTTATCCCCTATTGAATGTAATTTTTCAAAAGAGAGTCCATGTGATGTATGGTATTTAGATTCAGGTTGCAGTAATCACATGACAGGTAATCTAGATTTGTTTTCTAGTTTGGATGATTCAGTTAAGAGTGATGTAACTCTTGGAAATAACAATATTGTGTCTGTGAAAGGAAAAGGCATGGTTAGTATTCTAACAAGACAGGGGGAGCAAACAAGTATGCAAGATGTTTACTATGTTGCAGGTTTGAAACATAACCTTATGAGTATTGGACAACTGGTACAGAAAGGATACCGAGTCTATATGGAAGACAATGAGTGCGTGATTGTGGACAAAGCTCCTAGCACTCAGTTGATTGCAAAAGTGAAGATGAGCAGCAATAGGATGTTTCCATTGATTTTGAAACCTGGAAAGAAGAAGAAATCAGATCATTTGTTTGCAGCAAAGTCATGCGTTAAGCCAAATCAGTCTTTTGTTGAGTCCTGCACTCAAGCGAGATGAGTCTGCACCAATGTAAAAAAGTTCGCTAATGCAAAATGCAAGTTCCTACGTAAATATAGTTGAGTCATATGCTTTGAAGGAACACAATCAGCTTTTCATTCGAGTCATGAAGGATGAAACATGGCTTTGGCATCTAAGGTATGGACATTTGAATTTTGGAGGTTTGAATTTATTATATAGAAAAATATGGTTAAAGGTTTGCCATTGATTCGAAACCACGAAAGGGTATGTGAAGGTTGTATTTTGGGAAAGCAACACGAGAGATTCATTCCCGGTTAAAAAAAAAGCAAGAGCAAGTGCACCACTTGAGATTGTACATTCAAATTTATGTGGACCTATGCAGACAACTTCTATTGGAGGTTGTATTTATTTTATGACATTCATTGATGATTACACAAGGAAGACATGGGTTTATTTTCTGAGAAATAAATCAAATGCCTTTGATACATTTCAACAATTCAAGGCATTAGTGGAGAAGCAAAGTGGATACTACATCAAAGTTCTCAGAGACGGACAGAGGAGGTGAGTATGTTTCTAATGAGTTTATGAATTTTTGCAGATATCATGGTATACACAAGCATTTTACTACCAGGTATACACCACAATGAGAATGGTGTGGCTAGAGAGGAAAAATAGAACCATCATGGAGATGGCAAGAAGCATGTTGAAGGCAAAACATCTTCCAAATGAGTATTGGGCAGAAGCAGTAGCAACTTCGTTTATATTTTGAACAGGTGTCCAACGAAACTTGTTAGGAACATGGTTCCTCAACAAGCATGGACTAATAGGAAACACAGTGTTTCACATTTTAGAGTTTTTGGTTGTGTAGCATATGCACATGTACCTGATGAGCTAAGGAAGAAGTTAGACAACAAAGGAGAAAAATGTATTTTTGTTGGGTATTCAGAGAATACAAAAGCATACAAGTTGTACAATCCAGTCACTGGAAAGGTTGTGATCAGCAGGGATGTACAGTTTATTGAGAATGAAGCATGGGATGGAAGTATAGAGAAAATAGTGAGTATAGCAACATCTATTCCACATGATGATATGACAGATGAAACTTTAGAGCAACAAGCTATTGTATCTACAAATCTTGGACATGCACCACAAGTTGTAGCACAAGCTACACCTCCATCTACAGTCAGGAGGTCACCAAGATTTCAGCCATCTTCAGCCATGCAAGAGACACCACAGGGAACACCAGAAGCTACTCCATCACCACAAAGTAGTCCTGCATCAAATACTCCTGTGCGGAAAACAAGAAGTCTAAGTGAGATTTATAATGTTGATACAACTAATTCATTTTCAGTTTTTGCATTATTTTCTCAAGTTGCAGATCCAGTATATTTTGAAGAGGCTATAAAGAATGAAGTTTGGGAAAAAGCCATGGATGATGAGATTGATGCTATAGAGAAGAATCAGACATGGAGCTAATGGATCTTCCAAAAGGAAAGGACGTGATAGGAGTCAAGTGGGTCTACAAGACAAAATACAATGCTGATGGAAAAGTACAGAAACACAAAGCAAGGCTGGTAGCAAGAGGTTTTACGCAGCAATATGGAGTTGACTACAATGAAACATTTGCACCAGTAGCACGTTTGGATACGGTAAGAATGGTTTTAGCAATTGCAGCTCAAAACAAATGGCCTATTTATCAGATGGATGTTAAATCAGCATTCTGAATGGATTCCTTGAAGAGGAAGTTTATGTGAATCAGCCAGAAGGTTATGAGATTGAAGGTCATGAAGGAAAAGTATACAGATTGAAGAAAGCGCTCTATGGTCTCAAGCAAGCACCTAGAGCTTAGTACAGTAGAATAGATTCTTATTTGATTGAGAATGGTTTGAGTAGGAGCATGTGAGCCTACCTTATACACCAAGATAAATGAGCAAGGTAAAATTTTAATTGTTTGTTTATATGTAGATGATTTGATCATTACTGGAAATCTATCTACAGAGTCATTCAAATCAGCCATGAAGAAGGAGTTTGAGATGACAGATCTTGGTCTTATGCATTACTTTTTGGGTATTGAAGTTCAACAATCAGAAGGTGAAGTTTTTATCTCACAAGCAAAGTATGCAAGTGATGTTTTGAAAAGGTTTAACATGTTGAATTGTAAGCCAGCTGCCAACACCAGTTGCAGTAGGTTTGAAGTTGAGCAAAGAGGATGAAGGATCATTTGTGGATCCAACATTGTTTAAAAAGTTGGTTGGAAGTCTTATGTATTTGACGGCCACAAGGCTTGATATCATGTATGGTGTGAGCCTCATATCAAGGTTCATGGAATCTCCAAAAGATTCACATTGGCAAGCTGGAAAAAGAATTTTGAGGTATGTACGTGGAACAAGAAATCATGGAATTCTTTATTCAAGTTCAGATGAGTTCAAACTCATTGGTTATATAGATAGTGACAATGCTGGAAGTATAGATGATCGGAAAAGCACATCGGCTATACTTTTCACTTTGGAACAGGAGTGGTTTCATGGGCATCAAAGAAGCAGCCCATTGTCACGTTATCTTCAGCAGAAGCAGAGTATGTAGCAGCAACAGGAGCAGCATGTCAAGTTGTTTGGATGAGAAGAGTGTTGACAGATTTACAACAGAAACAAGAGGAAGCTACAGATTTTTGTGACAACAACTCAGCCATAGCGTTGTCAAAAATCATGTTTTTCAAGAGAGAAGCAAACATATAGACACGAGGTATCATTTCATCAGGAGAGTGGTAAACAACAAGGAAATTCATCTTGAATTTTGTAGATCGAAGATCAGTTTGCAGACATTTTTACAAAGGCTTTAGCAAAAGAAGTTTTCGAATATTTGAGAGATTGTTTGGGAGTATGTGATCCTGCACATGGCAGATCTGAAAAAGCAAACACAACTCTAGAAGAGTGAAAGCTACAATTTGAAATTAAGGGGGAGTGTTGGAAATATGCATGTGATGCATATTTAATTCCAACCGTAGCTTTTTAGGAAAGCTAATTTTAGCTTTAGTCTTGTTTTAGTTTGCTTTAGTTAAGTTAGCTTTATCTTATTTTTATCATTAGATTTAATTCAAATAAATCAATGTTTTAAATCATGCATGCATAATCAAATTGTATTTTAAAGCATGAGTTTAGATTTAGAATGCTCGAGTTGAAGATTTGTTAGTGGGTGAGTTATTCTATTTAAATAACAACATTGTAATTGCTTTGTATGCACACACAAAGGTGTGAAATCTGCACAAGCAAGGAAGGATGTGCATTGAAAGCACACACAGTGCATGCAAACTTTGATTTGATTGTAAGAGCTGAAGCTTGAGTATGATGAAGCTTTTATTAATGGAGATTATGCTGCTTGGTGCTGGTTTGAATATTCATATGTTTATGCAAGTTATTTAAGTATTTTGTTATTTCTTTTATGTTGTTTGTTGTATAAGAAAATATAGATTTTCTACAAACAAGCAACATAAAACAAAAATGAAAAAAATAAACATAATACTTAAATAACTTGCATAAACATATGAATATTCAAACCAGCACTTAGTTTGCTATGAATAATCTCCATTAATAAAAGCTTCATCATACTCTGAGCTTCAGCTCTTTTACAATCAAGCTATACGTGTGCTGTGTGCTTTCAATGCACATCCTTCCTTGCTTGTGCAGATTTCACACCTTTGTGTGTGCATACAAAGCAATTACAATTGTTGTTATTTAAATAGAATAACTCACCCACTAACAGCTCTCTTCAACATTGAGCATTCTAAATCTAAACTCATGATTTAAAACAGTTGCATGCTATGCATGATTTAAAACAGATTTATTTGAATTAAATCTAATGATAAAAATAAGATAAAGCTAACTTAACTAAAGCAAACTAAAACAAGACTAAAGCTAAAATTAGCTTTCCTAAAAAAGCTATAGTTGGAATTAAATATGCATCACATGCATATTTCCAACACTCCCCCTTAATTTCAAACTGTAGCTTTCACTCTTCTAGAGTTGTGTTTGCTTTTTCAGATCTGCCATGTGCAGGATCACAAACTCCCAAACAATCTCTCAAATATTCGAAAACTTCTTTTGCTAAAGCCTTTGTAAAAATGTCTCGCAAACCGATCTTGGATCTAGAAAATTCAAGATGAATTTCTTTTTGTTCACCAACTCTTGATGAAATGATATCTTGTATCAATATGCTTGCTCCTCTTATGAAAAACATGATTTTTGGACAACGCTATATTGCTGAGTTGTTGTCACAAAAATTCTCAGTGTAGCTTCCTCTTGTTTTCGTTGTAAATCTGTCAACACTCTTCTCATCCAAACAACTTGACATGACATGTTGCTCTTGTTGTTGCTACATACATACTCTGCTTCTTCTAAAGATAACGTGACAATGGGCTGCTTCTTTGATGCCCATGAAACCACTCTATTCCAAAGTGAAAAGTATAGCCGGATGTGCTTTTCCAATCATCTATATTTCCAACACTGTCACTATCTGTATAACCAATGAGTTTGAACTCATCTAAACTTGAATAAAGAATTCTATGATTTCTTGTTCCACGTACATACCTCAAAATTCTTTTTCCAGCTTGCCAATGTGAATCTTTTGGAGATTCCATGAACCTTGATATGAGGCTCACACCATACATGATATCAGGCCTTGTGGCCGTCAAATACATAAGACTTCCAACCAATTTTTAAACAATGTTGGATCCACAAACGATCCTTCATCCTCTTTTCTCAACTTCAAACCTATGCGCAACCGGTGTTGGTGCTCACTTACAATTCAACATGTTAAACCTTTTCAAAACGTCACTTGCATACTTTGCTTGTGAGATAAAAACTTCACCTTCTGATTGTTGAACTTCAATACCCAAAAAGTAATGCATAAGACCAAGATCTGTCATCTCAAACTCCTTCTTCATGGCTGATTTGAATGACTCAGAGATAGATTTCAAGAATGATCAAATCATCTACATATAAACAAACAATTAAAATTTTACCTTGCTCATTTATCTTGGTGTATAAGGTAGGCTCACTGCTGCTCCTACTGAAACCATTCTCAATCAAATAAGAATTTATTCTGTTGTACCAAGCTCTAGGTGCTTGCTTGAGACCATAGAGTGCTTTCTTCAATCTGTATACTTTTCCTTCATGACCTTCAATCTCATAACCTTCTGGCTGATTTACATAAACTTCCTCTTCAAGGAATCCATTTAAGAATGCTGATTTAACATCCATCTGATAAATAGGCCATTTGTTTTGAGCTGCAATTGCTAAAACCATTCTTACCGTATCCAAACGTGCTATTGGTGCAAATGTTTCATTGTAGTCAACTCCATATTGCTGCGTAAAACCTCCTGCAACCAGCCTTGCTTTGTGTTTCGTACTTTTCCATCAGCATTGTATTTTGTCTTGTAGACCCACTTGACTCCTATCACGTCCTTTCTTTTTTGGAAGATCCATTAGCTCCCATGTCCGATTCTTCTCTATAGCATCAATCTCATCATCCATGGCTTTTTCCCAAACTTCATTCTTTATAGCCTCTTCGTAATATACTGGATCTGCAGCTTGAGAAAATAATGCAAAACTGAAAATGAATTAGTTGTATCAACATTATAAATCTCACTTAGACTTCTTGTTTTCCGCTGCGTAGGAGCATTTGATGAAGGACTACTTTTGGTGATGGAGTAGCTACGATGTTCCTTGTGGTGTCTCTTGCATGGATGAAGATGGCAAATCTTGGTGACCTCTCGATGTAGATGGAGGTGTAGCTTGTGCTACAACTTGTGGTGCATGTCCAAGATTTGTAGATACGAGTAGCTTGTTCCTCTAAAGTTTCATCTGTCATATCATCATGTGGAATAGATGTTGCTATACTCACTATTTTCTCTATACTTCCATCCCATGCTTCATTCTCAATAAACTATACATCCTCGCTGATCACAACCTTTCCAAAGGATCGGGTTGTACAACTTGTATGATTTTGTATTCTCTCGAATACCCAACAAAAATACATTTTTCTCCTTTGTTGTCTAACTTCTTCTTTAGCTCATCGTGTACATGTGCATATGCTACACAACCAAAAACTCTAAAATGTGAAACACCTTGTGTTTCCTATTAGTCCATGCTTGTTGAGGAACCATGTTCCTAACAAGTTTCGTTGAAACTTGTTCAAAATATAAAGAAGTAAGTTGCACGCTTCGCCAATACTCATTTGGAAGATGTTTTGCCTTCAACATGCTTCTCGCCATCTTCATGATGGTTCTATTTTTCCTCTCTCGCCACACCGTTCTGTTGTGGTGTATACCTGGTAGTAAACTGCTTGTGTATACCATGATATCTACAAAAATTCATAAACTCATTAGAAACATACTCACCTCCTATGTCCGTTTCGAGAACTTTGATGTAGTATCCACTTTGCTTCTCCACTAATGCCTTGAATCGCTGAAATGTATCAAAGGCATTTGATTTATTTCTAGGAAAATAAACCCATGTCTTCCTTGTGTAATCATCAATGAATGTCATAAAATAAATACAACCTCCAATAGAAAGTCTGTCTGCATAGGTCCACATAAATCGAATGTACAATCTCAAGTGGTGCACTTGCTCTTCTTTGTTTTGCCAATCGGGAATGAATCTCGTGTTGCTTTTCCAAAATACAACCTTCACATACCCTTTCTGTTTTTGAATCAATGGCAAACCTTTAACCATATTTTTTCTATATAATAAATTCAAACCTCCAAAATTCAAATGTCCATACCTTAGATGCCAAAGCCATGTTTCATCCTTCATGACTGAATGAAAAGCTGATTGTGTTCCTTCAGCGTAGGACTCAACTATATTTACGTAGGAATCAGCGCAGGACTCACTTACTGTAGCGCAGACCTGATTTTCATTGGCGCAGGACTCATCTGTTTGAGCGCAGGACTCAACAAAAGACTGATTTGGCTTAACGCATGACTTTGCACTGCAAACAGTGATCTAATTTCTTCTTCTTTCCGTGTTTCAAAATCAATGGAAACATCCTATTGCTGCTCATCTTCACTTTTGCAATCAACCGAGTGCTAGGAGCTTGTCCACAATCACGCACTCATTGTCTTCCATATAGACTCGGTATCCTTTTCTTGTACCAGCTTGTCCAATACTCATAAGGTTATGTTTCAAACCTGCAACATAGTAAACATCTTGCATACTTGTTTGCTCCCCCTGTCTTGTTAGAATACTAACCATGCCTTTTCTTTTCACAGACACAATATTGTTATTTCCAAGAGTTACATCACTCTTAACTGAATCATCCAAACTAGAAAACAAATCTAGATTACTGTCATGTGATTACTGCAACCCTGAATCTAAATACCATACATCACATGGACTCTCTTTTGAAAAATTACATTCAATAGGGGATAAAGAAGGTATTGCTTCGGAAATCCTTGTGCATGCAATAAACATAGGTTTAGAAATAAAACTTCCAACCTGATTTTGATTTTGTCTCTCCTGATCATATTGCTTTTTCTTGCAATCATAAGCATAGTGCCCATACTTCTTGCAATAATGACACTAAATATGAGATTTATCTTATCTCTGACCATAACTCTGTTCTTGATTATATCCTCTTCCACTTGAGTTTGATAAACCACTGCCACGTCCTCTAGATGGACTTCTTCCTCTTCCTCTTGGGCTGAAACTTCCTCTTCTTTTGCCACGACTACCTATTGTCTGAGATGCAAAAGCCTGATCTACACTTGCATGTGATCTATTCATCCTCTGTTCATGATTGATTAGTGATGCATGCAACTCATCAATAGAAAATTGACTCAGATCCTTAGTTTCTTCAATAGCAACAACTAAAGGATCAAATTTCGTAGGCAAACTTCTAAGAAATTTTTCAATAATCCTTTGTCCTCAAGAGTCTCACCATGGGATTTGATTTGATTGACTAAGCCAACTACATATGTAAAAAATGATTCTACAGAATCTGAATCTTTCATTGCTAAATTCTCAAAATCTCTACGAAGTAACTGTAGCTTTGCAGTTTTTACTTTCTCCTTACCTTGATATGCAACTTGTAAAGTATCACATGCAGTCTTTGCTTGACTAGCTGCTGCCACTCTTGGAAGAATGCTTTCATGCATTGCCTGATGAATATAGAAAAGAGATTTTCCGTCCTTCTTTCGTAACTCCCTCAAAGTATCTTTCTCTGCTTGAGAAAGTGCAATATATGTTGCTGCATTTGTGGGCTCTGTGTACCCATCTTCAACGATCTCCCACACGTCTTGAGATCTAAATAGCGCCTTCATGGTCAACGACCAATATTCATAATTCTTTCCATTAAATTGCGGTGTCTGCATGTCGGATGTAGAAGCCATAGCTTGCTACCAATTTAATAAGCTGCTGGAATAACCTTGCTCTGATACCAATTTGTAGAAAATCTGCAGTCTTATACAACAAACAACATAAAAGAAATAAACAAAATACTTATATAACTTGCATAAATAGATGAATATTCGAACCAAGACCGCGTGCATAATCTCCATTAATAAAAGCTTCATCATACTCGAGCTTCAGCTCTTTACAATCAAGTGTATGCATGCATGCATGTGTGCTTTCAATGCACATCCTTCCTTGCTTGTGCAGATTTCACACCTTTGTGTGTGCATACAAAGAAATTACAATTGTTGTTATTTAAATAGAATAACTCACCACTAACAACTCTTCAATCGAGCATTCTAAATCTAAACTCATGCTTTAAAAAACGATTTGCATGCTATGCATGATTTAAAACAGATTTATTTGAATTAAATCTAATGATAAAAATAAGATAAAGCTAACTTAACTAAAGCAAACTAAAACAAGACTAAAGCTAAAATTAGCTTTCCCAAAAAGCTGCGGGTGGAATTAAATATGCAACACATGCATATTTCCAACACTTGTTGTATAAGACTGCAGATTTTCTACGGTTTGTACTAGTCATTTCCTGGTGCTTTCTTCATAGTTTCCTCACGACCAATATTCCTTGCAACTTTATTCACAAACCACGGTGTGATAGATCTGTCTTGCCGTGAATACGAACTTTCTTCACAGCCACTGATATGGTTAACGAGTGTTTCACGCCGCGTTAAGTTTCGCTTTGCCGTGAAGTTTTTAATTTTTCAAACATGGATGCTCACGCGCTTCTTTCTATTAATAATAGAATGTGCACTTGTAATTGCAATTGCTGCTCGCCACCCTCGAAGCCTACTTCTTCTCTCTGCGTTACTATATATACTAATTGTATTCCCCTATAATTCATTCTGGTTTTACACACGTTATTCTCTGTGGACAAGTATGAATTTTGCATTCTCTAATAATATATATTGTGTGAGTTTCTTGTTTCCGAGTCCTGCTATGTTTGTTAAGTCTCACATATGTTTTTAGATAGGTCATTGCTTAAGCTATAAAATTATATTTCCAAGTTACGAGATTTTAGAGGCCACACAAACATTTGTGAGCGAGTCCTGCATAAGAAGTAGAAGAAATACCTGAATTGTTGAAATACCATGAAGACAGATATGATGGTGTAGTTGTTGAGATCGAGAATGAGTAGCAGCAGTACAACGATGCTGCCCGTTTCGCATCTTCGCTTAAAGCATCACTCTCTCAATGGACTCGCCAAGTCAGTAGAGCTTGCTAACTCTATCAAACATACAAATCCTTCAATACGTTAAAATATTTCCTTATCTTCATAAAGAGTACTGTACTGGGCTTTGCAGGGTAAGAAAAGTAGAGCAGGAAATCCAAAAGGGAAGGCCCTATCCATCATGCACGTCTATGATCGAGGGCACCAAAATTGAACCAGGGACCTACAGCATGCCAATTTGGTGACCTACCACTGCGTTAAACTGAGTATAAATTACGCATTGTTCTATAGGGATCAAAAGTCTAATGTCACAAACATACCCACCCTTCTCAGTTTTCACTTTTTATTTTTTTATTTGAGTACTCGATGACAAAAAAGGTTATATGTTCTTCGTATTTTATCAAATGCTTGAAATTATGCTCTAAATTCTTGTAAGAACTTTTTGCACAAGAATGATATTGTACCATTCACTTTCATATGGAATTGCATTGATAGATATATTTTTGCATTTATTGAATTTATTGAATTTGAATTTGGGTCCAATTGGAGCACATATCAAGCATAATGGGAAGAAAACCTAACAAAGAAGGAGCAAAACCTACAATAGACCCAAATAATAGCCTAAATGGGTCATATAGTGGAAATACTCATTATTGTACAGTTATAGTTTAAGTAGACATAGAACCTTACTACAATTCTTAGCTTGACATGATCGTTTATGCTATATTCCCCAACTTCAAGAACCCTTAATGATTCTTAACAGGCAAAATGAGGCTCAATCGGGGGATGCTTCACTGGAAACAATGAAAACAGAGCCTCATGCTATTGGAAACTTATATAGCCACGAAAAGATTAAGCACAACAAAATATAAAGCGAGTAAATGAAATTAAATAGCCAAAAAAGACACAAACCATAAACACAGATTTACGTGGTAAAACCCTCAAGAGGGAAACATCCACGGAGCAACGGTATTGATTCTCTTATTGTTCAAATCTGGAAATTACAATCAGCACAACTCTTCCTCTTACAACTCTATTTTTTTTGTGTGTAGCCTCAATGGGCATACACGGATTTATAGCATTCACACAAAACTAAATTCATTAATGCGTTCCTATCCATATTCTAACTAAAGTTGTCTTGTTACAACAACAAGCTGAATAATAGGATCTTGATCCACCAGAAGAGGAATGGTTGTCATCTAATCTCAACAATCTCCACCTTGACAACAATTAACCTGATACCTTGCTCATTGCTCATCACCTTTTTTGCAAGCCAAGAGAAGCCAAGCACCACCGTAGCTTCTCTAATATAACCGGTTTCGTGAACATGTCTGCACAATTCTTTTGAGTGTGGACCTTATCAAGAATCACTTGTCCTTCATCAACAACATGTCTTACATAATGGTATTTAACTGGAATATGTTTCGACTTACTATGGTAAGCTGGATTCTTAGCCAAATAAATTACACTTTGACTATCACAAAAATTTTACACTTTTAAAACCTGTCCTAACTCACCCAATAAACCTTTTAACCATACTGCCTCTTTACAAGCATGTGAAGCAGATACATACTCTGCCTCAGTAGTGGATAAAGCAACAATGCTTTGAAGCTTTGACATCCAACTAATAGGACCACCTGCAAGAGTAAAGACATAACCTGAAGTAGATCTTCTTTTGTCCAAATCACCTACAAAATCAGAATCAACATAACTGCAAACGTTATCACTGCAACCATCAAAAGTGATACAATAACTGCTTGTGCCTCTAAGATACCGAAGCACCCATTTCACTGCTGCCCAATGTTCTTTACCTAGCTTTGCCATGTATCTACTGACAACACCAACTACATGTGAAATATCTGGTCTAGTACTAACCATCGCATACATCAAACTTCCTACTACATTAGCATATGGTACACGAGACATATACTCCTTTTCTTCATCATTACTAGGACACAAACCTGAAGAAAGTTTAAAATGTGAAGCTAAAGGGATATTCACTGGTTTCACTTTATCCATATCGAATCTCTGAAGTATTTTCTCCACATACTTCTTTTGTGATAACCACAACTTGCCTTTCGTCTTGTCTCTGTGTATCTCCATGCCCAAAATATGTCTTGCTGCTCCTAGATCCTTCATATCGAATGTCCTAGCCAATTGAGCCTTTAACCTACTGATATCAACCATGCTCTTTCTTGCAACAAGCATATCATCAACATACAATACCAATATAATGAACATGCCATTATCTAACCTTTTAAAGTAAACACAATGATCATATTCACTCCTGGTAAAATTATGGCTCACCATGAAGGAATCAAACTTCTTGTACCATTGTCTTGAAGACTGCTTCAAGCCATACAATGATTTCTTGAGTTTGCAAACAAACCTCTTGTTGTGATTTTGAACGAACCCTTCCGGTTGTTCCATGTAAATTTCCTCATCTAAATCTCCATGTAGAAATGCAGTTTTAACATCTAACTGCTCTAATTCAAGATTATGCAATGCAACTAGTGCTAACACCATACGAATAGAAACAATTTTTACAACTGGTGAAAAAATCTCATGAAAGTCAATACCTGCTTCCTGAGAAAACCCTTTTGCGACCAGCCTCGCCTTGTACTTTGAAATAACATCATCAACACCTTTCTTCAACTTGTATACCCACTTACAACCAAATGATTTCCTGTTCTTAGGAAGTTCCACCAGATCCCATGTTTTGTTTTTAATCAAAGCATCAATTTCCTCTTTCATGGCATGTTTCCATTTGTCACTATCTGAAACCTCTATTGCTTCTTTGTAACAACTTGGTTCTCCTTCATTAGAAATTAAAGCAACAGAAGTGACAAAATCATCATACCTGCTTGGAACTGATATGATCCATGTAGACCTTCATAGAGCTTGTTGTGGTATTTCCTCAATTTCCTGAGGTGTTTCAATCTGCTCATCCTCCTGAGTGATTTCCTCATGAATATCCTGCTCACGGACATCTTCATGATTTTCACCCATGGATGAATGTATATCAAATTGAATTTGTTGTGACTGTGGTACATCAACCTGTTTCATAACATTCTTTCCATCCGATTTCATGAGGGAAATTTCATCAAATATAACATCTATGTTTATGATGATCTTATGGGCAGTAGGATTCCATAATCTATACCCCTTCACACCATCACCATATCCAACAAAGACTAATTTCTGTGACTTAGGATCTAACTTGGAACGCTGACTCTTTCGGAATAAGTGCATAGGCATCACAACCAAAAACTCTAAGACTAGAATAATTACATGGTTGACCTGTCCATACCTCTTGTGGAATCTTGCAGTCAATTGTTGTCGATGGTGATCGATTAACCAGGTAACAAGTTGTAAGCAAAGCTTCTCCCCACAATTCCTGCTGCAACTTTGCATTACTGAGCATGCTCCTTGCTCTCTCGAGAAGAGTCTTGTTCATGCGTTCAGCAATGCCATTCTACTGTGGAGTGTACACAGTGGTTTTATGCCTGTCGATCCCTTCATTCTTGCAATAATTTTCAAACTCCTTAGAAGTAAATTCCCTCCATTATCTATTCTAAGACATTTAATGGATTTACCTGTGCTCTTTTCAACCAAAGCTCTAAACTGTTTAAAAGTGTTAAATACATCAACTTTCCTCTTTAACAAATAGATCCAAACTTTCCTTGAGTAATCATCTATAAAACTAACAAAATATGATGATCCTCCATATGAGAGTTTCGGAGCTGGACCCCATAGGTCTGAATGAATATAGTCTAGGATACCTTTACTTGTATGTTTTCCAGGTTTAAACTTATGTCTAGCTTGTTTCCCATAAACACAATGCTCAGAACTTTAAATCTATAGTTTTTAAACTAGGAAGAAGTTTACGATCAGCAAGTACCTTAATTCCTTTCTCATTGATATGACCCAGTCGTTGATGCCATAATCGAGTTGGATTCACCGCATCCCTCGATGTGAATCATGCTTGATCAATTTTGTCCTTCCTTCAAGTTTATACGGGTTCCGACTACTGTTGCTTTCATGACTATCAAGATACCTTTTGATATCTTCAAAAATCCACCTTGAACTGAACCCTTATGTCCACTAGAATCCAGAACTCCCAAAGATATCAGATTCTTTCTCAAGTCAGGCACATGTCTCACATCTGTCAGTGTTCTAACAATCCCATCATACATTTTAATTTTGATACTCCCTATCCCAACAGTTTTACATGTAACATCATTACCCATGTAAACTACCCCGTCATCAATAGATTGATATGTAGAATACCAATTCCTATGCAAACACATGTGATGGGATGCCCCAGAATCAATTAACCAGTCATAATGGTACTGTGAGACAATAGACGTAGATAATACCTCATCAACCATACTTGAGTCCTTCTTGGCTATGTTAGCCTCCTTTGTAGAGTCCTCCTCCTTAGATGCCTCTTTACGTTTCCAACAATCTTTCTTGAGGTGTCCTGATTTGTTACAGAACCAACACTTCAACTTGCTCTTTTTTCCCTTCGACTTGGATCTAGCTAGGCCCTTCAAATGCTGTCCCCTCTCAGTAGTTCTGCCTCTGGCCATCATAACTTTTTTTGTCGAAGTTTCAGAGAAGATCTTTTGAGTTTCCTTAGATATCATAGCTCCAACAACAACATCAAAGCTAATGACCTCTTTAGAACTAAAACTAATAGAGGTTATGAAATGATCCCAAGATTCAGGAAGAGAACTTAATAATGTTACCATCTTATCTTCATTTGAAATTTTGTCACCCGTGTTGTCCAATTTACAAATAAGAGTATTAAAAGTATTTAAATGTTCTGAAATTGTCATACCTTCCTTCATATGCAAGGTATACAGCTGATGCTTTAGGAGGATTCTATTCGTCAAGGATTTAGTCATATACAAGCTTTCCAGTTTTGTCCAGAGTCCCTGCTATTGTTTTCAGACATGATGTTGAATAATACATCATCGGCCAAGCATAGGTGAATAACACTGAGAGCACGAGTTTCCATCTCGTCCCAGTCATCATCTTCCATACTCACGGATTTCTTTGCCTTTCCTGCGAGTGCCTTCACAACTCCCTGCACACACAGTATATCCCGCATCTTGACCTTCCATAACTCGAAGTTATTGCTACCGTCAAATTTCTCGATCTCAAATTTAGCACTCTGTGTCTTTGCCATCATGCTTCAACGCAGTGAATGAATTCACCCTTCAAACTCACCCCTCGTGGCCTCCCTCCAACCTTGCTCTGATACCACTTATTGGAAACTTATATAGCCACGAAAATATTAAGCACAACAAAATATAAAGCGAGTAAACAAAATTAAATAGCCAAAAAGACACAAACCATAAACATAGATTTACGTGGTAAAAACCTCAAGAGGGAAACATCCACGGAGCAACGGTATCGATTCTCTTATTGTTCAAATCTGGAAATTACAATCAGCACAACTCTTCCTCTTACAAATCTATTTTTTTTTGTGTGTGTAGTCTCAATGGGCATACATGGATTTATAGCATTCACACAAAACTGAATTCATTAATGCATTCCTATCCATATTCTAACTAAATCTGTCTTGTTACAAGAACAAGTGAGTAATAGGATCTTGATTCACGGAAGAGGAATAGTTGTCATCTAATCTCAACACATGCAACGAATTCCCAAACTTGCGTGAATGGAAACTACTAGATCCGGCTCTAGCTCACGGCATGGGGCCCCTATTGTTCCCCTCAACGGAAAAGATGAGGTTCGGGAGGGTGGTAGATCTGAAGGTTTGCTACCTGCACTCTTTCCAGAGCTTTTGATCCATGGCGGTGGAGGTGATACAGAGACCGGAAAGAATGGTCAAAATGGGGAGAGATCCAGTGGCCCCTCTTTTGTTGATATAGTATCCAAACAGTCAAAGACTAGTGCAAAAACTACCATGAAGCCTGTTGAGAGAAACCCATGTGTAACCTTTGGAGCGGAAGTCCTCGAAACAAAGTCATTTTTTATCAAGACCATGCTTTGATTTGCAGATTCACTGGGCTTTGGCCTAGTCTACCTGTCCTACATGAATGGATCTCCAAGCATTGGATCCCGCTTCTAGAAGGAAGGTTAGATATCTACCCATGTACCAAAGGAATTTTCATTGTTGCTTTTGAATCCATAGCTGATAAGGATATCATTGCTAATCAACTTTGGATCTGCCAAAAAAAATACCTTATTTTAAAACCTTGGTTCCCATCATTCAACCCTCTCACTGAATCTTTCTCCCACAAACCGATCTGGATCAGATTACCCCACCTACCTCTTCAATTTTGGGATCAAAAGTGTCTGATAGCCATAGGCAATACATTGGGCAACATCATTAACATTGACTCCCAAACCTCTGATTTCACACATACAACCTATGCAAGAATTCTTGTTGAGGTTGATACCTCAAAGGATCTTCTAGCTCACATTGAGCTAAAGGTGCAAAATCGAACTTGGACTCAACCTCTAGACTATGAGGGTCTGCCTTTTAGATGCAGGAAATGTTTCTCTTTGGGGCATTCTATTGCTAATTGCGAGATGACAAAACGTAAAAAGGAGAATGTTAACTAGTGGAAAACCACCCTCCCAGAGCATTTGGTATTTGAACCTAAGAATATCCTTGCTTCATTGTTTGAGGAGGAAGACATGCTTTGGAAACGACCCCAAAACCCCTCGAAAGAGATCACAGATCATGCAAATAAAGAGTCATCTAGGGGTGGGATTCAAAGGACGGGAAAACTGAAACAAAAGCGTCTGTAGTGGCTAAGGAGAATGTTCCTCGATCTCCTTGCTCAAACAATACATATCAGCCAATCAAGGATTTTGAAGTTTTCATTCCTTTACAGAAATATTCGATGAATGGATTACGGTTCGTAACAAAAAGAAAACTGTTCAAACAGAAAACAATTGTTAAGTTGTTTTTAGCTGTTTTTCAGTTGTTGGTTTGTTGGTTGCAGGCTTTATTCTTGGCAGGTTGTTTTTTGCCAGTGGGCTTTTTGATCATATATGGATTTTGATCCCTTTTGGTTATGCTGATATGGACTGCCTTATTGTACAAGGGTATAGTCCCTTTCAAAAAACTATTTGCCTTTAATAAAAAAATCAAATGCAACATAAAAGAAATAAACAGAATACTTAAATAACTTGCATAAACATATGAATATTCGAAGCTAACTACTGTAATTGTTGTTGGCAACGTGTGCATAATCTCCATTAATAAAAGCTTCATCATACTCGAGCTTCAGCTCTTTACAATCAAGTTGTGCGTGCTGCTGTGCATAATCTGTGTGCTTTCAATGCACATCCTTCCTTGCTTGTGCAGATTTCACACCTTTGTGTGTGCATACAAAGCAATTACAATTGCTGTTATTTAAATAGAATAACTCACCCACTAACAGCTCTTCAATTGAGCATTCTAAATCTAAACTCATGCTTTAAAACAGTTGCATGCTATGCATGATTTAAAACAGATTTATTTGAATTAAATCTAATGATAAAAATAAGATAAAGCTAACTTAACTAAAGCAAACTAAAACAAGACTAAAGCTAAAATTAGCTTTCCTAAAAAAAGCTATGGTTGGAATTAAATATGCATCACATGCATATTTCCAACACTCCCCCTTAATTTCAAACTGTAGCTTTCACTCTTCTAGAGTTGTGTTTGCTTTTTCAGATCTGCCATGTGCAGGATCACATACTCCCAAACAATCTCTCAAATATTCAAAAACTTCTTTTGCTAAAGCCTTTGTAAAAATGTTTGCAAACTGATCTTCGGATCTACAAAATTCAAGATGAATTTCCTTGTTGTTTACTAGCTCCCTGATGAAATGATACCTCGTATCAATATGCTTGCTCCTCTTATGAAAAACATGATTTTTGGACAACGCTATGGCTGAGTTGTTGTCACAAAAAATCTGTGTAGCTTCCTCTTGTTTCTGTTGTAAATCTGTCAACACTCTTCTCATCCAAACAACTTGACATGTTGCTCTGTTGCTGCTACATACTCTGCTTCTGCTGAAGATAACGTGACAATGGGCTGCTTCTTTGATGCCCATGAAACCACTCTGTTCCAAAGTGAAAAGTATAGCGGATGTGCTTTTCCGATCATCTATACTTCAGCATTGTCACTATCGTATAACTTGATGAGTTTGAACTCATCGAACTTGAATAAAGAATTCCATGATTTCTTGTTCCACGTACATACCTCAAAATTCTTTTTCCAGCTTGCCAATGTGAATCTTTTGGAGATTCCATGAACCTTGATATGAGGCTCACACCATACATGATATCGGGCCTTGTGGCCGTCAAATACATAAGACTTCCAACCAACTTTTTAAACAATGTTGGATCCACAAAGCGATCCTTCATCCTCTTTGCTCAACTTCAACCCTCTGCCAGTGTTGTTGGTTGGCTTACAATTCAACATGTTAAACCTTTTCAAAACGTCACTTGCATACTTTGCTTGTGAGATAAAAACTTCACCTTCTGATTGTTGAACTTCAATACCCAAAAAATAATGCATAAGACCAAGATCTGTCATCTCAAACTCCTTCTTCATGGCTGATTTGAATGACTCTGTAGATAGATTTCCAGTAATGATCAAATCATCTACATATAAACAAACAATTAAAATTTTACCTTGCTCATTTATCTTGGTGTATAAGGTAGGCTCACTTGCTGCTCCTCTACGAAACCATTCTCAATCAAATAAGAATCTATTCTCTTTGTACCAAGCTCTAGGTGCTTGCTTGAGACCATAGAGCGCTTTCTTCAATCTGTATACTTTTCCTTCATGACCTTGATCTCATAACCTTTGGCTGATTTACATAAACTTCCTCTTGAGGAATCCATTTAAGAATGCTGATTTAACATCCATCGATAAATAGGCCATTTGTTTTGAGCTGCGATTGCTAAAACCATTCTTCTTGTATCCAAGCGTCTTTCTTTGGTGCAAATGTTTCGTTGTAGTCAACTCCATATTGCTGCGTAAAACCTCTTGCAACCAGCCTTGCTTTGTGCTTGTACTTTTCCATCAGCATTGTATTTGGTCTTGTAGACCCACTTAACTCCTATCACGTCCTTTCCTTTTGGAAGATCCATTAGCTCCCATGTCGATTCTTCTCTATAGCATCAATCTCATCATCCATGGCTTTTTCCCAAACTTCATTCTTTATAGCCTCTTCGTAATATCTTTGGATCTGCTGACTTGAGAAAATAATGCAAAAACTGAAAATGAATTAGTTGTATCAACATTATAAATCTCACTTAGACTTCTTGTTTTCCATTTTGCGTAGGAGTATTTGATGCGAAGGACTACTTTTTGGTGATGGAGTAGCACGGTGTTCCTGTGGTGTCTCTTGCATGGCTGAAGATGGCTGAAATCTTGGTGACCTCATTTGTAGATGGAGGTGTAGCTTGTGCTTCTGACTTGTGGTGCATGTCCAAGATTTGTAGATACGGTAGCTTGTTGCTCTAAAGTTTCATCTGTCATATCATCATGTGGAATAGATGTTTTTATACTCACTTGTTTTCTCTATACTTCCATCCCATGCTTCATTCTCAATCAAAAGCTGTACATCCTGCTGATCACAACCTTTCCGGTATTTGGATTGTACAACTTGTATGCTTTTGTATTCTCTGAATACCCAACAAAAATACACTTTTCTCCTTTGTTGTCTAACTTCTTCCTTAGCTCATCGGTACATGTGCATATGCTACACTGACCAAAAACTACGAAATGTGAAACACTTGTGTTTCCTATTAGTCCATGCTTGTTGAGGAACCATGTTCCTAACAAGTTTCGTTGAACACTGTTCAAAATATAAACGAAGTTTCTCACATACGCCTTGATACTCATTTGGAAGATGTTTTGCCTTGACATGCTTCTCGCCATCTCCATGATGGTTCTATTTTCCTCTCTGCCACACCATTTTGTTGTGGTGTATATACAGTAGTAAGCTTGCTTGTGTATACCATGATATCTACAAAAATTCATAAACTCATTAGAAACATACTCACCTCCTCTGTCCGTTCGAGAACTTTGATGTAGTATCCACTTTGCTTCTCCACTAATGCCTTGAAGCTGCTGAAATGTATCAAAGGCATTTGATTTATTTCTCGAGAAAATAAACCCATGTCTTCCTTGTGTAATCATCGATGAATGTCATAAAATAAATACAACCTCGATAGAAGTTTGTCTGCATAGGTCCACATAAATCTGAATGTACAATCTCAAGTGGTGCACTTGCTCTTCTTTATTTTGCCAATTTGGGAATGAATCTCTGTGTTGCTTTCCCAAAATACAACCTTCACATACCCTTTAGGTTTACGAATCAATGGCAAACCTTTAACCATATTTTTCTATATAATAAATTCAAACCTCCAAAATTCAAATGTCCATACCTTAGATGCAAAGCCATGTTTCATCCTTCATTTGAATGAAAAGCTGATTGTGTTCCTTGGCGTAGGACTCAACTATATTTACGTAGGAATCAGCGAGGACTCACTTCTTTGTAGCGCTGAGACCTGATTTTCATTGCGCGAGGACTCATCTGTTTGAGCGTAGGACTCAACAAAAAATGATTTGGCTGATTTGGCTTAATGCATGACTTTTTGCTGCAAAGCAGATCTGATTTCTTCTTCTTTCAGGTTTCAAAATCAATGGAAACATCCTATTGCTGCTCATCTTCACTTTTGCAATCAGTGAGTGCTTTAGGAGCTTTGTCCACAATCACGCACTCATTGTCTTCCATATAGACTCGGTATCCTTTACTGTACCGGTTGTCAATACTCATAAGGTTATGTTTCAAACTGCTGACATAGTAAACATCTTGCATACTTGTTTGCTCCCCTGTCTTGTTAGAATACTAACCGTGCCTTTTCCTTTCACGAGACACAATATTGTTATTTCCAAGAGTTACATCACTCTTAAGCTGAATCATCAAACTAGAAAACAAATCTAGATTACAATCATGTGATTTTTACTGACACTGAATCTAAATACCATACATCACATGGACTCTCTTTTGACAAATTACATTCAATAGGGGATAAAGAAGGTATTGCTTGGCAATCCTTGTGCATCTGATAAACATAGGTTTAGAAATAGAACTTCGACCTGATTTTGATTTTGTCTCTCTTGATCATATTGCTTTTTCTTGCAATCATAAGCATAGTGCCCATACTTCTTGCAATAATGACATTGAACATGAGACTTATCTTGTCTCTGACCATAACTCTATTCTTGATTTTTTCCTCTTCCACTTGAGTTTGATGAAGCTGCTGCCACGTCCTCTAGATGGACTTCTTCCTCTACCTCTTGGGCTGAAACTTCCTCTTCTTTTGCCATGACTACTTTATGCGAGATGCAAAATCCTGATCTACACTTGCATGTGATCTATTCATCCTCTGTTCATGATTGATTAGTGATGCATGCTGACTCATCAATAGAAAATTGACTCGAGATCCTTAGTTTCTTCAATAGCAACAACTAAAGGATCAAATTTCGTAGGCAAACTCCTAAGCAATTTTTCAATAATCATACTTGTCTTCAAGAGTCTCACCATGGGATTTGATTTGATTGACTAAGCCAACTACATAAGTAAAAAATGATTCTACTGAGAATCTGAATCTTTCATTGCTAAATTCTCAAAATCTCTCTGAAATAAGCTTGTAGCTTAGCGGTTTTACTTTCTCCTTACCTTGATATACGACTTGTAAAGTATCCCATGCGGTCTTTGCTTGACTAGCTATTCTTTGCCACTCTTGGAAGAATGCTTTCATGCATTGCACGATGAATATAGAAAAGAGCTTTTTCCATCCTTCTTTCGTAACTCCTTCAAAGTATCTTTCTGCTTGAGAAAGTGCAATATATCTTCTTTGCATTTGTGGGCTCTGTGTACCCATCCTCAATGATCTCCCACACGTCTTGAGATCGAATAGCACCTTCATGGTCAAGTGACTAGTATTCGTAATTCTTTCCATTAAATTGCGGTGTCTGCATGCCGGATGTAGAAGCCATAGCTTGCTACCAATTTAATAAGCTGCTTTGGAATAACCTTGCTCGATACCAATTTGTAGAAAATCTGCAGTCTTATACAACAAACAACATAAAAGAAATAAACAAAATACTTAAATAACTTGCATAAACAGATGAATATTCGAACCAGCACTGTTGTGCATAATCTCCATTAATAAAAGCTTCATCATACTCGAGCTTGACTCTTTTACAATCAAGTTTGTGCGTGCATTGTGTGCTTTCAATGCACATCCTTCCTTGCTTGTGCAGATTTCACACCTTTGTGTGTGCATACAAAGCAATTACAATTGTTGTTATTTAAATAGAATAACTCACCCACTAACAGCTCTTCAACTGAGCATTCTAAATCTAAACTCATGCTTTAAAACAGTTGCATGCTATGCATGATTTAAAACAGATTTATTTGAATTAAATCTAATGATAAAAATAAGATAAAGCTAACTTAACTAAAGCAAACTAAAACAAGACTAAAGCTAAAATTAGCTTTCCTAAAAAAGCTATAGTTGGAATTAAATAATGTTTTATAAAGGATTCCCATTATAAGTGGTTATCGCATAGCTTACGCCTTCCAAAGATATTCGACATCAAGCATCAACGAAGTCTCAAAGTCATATCTGCTAATTAAGTAGTATTATACTGGAGGATGGAGTATACATGGATGTTGGAGGACATTTGGTGTCCTCTGAAATCACCACCTATGACGGGGTCACAACATGGCTTTGGTGAAAATTTTGTTTATGTTTTTGTTTGTGATGTGGTTTCGTGTATGTGTTTTTTCAATAAAGTGCATGGCATTTTCGAGTTTGGTATTTCTTGAATGAAAGAAATTGTGAGGAGCGAAAAGCACTAAGTAGTGCTTGCTTCTTGTGAAAAGGGTTTGTGGAAATATGAGAAACTACTAAAGTGTACAGTTGAGGCATCAACGGTGAGCATGCAGTCGGAAAACCATATGGGTTCGTGGTAATCCAGGGAAACCGGAAACCACCGAGGTGTTCTCAAGGTTGGATGTGCTCAGGTCACTTCCAGGTTTGTGGTAATCTCGTGGAAAAACCAAGGTGTCACCAAGACCAAGAAGCCAAATGTTGGCATGCCACCTCAAAGGTGAGCAGGCTACAGGGAGAGTGTAATAAACTTTTTATTGTGTTTGGAATAAGGGGGTTCCATTATCTGGAAATATGATGTTTGTAAGATCAATGTAATAAGGAGGGAGTGTTGGCATATTACATTGTAACAGTGCCTTTTGGTTGTCCATCTTCCATGACCATCCAACGCTTCTTCCTATTGCGCTTCCATACCTCCTCTATTGTGTATAAATTTGCATATGTTATCTCTATATATTCATCCAATGCGAATCAATGTTAATTATTTTAAGACATCATTACTTCTTGTAAATAGCTCCATCTTTGTTTTATTAAACTTATGTTCCTCCCTATTTTCCCTTGTCTCCTACTAATTGTATCTCTCCTCCCTTTTTTATATCTTTAATTAATTTTCATTCATTTGTCCCTTCACATTTTGTCAACACTAGTATTACAATTCTAGTCACCCAAAAATATAGCAACTTAGAACTTGATCTTTCTTTTGTAGGCTTGTTTAGCCATTGTATTGGGTCCCTTAAGATCTTGTGTCCTATTTTGCTATATTTTATCAACCCTTGCATGTCATCTTATATCCCATATAGGATACTAATTTGAATTTAAGAAGTTCATAATTAAATAACTATTGCATTAATGCATTTAGGATAATCAAGAGATCAATTAATTTCATCAGATGCTCAAGATTTATATTAAAGTTGTAAGTGTTTTTAAACATCCACATGCCAAAAGAAGAGTTCAAACATTTAACATTTAATACTTGTTGCATTCATTTAAAAATGGGTGGGACACTTGTACATATATTGAATTTCATTCTAATATCGTCAAGTGATGATTGAATGAGTCTTCTCCAAAGAGGATATGATTGAGACAAGATCCCAATTTTTATTATTTATTAAAGTGTTGATGGATGATTACGGTTTGGCTAAGGAGAATGATTTTATAGTGACTCAAAATGAATCTATAAAAGCCGAGTGAGGATTTCATTGCCATGTGTAGTTAGTGAGGGTCATGTATCCAATTTCATAATTACATAAAGTTGTGAGCCCTATTGTTATGATTCTTGTTGCACTATTTTTGTAGTTGTACAATTATGGTTAGGGTTATCAGATTATATTCTTTTTCTACCTGTTTAGTTCATCTTGTTGTTTCACTTTATTTTCTAATCCTTACTAACATATCTTTTAATATACAACAAATATAATATCATTAGATAGAACAATAATTATCTTTAGTATGTTTAAATAATTTTAATAACTTTTTATTTTTACAAATTTACATGTTCTCCTTCCTATTTGTCAATGAGTTTTATATTTATTTAAATTTAGTTTCAAAAAGGTTGTAGGTACTATATTGTATAATTTGTGAAGACCATTTTTCATATCTCAAAATAATATGTGATTTGAAAAGAAAGCTTAGATTAATTCATCAACAATGATATCTAACAAAAAAATATTGTCTTTCTATATTTCAAATATATCTTAATTTCCACTCAATATCTCATGAGAATTATGCTTATAGTAGATGATACCTAATAAAAAATGCTTAATAGATTCAATAACGTAGTATTTAAATGAAAAAAAGAAGATAAATGTAGATTCCACATGTATGGTTTACAAGAAGGGGTTAAAATTGATGGTTGTTTAAATGTTTTTATGATTTTAGTTGTAAAATACTTGAATTTTTTTCAAACAATTCTAATGTGTGACTTGCTAATATTTGCTAAAATATTACCATCATGTTTTATATATATTTATATTCAAATTATATAATTATACATTAAAACATAATAAACAAAAAATAATCTCTTATATATTTTATGAATAATGTATTGATGGCAAAGAAGAATAGTTTATTCAATGCGTATGTAAAACAACGAAGGAGGAAATATAAAGCCCCCCGGAATAGTTACAAAGGCAGGGACGGTTACTCCTTAACCGTATGCATGTACATTGTATTAATTAAGCTAACATTCCCCCCTTAATACATTGTTCCTACATATGTACCCCCTAAACAAATCAAACTTCACCTTGCCGAGAGGCTTGGTGAGAATATCTATAACCTACTGAAAATTAGTAGGGCAGTACTGGAGCTGAATTTGGTGGTTTAAGACCTGTTCACGAATGTAGTGACATTCGACCTCAATATGCTTTGTATGTTCATGAAAAACATGATTCTTCACAAGCTTCAACACACCTTGATTGTCATAGTGAATGATGGGAGGTTTCTCTTCAGGAATCCCTATATCTGCAAGAATGCAACGTAACCAAATCGCTTCGCACATAGCTCCTCATGCGGCGTGATATTTAGCCTCAGTGGATGAGAGAGAAATAACAGTTTGCTTCTTGCTAATCCATGAGATAGGTCCAGATCCAAGATGAAAAACATATCTTGAAGTGGATTTCCTGTCATCAATGGATCCTGCATAGTCCGAGTTTGTATATCCCTATAAGAAGAACTGAGTGTTCTTCTGATACTCCAGACCAAAGTCAACTGTACCTCGGATGTATCTCAACACATGCTTTGCTGCTATCCAATGACATTTCTTCAGCTCCTGCATAAATCTGGCGAGATAGCTCACTGCAAAGCAAAGATCTGGCCTGGTATAAGTCAAGTAAATGAGACTCCCCACAAGTTGCTCTGTAGTGAGTGCCATCTACCTATGGTGAATCCTGGAATCTAGATAATTGCAAACCTTTTTCCATAGGTGTGGACATTGGTTTACAATTTGACATTCCATACTTCTCCAGGAGTGTCTTGGCATATTTCATCTGGGAGATGAAGATATGATTCTTCTTCTACCATATCTCTAAGCCAAGACAAAGTGAAGTAGCCCCAAATCGGTCATGTCAAAGGATTTCTTTAGATCATTCTTTACATCATCCACAAGATTGTTAGAACTTCTGTGATCACAAGATCATCTACATACAAAACTAGAATAACAATCTCTGTTCCTACCTTCTTGATATACAAATTTGTATATGAGGGGCTATGAGTGAATCCATGCTGCAATAGGTGATCATCAATTTTTATATACCATGCCCTAGGTGCTTGTTTGAGTCCATAAAGTGACTTTATAGACGACATACCTTGTGTGGTTGATGCTCATCTACAAACCCTTCAGGTTGGGCCATGTATACTTCTTCTTTTAGATCACCATTTAGAAAAGCACTCTTGACATCCATCTACTGAAGTTTCCATCCATTTTTGCTGCTGCCGGTGTACGTAGAACAACTCGATGGTTTTGATCTTCATAGTGGGTGCAAAGGTCTCGTCATAGTCAATTCCTTCTTGCTGAGCATAACCCTTTGCAACAAGTCATGCTTTGTGTTTTCGATTGAACCATCTACGCCTTATATTTTGTTTTGAAAATCCATTTGCAGCCAATGAATTTCTTACGGAGGCAGATCGACAAGTTCCACATTCGATTCGAATTAGGGAATCATATTCAGCATCCATAGCCTGTTTCCACTGTGGTTGGTCTAATGCCTCATGAATAGTGTCAGGTTTGGTGCTATCAACAACTGAACTCATGAGTGCAAAATTTACCTCATGTCTAGCTTGAATTTGTGTTCTGACTCCCATGTAGAAGTACCTAGAAGTGAGTTTAGGTGTGCATCCCTAATAGTATTCTGGACCCATTTCGGATGTTGGTGCTGTTGTTGTTGATGTGAAGATGTGTTTTCTAGTGTGCCTAGATCAACGAACAAGTCTCCACTCAGCTCTTCTTCTCTCTGAGAAGAATCATCTTGCCCATCATCTGGATGTGTGAGAAATCTATGTGACGAGGTCAATACTGGATCTCCATTGTGTGGTAGGGAGTCAAAGGATGACTCATCACACACCACATCTCGACTCTTGTAGATTTTCTTCGTCTCAGGATCCATGAGACGATATGCCTTTGAGGTAGTACTATACCCCAAGAAAAGACATGGCAGTGTCTTTGGATTGATCTTCTTCCTTTTCTCATATGGAACATGCATATATGCAATACAACCAAAAAATCTCAAATGATGGATAGAAGGTTTACGACTAGTCCATACCTCTTCCAGGTGTCCTATTCTGCAAGATCTTTGTTGGTGCCGGTTGAGTAGATACACTGCTGTCTGGACTACTTCTGCCCAAAACAGATCCTCCAACTTGGTGGTGGAGAGCATACAACGAGCCATCTCCATGACAGTCCTGTTGTGTCACTCGGAAATCCCATTTTGTTGGGGAGTGTAGGGTGCAGTCAGATGTTGTTGAATGCCATGTTGCTTCAGGTATGCTAAGAACTTCTTTGATACAAATTCCCCCCTCGATCTGAGTGGAGGAGAAGGAGAGGCTTCCCAGACTTCCTGGTGGCTTGCTGGTAAAAGGTTTGGAAATTGGCAAATGCCTCACTCTTCTTCCGAAGAAAATATACCCACATTTTCCATGAGTAATCATCAATGATGAGCTGGAAGTATTCAAAACCTTGGAAGCTAGCTGGCAGGGGTCCGCACAGATCGGTATGTACAACTTGAAGATGCTTCGTAGAATGATAAGAGCTCTGTTTGAATGGACCTCTGTGTTGTTTTCCCGCAAGACATCCCAAGCAAATAGGTAAGGAATGGGAGAGTGGAGGAAGCCCTCTTACCATTTCCTTGGCACTGAGCTGATGCAGAGCCCAGCAGAAAGATGACCATATCGAAAGTGCCATAGTGCAGTGGACTCCACCATTGAAGCAGAGAGAGCAATGTTAGATGAAGTGACCGCATCCAGTGCAAATAGATGGCCCTTCATAAATGCTTGAGAAATTACTGAGTCTCCCTGGGAAATGATGCAAGACTTGACCCCTTTCTCAACAAAGAATTCAACCTGCATTCGATGATTAAGAAGTTGACTCACAGACAAGAGATTTGAGGTCAAACCTGGAACATATAGTACCTTCGTGAGTGTACATCTTCGTGTCCCAAGAGGAATGATGACATCACCAATCCCCACCGTAATATACTCCTGATTATCTGCATGATGGTGATCCGATCTCCAGTGGGCCGGTCACTTAGGTATGGAACAACTTCTTATTGCTAGTCATGTGTTTGTTGGCGCCTGAATCAATCAACCAGACACTTTCTGATGGCTGTGAAGTCTGTGAGACTAGGACAATGTCGGATGAGTTGTGTCTGGAACCTCTTCATCGGAGGTGGCATCCTGCTGAGCAGCAATATGACCCTTTTGCCTCTGATTACGAGCACACCATTGGGATTTCTTGGAATATCCTTGGCCAGAAGTGCTCTCTTCGCTAGAGTTTCCATACTTGTGACCATTGTAATAACAGTTCACAGTCATGTGCATATCATGGAGCAAATGTGGCACCATCGATCCACCTTGTTGTTCTATTTATTGGGGTGGCCACTAAGAAGGAAGGTTGCCGAGGATAATGCTTCGATTCGGGGGGCTGACTACCCTTTCCGAGGCTTATGCTTTTGCCTCATGATGAGAGCCTTGTCTTCGAAGGCTTCTTGAACATTATGAATGGCTTCTTCTGCTGGAGATAATTCACCAGTGTGGAAAAACTCACCTCCTGTTGAGTGATGGTCAATGTGGTGATCAGTGTCTGAAATCGGGAAGGAAGAGCTCGCAAGGTGAGTGGGACTAGCAACTTGTCATCCACTGGTTCACTAAGAGCAAAAAGTTCTGCACGTAACTCAGCCACACGCCACAAGAAGGCTTCTACTGATTCGCCATCATGCATACTCATGTGTGAAGCTTTTTCTAAAGATGTAACTTTGTCGTCAAATTCTTGGCTTCATAGATGGTACACAATGTGGCCCATGCCTTAGAGGAAGTGGTTGCTTCCCGAATGTAAGGTTGAACCTCATCAGAAAGGCTCAGGGTGATAAGCATTAGTGCTTTTGCATCGGCCTTTTCATACTTAGCCAATAGATCAACATTTGTGGGAGGGGCGTCTTTTCCAGAAATGATCCCCAAAGATCTTCAAATTGAAGAATCATCCGCATCTTGGTTTTCCATGTGGAAAAATTTGGCCCTTTGAGCAACTGGGCATCGACAATAGAATGAGGTGCAGACATTTTCAAAAACTCAAAATTGTATTTTATTTATTTATTTTTCAAAAATGGCTACAATGCTTACTGAAGGAACCTATCACAAAGATGGGCTCTATAAGCTTGTGTAGTGAGATGTGGATGCTCCTGTGGGCATTCTACTTTGTGTTCATCATCTGCATCATAGCCACATTCAAGTTCTACATGAATCCGCCGTGCTTGACATCGAACGTCGAACCAAAAATACTCCAATAGTCCTCGGTGCACAATCTCGTCAAAGAGAATATTCCTAGTGTTGCGGAGCTCATGACCAAAGAAAAGAATAGTCCAGTGGTGTCTTCATTGTCGCTCAATGCCCAAACATTTGGTGCATTGCTCGTAGTGCTTTCTGCATCCAAAATTTATGACATACGTGGGCTGGCCTCATTTCGAGATCACGTGTGTATGCTTCCTTGGCACTTGTTTCTCTGTTGGCACCTCTGCCTTGCCACGCTCAATTCACTGTCCACGCACAGCACAGGTACTTCAACTTCCACTGCAAATTGCCTCTTCACCACGCAGGTGCCTTGCCACGCTTGCTTTCAGAAAAATACATTTGTTTCTTATACTAACAAATGTATGCATACCACAACACAAAAATGTCCAAACAAGAAATCAATGCAGGTTGCAGATCTTCACGTGCTTAGAAAAAGATAGGTCATATATTTTCCTGATAAACAAACTCCAAATGACTTTGGCAGATGTCTCAAAGGTAGGTCGCTGAAGTAAAAAAAATAAGGAAACAACCACAACCACGTTTGATTTTGTTCAGGTCACTAAAAACAATAGAGAAAATCTCTAAACCTGGTCATTTTAATCTCCATGCAACTTCACGTAGGCAGGTCTCCTCACTCTACTTCCACGCAAAGCATGCAAGCACAAGTCATTGGAATGTGGATAGGTCATTCCTCCACCATGCAGCTTCCAATCTCCTTCAAACACACACTGCTCTCGGCTTAACACTCCACGCCAGGCCAAGTCTCCAAATCGCTTCCATGGAAGCCTCCTCTCAGTGCACAACAAATTCTCCTCCTGCTCGATACCAATGATGGCAGAGAAGAATAGTTTATTCAATGCATATGTAAAACAATAGACAAGAGAAAATATAAAGCCCCAATGCGATTACAAAGGAAGGGATGGTTACTCCATAACCGTATGTGTGTACATTGTATTAACAAAGCTAACATGTATAAAAATACTTTATTTTTATATTTTTGAATGGAAATATTAAAAAATTGCTGCCTAAAATTTGTGTGATAATATAAGTGGCCATCAAATTTAAACCTTGTTTACAAGTTCACCAACTAATTGGTGAACTTGGCAATGTGTAGGTCAGATGCACAAATCACATATAGTACACCAACTAGTGATCGAATCATCAGACATGGTCAGAGGGTTTCTCTAAATTAAAACAACATGATAAATCTATCTGCTCCAACCAACCAAGATGACCAAAATAATCAAAAAGTTAAAAAAATTATAGGATCTACATAATGTTCTAATTTTATGAGGCAATCAAAGTTGTTGAAAAATTCAAGGTCTTGAATCTTGATGTTAAAACATGAGAACAAGATTCGTTATGGTAGATAATTGGAATATGTGCACATAACTGAGGAGGAAGGAAATTTTGAAACAACTATCCAAATGGAAATAGAGATGGACATAGAGTAGACAATAAATTACAACAACATTAACGGAAACTAAATCGATGAAAGATAAGGTTAATGGATGTGATTATTTTTAAAATTATTAGACATATAAGACATCGAACAACAAAAATAGAATAAAATATTTACAAATAAAAATATAGATTTGAACCAAAACAAATTTGTTGTGCAAAATTTCAATTATTTCTTGCTTCGCAACTCCTTACAATCTTTTTCTCGAGCTACAACTATTTACAATCTGATCTAAATGTGTACACAACAATTACTCTTGCTTATATAAAATAATTTTCCTAAAAAAAGAATGCACAACTCTAAAACAGAGCACTCTAAAACCATAATTGTTGTTTCTAAAAATAGTGCATGTTAACAAAGCTTAATTATTATTTTTCTTTTATCCTAAAATATACGAACAACATGCAAGAAAAAATAGAGACTATCTAAAAATATTAAAGCACGATCTTACAAATACATGAAAAACATTAAATTGATGTTTTCTTTCTAAAAAATAGGATATAGTCAAAATTAGAGAGTTACATGCTTTTTCCAACACTCCCCTTACTTTTGACTTCAAATATTTCATTATTCTAGAGCTGAGTGTGTAATTATGGAGCTAGCATATTCTTGATCACAAACTCCTAAACAAATTCTTAAATCTTCAAAATCTTCCTTTGTCAAAGATTTCATAAAAAATATCAACAAACTGATCTTTGGATCTGCAAAATTCAAGACAAAATTCTTTATTGTTCACAAAATCTTTGATAAAGTGATACCTCATGTCTATATGTTTTCTCCTCTTGTGAAAAACATGTTTTTTAGATAATGTTATTGCTAATTTGATAGAAAAAAATGTTAGTTTTTATTTCATGCAAACTACAATATTTTGGGCTTTACTTATGAAATTTGTTGCTGCTACATAATTTTATTCTCTTGAAGATAATGTTGCAATGATATGCTTCTTTGATGCCCATGAAAAATATTAGTGCATGAGGATGCTTTTCATCTCATATCTCAAATTATTAACCTCATGAGGATATAAGGAGAAATGATAGATTCTTAGAATATATCTTCCTCAAAATCCATTTTCCATATTGTGAATCTTTTACAAATTCTATGAACATTGATATGAGATACATTATTTATTGTTTACATAACATAAAAGATTTGTCATAAATTCATATATCAAAACAACGAAGAGAAGGAATAAATAAAGAAATATCATTAGCATGCTTTACTTATGAAATGGTTACAGGAAAATCGTAGTTAACCAACCAATGTAATATGTTATGCTAATATTGTTATGCTAATATTCCCTTATTACATTGTTCGTAAAAACATACATTCCTTATAATGGATGTCCCCCTTAATGAGAACATATCCAAAACAACGAATAGAAGGATATAAATAAAGAAATCTTCACACGTAATATGTTATGCTAACATGTGCCGATGGATGTCCCTACATGGTCTCGATACACATGGTTTTTCTAAGGTTGACCATAAACCTAGAGGGACAGGAGCACTTTCTGACTGTTCACCTCGGTGGTTTTACAGGATTACCATGAACCAAGAGGATGATACCTCGGTGGTTTTACAGGTTTACCATGAACCAAGAGGATTTTACCTCGGTGGTTTTACAAGTTTACCACGAACCTAGTGCGAGTACCATGCGTTGCTTTCAGTGCTTTTCTATTCCCCACGATGCTTTTCAATTTAGGAGGTCCCAAATAGGAAACTATGCAACATCTGCACTTTATTGAAAAACAACAGAACAACCAACACAAAACTGAAATAAACAAACCAAAATTGAGGAATTGGTCCTCAATACCTTATTCACCACAATATCTGTTAGTGGCCTCGTCACTTGTGGCTTGCAAGAGGTCGTTGGATTTCCTCCAGCCTCCATTGTCCTCTCCTCCTTCATTGCTACTTATAGTACTAGAGATGATGTGAAGCCAATCTCATCAACAGCTTCCTCACTCTCGTCAGAATCTTGTGGATCTTCTATATGAGTAGTATTAGCTCCATTGTGTTTTATATTTCCTTGTAGAACATCTCTTTCTCGGCTATGACAGTTCCACATTGTATGACCTTTCTTCTGACAATAGTGGCATTCAATCTCTTGTTTAGGCCCTTGTTTATTTTTATTTGATCGCCTGTGAAATTTTCTATTTGTGGAATAAAGTGCACTTTCTTGTTGAGTATCACCTTCTGCAACATCGTCAGTTATGCATTTTCCTCTGCGAGAAGAGCCGTGATCATGTCATCTAAAGATTTAGACTAAGAGTAAAAACAACATTGCTATATTTGGAAGATAGACTGTTTAATAGGATAGATTTGGCATCCTCGTCTTCTATCACAACTTTGATCATGTCATCTAAAGATTTAGACTGAATTTGACTAAGAGTAAAAACAACATTGTTGTATTTGGAAGATAGACTATTTAATAGGATAGCTTTGGCATCCTTGTCTTCTATCACACTTTGAATTCTACTAGTTTTTGGAGCAGAGACCAAAGATTATTAATGTGGCTAGACATAGAAACGATTTCTTCCATTTTGAATCTATATAACTGAAGTTTTAGGGAAAAATTCGCGTTCACTGCTTTCGCTCCAAATAATTGATTTAAATTATCCCACATGTCCTTGGAAGATTTATTGAGATCAACATGATGGAGTTTAGAATCGGAGAGAGAAAGGCCAATAATGGCTTTTGATTTATCATCTCTGCACTTCCATTCTGCTAATTTGGCGGCGATCTCATGGGCGTTTTCTCTTTCCCATCTACTATACCCCATAAGTTTTTATGCATAAGTTGCATTTGGATCTTCACCTTCCATGTATGAAAGTTTAACCCCGAGTATTTTTCCAAGTGAATGTCCATAATAACTACTAAAGAAATGAAAAAAATGGTGAAGTAGGAAGTAAATTACCAGTCAGGACTCTCTGTCATATGTTCCACACTTCTCCATTGTCTACTTTCTTGACACCCTTTTCTATTGGCAAAGGCATGGTCTTATCTTTCACAGACATTATTTTTGATGACGAGCCTCCCCTTAAATTTTGTGAGGAGAGAAGGATAATCAGTTATGCAACCACTCTCTGCGGAATAGACCACATCATCCCGTTAGCGTTGATCACTCCAATATGCATCCTTCTTCACTCCATTGTTCTCCTCCTATCTCGTGGCTCTGGAGGTGAAGGACAGAGGTCCTTGTGGTGGCAGTAGTGGCAGCAGGGCCGTGGACGTGGTGGTAGAGTTCACACTGCTCCTGCACACATGCTTCTTCTATACCCTTTCTCACGCTAAACACTTTACCAAATTACAAAAACAACAGACAAAACATTTTCAGCCATGTATTTTTGCTTCATCTCTGCAACCACACGACTCTCCTTCTTCTCCCAACTGCCTGCAGCCACACCTTGCCACGGTTCACTTTTGCAGAGTTTGGTGGTTTCTCCTCCTCCCACGCTTCTTCCCACATGGCTCACACAAAATCCATGCAGGTCTCTTGGCTGAGTTGGTGAGCAAGAGATTTTAGGTGCCTCCTCCCATGCCGTCCAATCGCGTTTTGTGCTCTGATACCAATGTTTACAGAACATAAAAGATTTTGTCTTTTATTCATATATCCAAAACAACAGTGAAGAGAAGGATATAAATAAAGAAATACAGTTGTTGCAGAAATGGTTATAGGAAACCATCTAACCAACCAATGTAATATGTTATGCTAACATTTATAGGGAGGAGAGGTAACAATACTCTCCATAATAAAAGGAGCGATTACAAACTAGGAGAGAATAATGGAATAATATAAAACAAACTCTCCTAATTATATAAAACAAGTGCTATGTATCCTTATGCTAACATTCCCCCCTTATTACATTATTCTTGCAAATGTGACCCCTGAAAAATTCAAATTTCACTTTTCCAAGAGATTTTGTGAGAATGTCAGCAACTTGTGCTTCTGTAGGACAATACTGGAGCTGAATGTTATGGTTTAAGACGTGTTCTCGAATGAAATGAAAATCAATCTCAATATGCTTTGTTCATTCATGAAAAACTAGATTCTTGCATGAGCTTCAACACACTCTGATTATCACAATAGAGAATAGGTGATTATTTTTTAGGAATTCCCAGGTCATCCAAAATGTGACGTAACCATATCAATTCACACATAGCTCCTCATGTGGTGTGATATTCTGCCTCTATGGATGAGATAGAAACATATTTTGCTTCTTGCTTATCCACGAGATAGGTCCAGATCCAAGATGAAAAATATATCATGTGGTTGACTTCCTGTCATCAATAGATTTTGTGTTCCGCGTCGATGTATCCCTATAAAAATAATTGATCATTCTTCTTATATTCTAGACCATAATCGATTTTTTCTCGAGACATATATCAAAACATGCTTTTTATAGTCCAGTGACATTTCTTTAGCTCTTGCATGAACCTAGAAATATAGCTGACATCATAGCTAACAAATTACCTGTAGAGAGAAGCATCTACTTGAGGTGAGTCCTGGAATCTTGAAAGTTGCAAGCCTTTCTCCATGGGAGTGGATATAGGTTTGAGTAAGACATTCTATATTTTTCCAAGAGTGTTTTGGCGTACTTTATCTGGGAGACAAAAATGTGATGCTCTTTTTCCATATTTCCAAGCCAAGACAGTAATGTAGTAGCCCCAAATCTGTCATGTCGAAGCTTCTTTTGAGATCATTCTTCACAATATCAACTTGATCTTTTGAACTCCAGTGATCACAAGATCATCCACATACACAACAAGAATGACAATTTATTTTCCTACCTTCTTTATATACAAATTGGAATTTGAGGTGCTACGAGTGAATCCATGCGCAAAAGGTGATCATTGATCTTGATATACCATGACCTTGGAAAGCTTGTTTTTTTCAGTTCATACAATAATTGATGAGATGACATACCTTTTAGGATGCTTTTCATCAAGAAATCCTTCAAGTTGGGTCAAGTACACTTATTATTTCAAATCACCATTTAGGAAATCACTCTTGAAGTCCATCTGTTGAAGTCTCCATCCTTTTTGTGCTGCAAGTGTGTAGACTACTGATGGTATCGATCTTCGTAGTGGGTGCAAAGGTTTCTTCATATTAAATGCCCTCTTTCTAAGCATATCCTTTTGTGATAAGTCATGCTTTATGTTTGTCGATGGATTCATTTGCCTTATATTTTGTCTTGAAAACCCATTTGCAGCCTATGGTTTTTTTTCGTAGGAAAATTGACAAGTTCCCATGTTCGATTTTCATGGGTGAGTCATATTCTATATCCATGGCTTCCTTCCACTAAGGTTGGTGAGTACATCATGAACATTATTGGCTGGAGATATTAATCAGTGAACTCATGAGTGAAAAGTTTACCTCATTTCTTGTTTGACTACGGATGATGTATCTAGGAGTTGTTACAAATGTGAGTCATTGATGGTGCTTTGTACCCACTTCAGATGATAACTTGGCTACTTTTGAGAAGAACTATGTCATTTCTATGTGGATTGATGTGGATTCACATTCTCTAGTTCTCCAATGTCAACAAATAGCTCTCCTAGCCGCACATCGTTTCTCCGAGTAGTCTCTTTCGCTCATCATCATCGATTTGGAGACTAGTCGGTGAGAGGTGGTTGGTAATGGTTCTTTAGTTATCACTACTGAGTCAAAGAATGAATCATCACAAACCACCTCCCGAATCTTGTATATTTTCTTTGTCTCAGGATCCATGAGACGGTATTCCTTCGAGGTAGTGCTATAGCCAAGTAGGATGCACGGGAGCATCTTTGGCTCAACCTTCTTTCTCTTCTAAGATGGGACATGCATTTATGTTGTGCAACTAAATACTCATGAATGAGAAATTGATGGCTTTCTACCACTCCATCTTCGGAATTTTATTTTGTAGAATATTTATTGGTGCCCTATTGAGAAGATATATAGCTATTTGTACTACTTTAGCCCAATAGCATTCCTCTAGTTTTGTTGTTGTTAGCATGTGGCGAGTCATCTCCATCACTATGTGATTGCGATGCTCAACAATGCCATTTTTGGGGAGTGTAGGGAGCAGTCAAGTTCTGCTTAATGCCTTGTTGGTTGAGGAAGGCCAAGAACTTCTTTGATGTGAATTCCCCCTAGATTTGAGAAAAGTAGAAGAAGTGGTTTTCCGGTCTCTTTCACAACATGATGATAGAAATTATGGAAATGTTAAAGAGCCTCACTTTTCTTCTTCAGCAAAAACACCCACATCTTATGAGAGTGGTCATCCACGAACAATTGGAAGTAATTGCATCCTAAAAAGGAAGCAGGTGATAACAGGAGATCAAATACAAATTATTCAATGTATTCAATTCAATGTGTAAAAACAAAAAGAGCAGAGCCATATAAAGGCTGCGGGAGGAAGGAGGATAGTTACGGGAGGAAGGACAGTTATAACTATCCATCAACAACAAAAATGTATTATGAATTAAACTAATGCTAACATTCCCCCTTAATACATTTCTCTTACAAATGTACCCCCTAAACAAATCAAACTTCACTTTGCCGAGAGGCTTGGTGAAAATATCTCAGTAATTTGAAAAATAGTAGGGCAAGATAATGGAGCTGAATTTGGTGGTTCAAGACTTGGTCACAAATGTAGTGACATTTGACCTCAATATGCTTTTTTCGTTCATGAAAAATAGGATTCTTCAAAAGTTTCAACACACCTTGATTTCACAATGAATGATGGGAGGTTTCTCTTCAGGAATCCCTATATCTGCAAGAATGTGATGTAACCAAATTGCTTGCACACAGCTCCTCGTGGCGCAGTATTCAACCTCAGTGGATGAGAGAGAAACAACAGTTTGCTTCTTGCTAATCCATGAGATAGGTCCAGATCCGAGATGAAAAACATATCCTGAAGTGGATTTCCTGTCATCAACGGATCCTGCATAGTCCGAGTCTGTATATCCCTGTAAGAAGAACTGAGTGTTCTTCTGATACTCCAGACCAAAGTCAACTGTACCTTGGATGTATCTCAACACATGCTTTGCTGCTATCCAATGACATTTCTTCGGCTCCTGCATAAATCTAGCGAGATAGCTCACTGCAAAGCAAAGATCTGGCCTGGTATAAGTCAAGTAAATGAGACTCCCCACAAGCTGCCTGTAGTGAGTGCCATCTACCTATGGTGAATCCTAGAATCTAGATAATTGCAAACCTTTTTCCATAGGTGTGGACATTGGTTTACAATATGACATTCCATACTTCTCTAGGAGATTCTTGGCATATTTCATCTGGGAGACGAAGATATGATTCTTCTTCTGCCATATCTCTAAGCCAAGACAGTAGTGAAGTAGCCCCAAATTGGTCATGTCAAAGGATTTCTTCAGATCATTCTTTACATCATCCACAAGATTGTCAGAACTTCCTATGATCACAAGATCATCTACATACAAAACTAGAATAACAATCTCTATTCCTACCTTCTTGATATACAAATTTGTATCTGAGGGGCTATGAGTGAATCCATGCTGCAATAGGTGATCATCAATTTTTATATACCATGCCCTAGGTGCTTGTTTGAGTCCATAAAGTGACTTTATCAGATGACATACCTTGTGTGGTTGATGCTCGTCTACAAACCCTTCAGGTTGGGCCATGTATACTTCTTCTTTGAGATCACCATTCAGAAAAGCACTCTTGACATCCATCTGCTGAAGTTTCCATCCATTTTTTGTGCTACCAGTGCACAGAAAACTCTGATGGTTTTGATCTTCGTAGTGGGTGTAAAGGTCTCATCATAGTCAATTCCTTCTTGCTGAGCATAACCCTTTGCAACAAGTCGTGCTTTTTGTTTTTCGATTGAACCATCTACCTTATATTTTGTTTTGAAAATCCATTTGCAGCCAATGGATTTCTTACTTGGAGGTAGATCGACAAGTTCCCATGTTTGATTCTGAAGTAGGGAATCATATTCAGCATTCATATTCTGTTTCCACTGTGGTTGGTCTAATGCCTCATGAACAGTGTCGGGTTGGTGCTATCAACAATTGAACTCATGAGTGCAAAATTTACCTCATGTCTAGCTTGACTTCGTGTTCTGACTCCCGTAGAAGTATCCTGGAAGTGAGTTCAGGTGTGCATCCCTAATAGTATTCTGGACCCATTTCGGACGTTGGTGTTGTTGCTGCTGATGTGAAGATGTGTTTTCCAGTGTGCCTAGATCAACGAATAAGTCTCCACTTAGCTCTTCTTCTCTCTGAGAAGAATCATCTTGCCCATCATCTGGATGTGTGAGCAATCTATGTGACGAGGTTGGTACTGGATCTCCATTGTGTGGCAGGGAGTCAAAGGATGACTCATCACACACCACATCTCGACTCTTGTAGATTTTCTTTCATCTTAGGATCCATGAGACGATATGCCTTTGAGGTAGTACTATACCCCAAGAAAAGACATGGTAGTGTCTTTGGATCGATCTTCTTCCTTTTCTTATCTGGAACATGCATATATGCAGTACAACCAAAAACTCTCAAATGATAGATAGAAGGTTTATGACCAGTCCATACCTCTTCCGGTGTCCTGTTCTGCAAGATCTTGTGGGTGCCCGATTGAGTAGATACATTGCTGTTTGGACTGCTTCTGCCCAAAACTGATCCTCCAACTTGGTGGTGGAGAGCATACAATGAGCCATCTCCATGAAAGTCTATGTGTCACTCGAAATCCCATTTTGTTGGGGCGTGTAGGGTGTAGTCAGATGTTGCTTTGAATGCCATGTTGCTTTAGGTATGCTAAGAACTTCTTTGATACAAATTCCCCCCTCGATCTAAGCAGAGGAGAAGGAGAGGCTTCCCAAACTACTGGTGGCTTGCTGGTAAAAGGTTTAGAAATTGGCAAATGCCTCACTCTTCTTCCGGAGAAAATATACCCACATTTTCCGTGAGTAATCATCAATGATGAGCTGGAAGTATTCAAAACCTTGGAAGCTAGCTGGCAAGGGTCCGCACAGATCGGTGTGTACAACCTGAAGATGCTCATAGAATGATAAGAGCTCTATTTGAATGGACCTCTGTGTTGTTTGCCCGTAAGACATCCCGAGAAAATAGGTAAGGAATGGGAGAGTGGAGGAAGCCCTCTTACCATTTCCTTGGCACTGAGCTAATGCAGAGCCCCGATAGAAAGATGACCATATCAAAAGTGCCATAGTGTAGTGGACTCCGCCGTTGAAGCTAGAGAGAGCAATGTTAGATGAAGTGACCACATCCAGTGTAAATAGATGGCCCTTCATAAATGCTCGAGCAATAACTAAGTCTCCCTGGGAAATGATGCAGGACTTGACCCCTTTTTGAACAAAGAATTTAACCCACATTCGATGATTAAGAAGTTGACTCACAGACAAGAGATTTGAGGTCAAACCTAGAACATATAGCACCTTCGTGAGTGTACATCTTCATGTCCCAAGAGGAATGATGACATCACCAATCCCCGCCACAATATACTCTTGATTATCTGCGATGGTGATTTGATCTCCAGTGGGCCGGTCACTCAGGGTATGGAACAACTTCTTATTGTCTAGTCATGTGTTTTTAGCACCCGAATCAATCAACCAGACACTTTCTGATGGCTATGCAAAGTTTGCGAGACTAGGACAATGTCCGGATGAGTTGTGTCTAGAACCTCTTCATTGGAGGAGGCATCTGCTAAGCAGCAATATGACCCTTCTGCCTCTGATTACGAGCACACCATTGGGATTTCTTGGAATATCCTTGGCTAGAAGTGCTCTCTTCACTAGATTTGCCATGCTTGTGACCATGTTGTAATAACAGTTCGCAGTTGTGTGCGTATTCATGGAGCAAATGTGGCACCATCGATCCGCCTTGTTGTTCTGCTGCTTCTGGGGTGGTCGTTGTGGTGGTGCCGAGAAGGTTCTTTGTTGTGGATGCTACTTTTGATTCGGGGGACTGACTGCCCTTTTCGAGGCTTTGCTATGCTTTTTCCTCGTGATGAGAGCCTTATCTTCGAAGGCTTCTTGAACATTTTGAATGGCTTCTTCCTGCTGGAGATAATTCACCAGTTTGACAAAACTCACCTCCTGTTGAGTGATGGTCAACATGGTGATCAGTGTCTGAAACCGGGAAGGAAGAGCTCGCAAGGTGAGTGGGACTAGAAACTTTTCATCCACCGGTTCATCGAGAGCAGAAATTTCTACGCGTAACTCGCCACACACCGCAAGAAGGCTTCGACTGATTCACCATCATGCATACTCATTGTGTGAAGCTTTTTGAAGATGCAACATCGTCATCAGATTCTTGGCTTCATAGATGGTACACAATGCGGCCCATGCCGTAGAGGAAGTGGTTTCTTCCCGAATGTGAGGTTGAACCTCATCAGAAAGGCTCAAAGTGATAAGCATTAATGCTTTTGCATCGGCCTTTTCATACTTAGCCAATAGATCAACAGCGTCTGTGGGAGGGGCGTCCGTGCCAAAAACGATCCCCCAAAGATCTTCAAACTGAAGAATCATTCATGCATCTTGGTTTTCCATGTGGTGAAATTTGGCCCTTTTAGTAACTAGGCATCCGACAACAAAATGCGAGGTGCAGACATTTCCAAAAACTCAAAATTGTATTTTATTTATTTATTTATTGTTCAAAAATGGTTACAAATGCTTACTGAAGGAACCTATCATGAAGATGGGCTCTATAAGCTCATGCAGTGAGACGCGGATGCTCTATGGGAATTCTACTTCATGTTCATCATCTGCATCATAGCCATGCTCCAATTCTTCATGGATTTGGTGTGCTTGACAACACACGTGAATCGAAATAGTCGAACAATCCTTGACGCACCAATTCATCAAATAATACATTGTCGGTATTCAACAATTCATTGAGCAAGGAAAAATAGATGCCGGTGGTGTCCTCTTGGGCTCTCAGAGGTGACCCAGTGGAAGGGTTTCTCGTAACACTCTCATCATCGGAGATGTGCGACATGTACGTGTCCTCTTGGCACTCTACTGGGAAGCTTTCACACAGGAATGGAGATTTAATTGCTGCCACACTCTGATTTCATGCACTGGTTTCCACGTAGGTCTGGATTCTTATTTTCAGATCCACCTTCAAACAAATCTACCAAAGATCCATGTATCCAATGCTGCAGGTCGCTTAGATCTTAGATTAGCTCCTACACACAAAAAAATTAGAGCATGTCACATTTATATGATGCTGCCACGTCCAACTTGTCCAAAGGAGAACAAAAACATCAATCAGATCTTCCGCCAAGCCCAAGGTTCTCTCAGCACCAGGAAAAGAAAATCAAAAAACTAGAACAACAAACAAAAAAAGCCAAACTCCAATGAAAAAAATGATGTGCCAATCTTCAAGCAAGGATCTCAATGCTCAAATAAATTTCCATAGGGTCAAAGGGGAAGTGGCGGTTTCCAAAATCTAATTTCAAGACTCCACAAAACTAATGAAATACAAAATGTTTTCTCGCTCCCATGCTCCCATCCAGCTCTGATACCAATGATAGCAGGAGATCAAATACAAATTATTCAATGTATTCAATTCAATGTGTATTAAAAACAAAAAAGAGTAGAGCCTCAAATATAAAGCCATGGGAGGAAGGAGGATAGTTACGGGAGGAAGGATAGTTATAATTGTCCATCAACAACAACAATGTATTATGAATTAAACTAATGCTAACAACAGGATTGGAAGTAGGCCGAAAATTCAAATTTGTATGAACTACCTCAAAACAATTCTTGGCATGGAAGATGCTTTCCGAAATGGATCCATGTGTTGTTTTCCTACAAGATAGCCAGGGAAAAAAGGAAAGGAACTAGAAATTTGGGTAGTCCATGGACCATTTCTTTTGAACTCATCTGATGTAATGAACTAATCGACAAGTGACCATATCTAAAATGTCAGAGGGATGTAGATTCTACGGTTGAGGCAGATAAAGCTACTGCAGAAGATGAAACAACATCTAAAGAAAATAACTTATCTTTTAAAAATTCTCTAGCAATAACCGTACCTTTTTAGAGATCAAACAAGATTTAATGCCATTTTGGACAAGAAATTCTACCTTAAGGTGATGATTCAAGAGCTGAGTCACTGAGAAGAGGTTGTTATTCAAGCCAGAAACATATAGTACCTTTGTAAGTGTACATTTTTGTGGTCCTAGAGGAATGGTGACATTTCATATTCCTTCTGCAATGTACTCTTTGTCCTCTGTTATCCGAACCTAATCTCCAGTGGGTTATTCATTCAGTGAATCAAATAGTTTCTTGTCACCTGACATATGCTTGCTTGCACCCGAGTCTATCAACTAGACTCTCTTCATGGGATGAGAAGTTTGAGATACTAGTATAATATTTTTACCACAATGGGCTCCTTGTGATGTCTCTTCATCAGATTCATCATCTTGTTGGGCTACGAGATGTCCCTTCTACTTTTTTTAGAGAGGATGTTGTTTGGATTTTTGAAAATCTTTACACCCGGATGTGCTTTTTGACTTGAAGACCCCTATTTCAAGCCATTATACTAGTAGTGATTAGTCTCATGAGTGTTGGTTCTACAAATGTGACACCACCTCTTTGAATTTTGATCTTTCTATTATTGATTTTGTTGCACTTAAGTTGGATTCTCTGGGGGACCCTTCCAATTCTTCTGGCCACAATATGGCTTTGAGAACAAGGCTTTATCCTCTTGGGCTAAAGTGATGGCCTCTTCCTGCTCCAACAAGTTCATGAGCTCTTCGAATGCCACTGTTTATTTAGATACATTTAGTGTCGTAAAGAACACTCAAAATTAAGAAGGGAGTGCTCTCAAGGTGATCAACACAAATTTTTTTCATCCACCATTTCACCAAGCGCTAATAATTTCGATCGCAGCTCAACCACGTGACGTAAGAACTCCTCAAATTTCTCATCTGAACCCATAGATAAGGTGTGCAACTTTGATTGAAGATGGAAGATTTTAGTCTGATTTTTGGCTTCATAAATAGTTTCCAAATTGTCCCAAGCCTCCTTTGGTTCCTGTGCATTCCGAACATGCGTTTGCACATGTCACTACTACTGAGCATTATCAGCATCAAGGCTTTCGCACTAGCCATGTCATACTTCATTAATTCATCAACGGCTATGGGGACTGGTACATATATGGTTATGATGCCCCATAATCCTTCAATTTGAAGGATCATTCGCATCTTTGTTTTCTAGGCCACATAATTCGGTCCTTTAAGCAACTGAGCATCCAAAAGTAGAAGTTTTTGTGCAGACATTGGAATAAAATAAAATAAATTTTTAATTTAATTATTGCTGAGAGATGGCGATGCTTTGTCGGGCGTTCTTCTTCGTCTTCACAATCGATGTCGTACCCGGCTTGTAGCTCTTCCCAAACTCACTTTTCTTGGTATCTGACGTCGAAAAGGAAATATTCAAGAATTCCTCTTCGAACTAGCTCGTCGAAGACTAGATTGTTGGTGTTGTGTAGCTCGTTGAGCAGTGCAAAGTAGAACCCGGAGCTTTCAAGAGCTCAAGACAGTGTTCTTCGGTGTGCAATTCGACGTTGTGGCTTTCAACAGTCTCGATCGTGTCATTCACACTCATCATTCAGTGTGGCTTTGAGAGACTCCACGTTGCCTTGGTAGAGTATTCGTCTCCAAGAAACTAATGACGCAATTTTTTTAATGATGCAGGTGACTTTCAGGCTTCACGAAGCCAATTATCCTCTCCTCGTGCTGCTCTAACTCTTCACGCAGGCTAAGCAAAACATCTCCACGTTTTGATTAGCAAATTTCACAGAGAAATATTTTCACATTTTCTCCTAAACGTCCAACCAAGAAGAAATTGGAATGAGACAGATATTACCACGTTTTTATAGAATAGAAGATTGTGACCTCTTTTTTTCTCGAAGATCTCTTTGCTGAAGACTATGCCAACCTCCACGCAGGTTCCATGCAGTAGGTCTTCTTATCCTCACACCCAGGCGTTTTAGCAGGATAGATTCCAGAAAATTATACTTGGTTGTTGCGTTGAAAATTTTACTTTTGCATCAGACTTATAACGCTGTGTTGAAACGTCTCTTCCAAGCTCCACGCATTCATTCTGAATGAATAATGCAAATTTACATACAAGTCGATTAGGTAAAGCTTAAATCGCTTATGCAAAACTGTTGGTATTTCTCCGTTGGAGGTATTTCTCCTTTGCATGTCCAAGGAGCAGACAACTTTCAATCCTTCAAACGCATGTCACATACAACCAAAGAAAAATGTATTCTCCACATTTTGCAGATTACTGGAATACCTTTCACACATGGAAGTACTGGAATACCTTTCAAAAGTTAGAATAGGACAGAAAAAGAAAGATATTTCCACTTCAAATCTCCTACACAACTTTTGAAGTAGTGTATAATGCGTTTGGATTTTTCTCCTCCACGTTTTGGAGATTGTGTTATGTGCTTGGACGCCTTTTGATGTGGCTGGATTTGGCGACTGCCGCTCTTCTCCTGAAGGGATCAAACTTCAAACAATGCAGGTCACTTTCCCATGTACCAGCAAGAAAGAAATATATATTTTTATTATCCTCCTCACGGAGATCTCTACGCTGCAAGTTGTTACACTTAATTCCATACAGAGGATGGAACTAGTCTTCACGTTTTTTTCTCCGATACTAGATTATAAGGAGAAATGATAGAGATAGAATATCTCTTCCTCTATATTATTCAGAAGCGGATACATTATAAATTAATTTCTTAGAATTTTGATTGGTGAGAAAGGGAGGAGAGGCCAAAAAATTGTAAATGGCCAAGTGGCCTGGCATTTATTAACCCTTGTCAATTTGTCAATTCATTTAATTCCATGTGTCCCATTGAAATAGTAATAGCATTTATTTACATTGTTCTTATTTATTAAATGTCAAATCTTTTTGTCATGGTATTTTTTTTTTTTTCTTTTTTAAACAATACAAAAATACACAACATTTAAATTTTCATCATAAATTCAATTTTTTATTATTATAAAAATCAATTAAAGGTTTTTTTTTGTAATATAAAATTATAACATTTTTTTTAAAATAATTTATTTTTTTAATTATTTTAATTTCCATAGTAAATTCAATTTTTTATTATTATAAAAATCAATTAAAGGTTTAACTTTTATAAACAAATATTTCTAAGGAGCGATTACGAACTAGGAGAGAATAATGGAATAAGATAAAACAAACTTTCCTAATTATATAAAACAAGTGCTCCATTTTCATTAATATCCTTATGCTAACAATGGACGATTCAAATGTATTTGTAGATAGATTTCCGATAATGAATAAATCATCCACATATCCATAAAAAAACAATCATAATATTACCTTTGCTCATTTATATTGATGTATAAGGTAGGCTCATTATTGCTCATTAAAACTATTTTGTATCATAGAAGAATCAATTCTATTGTACCATGCTCTAGGTGCTTGCTTGAGACCACGAGTTATTTTATCAACATGTATACCTTTCCTTCATGTCCTTCTATCTCATAACCTTCTGGATGATTCACATAAACTTCCTCTTCAAGAAAACCATTCAAAAATGTTGATTTTACATCCATCTGATAAATAGGTCATTTTTTGAGCTATAATTGCTAAAACAATTCTTACCATGTCCAAACCTACTATTGGTGCAAACATTTCACTGTAATCGACTCAATATTGCTACATAAAACCTCTTGTAACTAACCTTATTTTATGCTTTTGTACCTTTCCATTAGCATCATATTTAATCTTATAGACCCACTTCACTCCTATCATATCCTTTATGTTTAGAAGATTTACCAACTCCCATAGTTTATTTTTATCTATAGCATATATCTCATCATCTATAGCTTGAGCCCAAAATTCACTATTTATTGCCTATTCAAAGTATAATGAACCCTGAGTGATGCAATGGTTCTCCTTAAACCAATTGCGGTAGTGGCGACCTAAGGGCTCATTCCAACAACAAAGGAAATGGTGGATATGGAGCAGGAGCTCCACACATTTCGTCCTCTTTGGGAAGCCATGGGGCTGTAATTTTTGGTGGTAGCGACTCTATTTCGAGAGTAAGGGGAAACAACGTCGTTCTTCTGCTGCAACCAATCCGAAGGCTGCTTAGTGATGGGGTCATTGGGAAGGTTTGATCCGAGGGCAACAAAGGACTTGACAATAAAGGAACCTCTATAGGAGGTAGAGACATTTCTTTTGTAGAAGTAGCTAAAATATTTTCTCAAAGGGCTCCTCCCCTAAAGCATGATACTTCTCCCACTCTTGTTTTTGATGAGAACATGCTTGACATAGTGTGGGACTATGAGAAAAGGCTTTCGAATAGTCCTCATCTGTCACTTTAAATTATTTTGGGGTAAGTGCACCAAGTTGGGGGGCCAAAAGGGGGTCTTAAGTGGATGCATTTTTCTGAAAAATAAAAACTTCAACTTGTACAAGTTTTTGAAATAATTACACTCAAAATTAGAAGATGTTGTATAAACATGCATCGTAGCATTTTGAGTCTTGTTTCTATCCTAGTAAATTTTATTAAAAATGGATAAGTTTAAGTAGGTCAAATACCCAAAAATACCACCAGTGCTCCTATTTTTGTTAAAAAACAAAATAGAGTGACTTTTGTGACCCCCACCATTTTTGAGCACCATTTAGTAGTTTTGAAAACCCTTTCGTAGAAAGATAGCTAGGAGCATCTAATTTGTGCTAGAGTTTTTTATAGATTTTTTTAGCAAGTATTTATTTTCTTATGATTTTTCTAGTACAAAATTTTTATGTTTTGAAAAATAACGGAGCTCTGACCGTGGCCCCCCCTAATTACCTCAAAAAAATAAAAAATTAGAATAATTTTTAATATGTATAGAATTAAGCCTATTTTTGCTAGTATAACTTTGTTTCAATTTTGATCAAACCAAAAAAAATATACACGATGAAAGATAGACATATTTAAACTTAAAAAAAACTATAAAAAGCCATAGTTAGAAAATAAATAATATGGAAACCTTATATTAGTCAGAAAATTTTAAAAATTATATTTTTATAAAGAAGAAACTCTTCTCTACGTCGTGGTATACTTTTTAAAAATGAATCGATCGATTTATGTTGATTTATCATGGAGGAAATGCCATTTTAATATTTTCCTGCAAAAACATGTTGTTTGTTGTGTTTGTGCAGGTCCATGCCTCAAGCTTGGGGGTCCAAATCGGATCCCAAACCTTGAGGAATGTCTTGGAAAATGTGAAAATGCAAAATGTGTACGTCGTTTATAAAGCGTACACGCTATAATGTGTAATTTTTCATTTATTATTATTTATATTTTATTATTTCTTATACTTTAAATTTATTTATGTAAATATAAGAAATTAGGGTCACTCTACAACTTAAGGAATTAGTCTCTGTTGGCATATTTAATACATTGTTTATTGGTTAGGAGGTGTAACCACTTTGTACCCAAACTAACCAATAAACGTACCCAAACTAACCAATAAACAATGTATTAAATATGCCAACATTCCCCCCCTTAATATATTGTTTTTACAAATCTACCCCAGATTCATCATCTTGTTACGTCATGACATGTCCTATTTGCTTCTTGCAACAAGGACTTTGCCTAGATTTTCTTGAATCTCTATGACAGATGTGCTCTCGTTTGTAGAAAAAATAGATGAAGAAGTGAGCTCAAAACTCGTGTGGTGCGCCACAGATGTGCCTGAGGGCATTTAATCTTGCATTTGTCATCTGGATCGACACAACTCTTCTCCGTCTATATGTCGAACAAGACTCAGTCCATTATGTCCTCGGATTGCAAGTTTTGGAGACTGGCTAAGAGTAGATACCGATGCTCTTCGGTTCTCTCAAATGCGGCACGTCTCTATGCTTGCTTGCAATGTTGCTAACATCTCTAGGCATGACTTTCATGCTCTCAGACTGTTGCATGGGATCATAGGCTGGTTGTTCATGTCCATCTTTGATAGCAAATTTGATGAATGAATGAAGGGGCTTAATCTCGTTTTGTTCCGATTTGATTCAAACAAATTCCACATGTCTCCTGATCTTTTGTACGATGCGCTTGCTAATGTATTGCATGGTCTGCGAACAACAGTTGAGAAGATGTTGGGGGAAGGAGTCTACCAACGCACACCTGGGTTTTCGGTGGTCGATGCCACTCATGTCAAACTCCACACAGTGCTTATAAGTTGGTCAGTGGTCATTGCCACATGCTCTCTTCTCCCTCTTTGGTGACTGATTCTTTTTTTTTTTTTTTTTGAACTGCGGGCTTGTACCATGGGTATCCTCCTCTGAGTACGCTAACACGCCTGACTATTTACTCTTCTGGTCACTGTTGTTTCCTCACACACCGAGAAATGGTCGTTGATGGGATAACTCGCAGGCGGACTTGGATCAGTTTAATGATCGATGCCACATTGCCAGACATGAAATACAACAACAGAATTCTCCATGTTGTCGCTGCGCACAGGTATGGTCTTCTCATTTTGTTTGAAGTGGTTATATTTCATAACTGTCTTCTTCAAGACAGTTATCCCCTCTCTCTTCAAAGATAACTGTGGAGATGAATGAAAATCCAAATTTCATTCACCCTTAATGTATTCGAATGGGGAATTGTACTGTGCTACGCTGTACAGGGAAAGTGAGGGTTCCCCTCCAGTATCTAAAACCCTCAACAAATCACAAACCCCCTTCTGTGCAATCGGTCGTAATGGCAAGCCTTCAGTCGATCATTTCTTCAATACACTTTCACCCCTCAATGGCTTTTCTGCGCAGAATACAACTGTATTTGCACCGCTGGGAGAATCGATCCTTGGTCATTCATCACCGTGGAATGTAAAGAACCAGGGTCTCCACAGCTTAGGAGATCAGCGATTACCCAAGCGAAGGCCCAGCACAAAGCGCCGCAAAAAAAAAAACCGAGCCGCCTTGAGACCGTTGGATTATCTATAAGGAGGGACGCACCAGCAAAGAATTCCAAACGAATCTCATACCCCTCTCCTTGCTCGATAATGTTGCACGCAGGGCATTCAATGGATTTACAGGAAGGGGCCTGGGACGAGCTCCATGTGACCGTCACACGTGCAGGGAGAGCAGCAACACCAGATATAAAACATATCTTCACGCAGAGAAAAGGAAAGGCTGAAAGGCTGTCTACGCTCTTGCACCAAACAGAATTTATCCTCTGTTAGCATTTGTTAGTTTAATCCATTGTTGTTAATGGACAGTTAACAGACAGTTGTAACTGTCCTCTCTCCATCTTTCCTCCCGCAGCCTTTATAAGGCTTGGCACTCTTGTTTGTAAACACACGCAATGAATGAATATCATTCTGTCTTCTGCAATTAAACTCTTGCCATCATTGGTATCAGAGCGAGTGTGCCTGTCCTCTCTCGCTGATGGAGGTTTGCGTTTTTACTGTGCGTGAGTGCAAGCAGACTGGCGCGTGGAGGAGGAAAAACTGTGGCTGTCTCGTGTGAAGTCCGCTGTGCGTGAAGGAGACTCAGCAACCATTTCTCTACTATCCGTGCGTGAAGGAGTCTCGTTTTTGCTGAGCGTGATGATGTGTCCAAAGGAGGCAGAAACGTGAGAAGGAGAAGATGTAGCGACCTGTTTTATCTTAACATTGAAGAGCTGCGTGGAAATATTTTGTCAGGTTGCTTGCTGTCTAGTAACTTGCGTGGAACATTCTGTTTGATGGTCATTTTGTTTCCTGTCTTGAGATCTGCGTGAAACATTTATAACGTGGAGGAACGGCTTTCCTTTGTCATTTGTTGTCTGGCATAGAACCGACCAACTTTAATATAGCGTGGCGAATAACATCTGCAGAGCCATTGCAGTTTAGAGATTATTTTGGCAGTTTTAAGACATAGAAGTTTAGTATAAAATCAATGTGTGCAAATTTGGAGAAGCCAAATTAAAGTTTAGTGGACCTGCTGCAAGGAAAGGAGGAGACCTGCGCCTAGAGATTGCACGTTATGATTTTAGATTGGTGGTTAGAAACCTGCATTTGATGGCGTGGATTTGAGCACCCAAAACGACATGTTCTGCATGGCCACCAGCGTATAAAGGTTCTTCTGTTTCGGGGATGGAACTCAATCGAGAAGCATAGGCCTGGCTGACGAGTGCCCGAAAGTCTGCAATGCTAGTCTTACCTGATGGACATTCACGGTAATTTACTTCCTACCTCACCATTTTTTTCGTTTCTCCAGTAGTTATTATGGACATTCACTTGGAAAAATACTCGGGGTTAAACTTTCATACATGGAAGGTGAAGATTCAAATGCAACTTATGCATAAAAACTTATGGGGTATAGTAGATGGAAAAGAGAAAAAGCCCACGACGCCGCAAATTAGCGAGAATGGCAGTGCAGAGATGATAAAGCAAAAGCCATTATTGGCCTTGCTCTCTCCGATTCTGAACTCCATCATGTTGATCTCAATAAATCTTCCAAGGACATGTGGGATAATTTAAATCAATTATTTGGAGCGAAAGCAGTGAACGCGAAGTTTTCCCTAAAACTTCAGTTATATAGATTCAAAATGGAAGAAAGCGTTTCTATGTCTAGTCACATTAATAATCTTCGGTCTCTGCTCCAACAACTAGCAGAAGTCAAAGCTGTGATAGAAGATGAGGATGCCAAAGCTATCCTATTAAACAGTCTATCTTCCAAATACAACAATGTTGTTTTTACTCTCAGTCAAATTCAGTCCAAATCTCTAGATGACATGATCGCGGCTCTTCTCGCAGAGGAAAAACGCATAACTGACGATGTTGCAGAAGGTGATACTCAACAAGTAAGTGCACTGTATTCCACAAACAGAAAATTTCATAGGAGATCAGATAAAAATAAACTAAGGCCTAAACAAGAGATTGAATGCCACTATTGTCAGAAGAAAGGTCATACAATGTGGAACTGTCATATCCGAGCAAGAGATGTTCTACAAGGAAATATAAAACACAATGGAGCTAATACTGCTCATACAGAAGATCCACAAGATTCTGACGAGAGTGAGGAAGCTGTTGATGAGATTGGCTTCACATCATCTCTAGTATTGTAAGCATCTATACAGGAGGACGGAGGATAACGGAGGCTGGAGGAAATCCAGCGACCTCTTGCAAGCCACAAGTGACGAGGCCGCCGACAGAGATTGTGGCAGAATAAGGTATTGAGGACCTATTCCTCAATTTTTGGCTTGTTTATTTCAGTTTCAGTTTTGTGTCGTGTTCCTGTTGTTTTGTTATTCAATAAAGTTCAGATGATACGAAGTTTCCTGTTTGGGACCTTCTAATTGAAGAGCGTTGTGGGGAACAGAAAAGCACTAAAAGCAGCACATGGTACTTGCCCTGGGTTCGTGGTAATCCTGTAAAACCACCGAGGTATCATCCTCTTGGGTTCGTGGTATGCCTGTAAAACCACCGAGGTAAAATCCTCTTGGTTCGTGGTAAGCCTGTAAAACCACCGAGGTGAACAGTTGGAAAGTGTTCCTGTCCCTCTAGGTTTCTGGTCAACCTTAGAAAAACCATGTGAGACCATGTAGGCACATGCTCGTGTGAAGACCCTCTTTGCGATGTTCTCTTTAAGGGGGGGACCTATTATCAGGAAATGTATGTTTTTACGAACAATGTATTAAGGGGGGGAATGTTAGCATTTGTTAGTTTAATCCATTGTTGTTAATGGACAGTTAACAGACAGTTGTAACTGTCCTCTCTCCATCTTTCCTCCCGCAGCCTTTATAAGGCTTGGCACTCTTGTTTGTAAACACACGCAATGAATGAATATCATTAATGTCTTACGTAATTAAACTCTTGCCATCATCCTCCATGCTACTCTGGTGTGCTACTCCCACTTCCATGCTCTGATACCAATGTTAGCACAAGAGCAATGTAAAATAATGTTTGAATGATCTATTGAATGTATGAGGGGGTAAATAAATACATAGTGAAAACGGTTAGGAGGTGTAACCGCCTGTACCCAAACTAACCAATAAACAATGTATTAAATATGCCATAGCATCTCACGACTCCATGAGTCATAATTTAGGAGATAGTTTTTTATAGTATAATATAGTCAGTACATAGGTAATTTTTAGGATTTTAGCATTCAACCTAAAGCTTTTAGTGTTTAACTTCTATAATTGAAACCCTAAACCCTAGGCCATAAACCTAAACCCTAAACTATAAACCTTGAGCCCTAAACCTTAAACCCTAAACCTTGAACCATGACCCCTAGACCCTAAAACCTAAACCATAAACCCTAAGCCATTAACCTTAAACATTCAACCCTTACCTGTGAGCCCTAAACCTTGAGCCATAAGCCCTAAACCTTGAGCCCTAATCCCTAAGCCATAATCCCTAAAACCTAAACCATGAACCATAAGCCCTAAATGCTAAACCCTAAACCCTAAAGCGTAAAAAACTAAATCATAAATCATAAACCCTGACCCCTAAACCCTAAACCTTAAACATCGAATCCTAAGTCCTAATCCTTGAACCCTACGCCCTTATCCTTGAGCCCTAAAATCTAAACCCTAAACCATAAACCATATACCATAAGCCCTAAATAGTAAGCCCTAAACCCCGAGCCCTAAACCATAAACCCTAAACCTTAAGCCCTAAACGCTAAATCCTAAACCCTAAAGCTGTGAACCCTCAATCCTAAACCCTAAAACCTGAACTATAAACCATAAAACCTAATCCCTAAACACTAAATAATTAACCCTAAACCCTAAACCATAAACCTTAAACCCTAAATCCTTAACCTTGATCCGTAAACCCTAACCATAAACACTAAAACCTAAACCCTAAACCCTAAACCTAAACCCTAAATCCTAAACCATAACCCCTGAACCTTGAACCCCAAACCATAAACCCTAAACCTTAAACTCTGAACCATGAGCCCTAACACCTAAACCCTAAACCCTAAACCATGAACCATATTTCATCAATATTTCCTAGCCTCGTTCCTAGAACCATCATTGAGTCTGCGTATAGAACTACCTTGTTTATGAGAGGTGGGACAAGTAACTAAATGGATATGAAATCTACCTTGTGCCTTACGATGCATATTACACATCTCTTCCAAACGTTTTCCTCCCCACATATACTTGTGCTCTTGAATGTAAATTTATTCACACTCTGAAACAAATTTCACATTTCTCATATTTCCATGTATGGTATTATGCAAGCCAGGATGACCCATTGGAAGCTAGAAAAAATAACCATCACAACAAAAAAATAATCTTAAAGGAAACAAAAGAAACATAGAGAATATACCAATGTGGAGGTGTAGGATTATAATTGAATTTCTTGTAGTATCCTCTCCACCAGAGAAAGAGAAAGTTCTTGTTCTACTGGAATGGATATTAAATTTGACAGAACTTCTTGAAGTGTTCAAAATAAGCATAGAAATAGGGGAATGGCTAAGAACACAAAGGGGCTATCAATTGCCTAGTAAATCTTTCTTGTTCAGTTCTAAAAGGGAGTCACTCGGCCTACGAATTAGTCACATTCCATTCATTGATAGATCCTTATATGATAAATCTATGGACGTTTTCAAAAGCACCTTAAAAAAGATAGGGGTAGTCATCAATCCTAGTGAAGGGTGTGATGTTATCTAAGAGCAACTTGAAATTGATATAGATTTAGAGGTCATAACACGAATTTACAAATATCTCTATCATTATAAATGGAAGCAAAGTAACAGTGTCTCCTTGTATCCAAGGATCAAGGACTACTGGGGTTTGTGGAAGGATTGGACATTCAGGAATCTGACATTTCCCTCCTTCAAAATATCAACAGATGAAAGACATCAAATTGTGATGACTCTCTTTGAATGTTCTTCCTATGAAGTCGATGAACCCTTTTCAGTTGAATACTCTTTGTCAATTACTAATAAGAATGGGTAAGACACAAAACATTACAATGAGTGAAATATTTCCCATGCGATGGGAAAAAGAAGATAGTTGTATTGGGTAATATTTCTTTACCCTAATCCTTGAGCCCTAAACCATAAACCCTAAACCCTAAACATTGAGCCCTAAACCATAAAACCTAAAACCTAAACCCTAAATATTGAGCCCTAAAACCTAAATCTTAAACCTTAAACCCTAACCCCTAAACCTTAAATTCTAAATAGTAAACCCTAAACCTTGAACTCCGAGGCAGAAACCTTAAACCCTAAATCCTAAACCCTAAACCCTAAACCCTAAACCTTGAGCCCTAAACCCTGAACCCTAAAACCTAACACCTAAACCCTTAACCTTGATCCCTAAACCATAAACCTTGAACCATGAGCTCTTAACCCTAAACCCCAAACCACGGAAGTGAAAAACCTAAACCCTAAACCATACACACTAAACCCTAAACCCTCAACCTTGAGCCATGAGCCCTAAACCCTAAACCCTAAAACCCAAACCCTAAATACTAAGCCCTAAAACCTAAACCTTAAACCTTAAAACCTAAACCCTAAACATATAATCCCTAAACCCTAAACCGTAAACCTTAAACCCTAAACCTAGAATCCCTAAACCCTAAACCCTAAGCCTTAAACCCTAAACCTTAAATTATAAACACTAAACTATGAAACCTAAAACCTAAGCCCGAAACCCTAAATCCTAAACCCTAAACACTAAACCCTAAACCTTGAGCACTAAACAATAAACCCTAACCTCTAAACCCTAAACCCTAACCTTTAAACCCTCAAACCTGAGCCCTAAACCCTAAAACCTGCGCCCTAAACCATAAACCCTGAACCATGAGCTCGAATTCTAAATCCTAAACCATAAACCCGAAGTGAGCCAAAAACATAAACCCTAAACACTAAACACTAAATCCTAAACCATAAACCCTTGGCCCTAAACCCTAAATCCTTAACCTTGAGCCCTAAACCCTATTCCCTGAACCCTGAGCCCTAAACCCTAAACCCTAAATCCTAAAACCCAAACCCTAAATATTGAGCCCTAAAACCTAAACCTTAAACCTTAAACCCTAAACACCAAATCCCTAAAACCTAAACCTTAAACCCTAAACCTTAAATTCTAAACACTAAACCCTAAACCCTAAACATCATTTTAGTAAGAAGTAGACAAGCATCATAGAGCTGATTCGTGGTCACTAAAGTGAATTATGGACCAAATTTCAAAATTAGTACCAATTCAAGCAGTGGTAGGGCCAAAATCCAATCTAGAAGGTCAAAAAACCTACAAAATGACTATATGTTTTCACAAAACAAAGACCGACTACAATATATGGCTTGAAACTTTTAGGTCATTGACAAATATTATGAAAATGAGTAAGTACTGACCAGATTAGATTTGGAAAAACTATCTTCTAGATTATAAATGTCAGAACTAGGGGACCACTTCCATCAGGTGTACAGTGACCCTAATTTCTTATATTTATTAAAATAAATTTACAGTATAAGAAATAATTTCTTATATTTACTAAATATGGCTCCTTCCAGTACAAAATTCATATACAACAAAAGGCGTACGCGTTTTGTGTTCATAGAAGTGCGTACATGTTATAATGTGAGCATGTTATAACACATACATGTTTTAGGTTTGTGAATTCCCAAGCCTAGTAAAATATAATGCAATTGCATTATTACAAAATGCGATCGCGTTATTGCAAAATGCGACCGTGTTTCATTCATTTTCCAGTTTTTATCCACTTTTGGCCCCCCAACTTGGTGCACTTACCCTTTGACTAAATCTTTCCCAGCTAAATTAATGGATAACCCAAAGATGGATTCCAAAAATCAAAGGTAAAGTGGAGCTCTACTCATGCTCTAGAGATTTTTTTCATTTCTATTTTTGAATATGCCGAAGACATGGACATTATAGACAACAAATAATAGGTTTGGGGGAAACACGGTCTCATGATCAAACCTTGGTACCCTGCATTTGATGCTTCAAAAGATTCTTTTGAATTTTAGCCCATTTGGGTTAGACTCTCAGGCTTTCCCATCCATCTCTTGAATGAACATTATTTTGAAGCCACAACCAATAGGCTAGGGGCTTATGTTAAATCTAATGATAACACTTCTGAGCATTTCCATACTACTTTTTCTCACTTATTGATTGACATGGACCTCACCTAAGACCTCCCCCGAGATCAACCTCTTGATAAGTGATAGAACATGGGTCCAAAATATTTAATTTTAAGGGGTGCCTTTTTAGTTCCATAGATGTTTCAAAATAGGGAACTTGATTATTGATTGTGAACAACCTAAACACACTGCTTGGGTCTAAACCGATATGGTTGAAATAATTTCTACAAAACCATTATATGGTGTGTGCCCCCTCTAATTTGGTTTTCTAATTATTGTCACCTGCTCAAAAAAATAGCTCCTCACAAGATGATAGTACACAAGTGGTTGTTGAGACCCCACAACCCATTACTCTAATGAAACCTAAGGAGTTGTCCACTGACGAAACTATGAGGATAAAAAATCCTTAACCACAAACTCATGAAGTGGCAAAGGAGATGTGCTCTCCCATCATAAAATGAAAATATCATCGATTGATGGAATAAAAATTGTTCTTCATATAGAGGAAGATTCTAATGGGTGGAAAAAGGTTCAATACAAGAAGAAAAAAATATACTTTCACCACCTAAAGAGCTTTTGTTGTATTGTTATTGCTCTGCTTTTGTCTCACTAGGGTTCTGCTGCTCTCTTGTTGTTTAGTTGTAGCTCCCATGTTTATTTTTTTGGTGTTCCTTCTTCGTTGTGTTTGGTTATTTATTGAATGCTCTTTCTTTGAATATCGGGCTATGAAATTTTTTACACTGGGTAGGATCCTAGTCAAAAAACCTTCGATCATAAATAAAAAAGCATAATGGATCCGCATCTTGAGAAAAAAATGCAAAAATTAAACAAAAGCTAGTTGTATCAACATTTCTTGACTTGCTTGGAATGTAATCTTGCTCTTGGAGGTCCGGGTTTTCCCTCAATCCACAGGTTTGATTTCTACTCTTTCCCCCATCTGGGATGAAGAAGAGAAAGCCCATTGCATTCTTTGTCCCAAAGATCGGTGATTGAGAAGGCCAAGTCCGAGGTTTCCTTTGCACTCATTGGAGCTTTTCGGGATACCAACCAAATATTGATGATCAAGTAAATGGTGCATATGGAAATGGTGTTGTTGGGTAGATATCATCGCTCTTCCCAATAGCGCTTATTTTCAATTTTTCGAAGGAAGAAGAGATGGTTAAGGTCCTCAACGTTTCCCCTTGGATGTTTGGAAGAGTTACCCTACATCTGAAGCGATGGAAGCCTGGGTGTCTCTTGAATCAAAGAGTTGCCTATTTGGATATCTCTCTTTGGCTCTTCCAAAGTGTAATTTTGGGAGGATGAGGTCCCTACTTGGCATAGCCGCTTCAATGGGAGAGTTAATCTCCTTGGAACCTACAACAAAAGCCAAAAACAGGCTTGTAAGAGCACGGCTATGTGTTAGCATGGAGGTGGGGGCTGTTCTCCCAAAGAATATCATACTTTCTTCCCCCACTGGCCATTTTGTGCAGAGCATCATTCCTGAAGACCACGGTTTGGTCTGTCCCAAATGCTGGAAGGTCAACTTCCAAGACAAACTGTGCACATGTTCAATGGTGAGGGATGGATGGAAGGCGGGAGAAACAACAACGTGGCGGAGCGGAGTGCAGCGAAGAGATCCCTTGCCCAATGCGCACAGGTGGCGCAACAATGGTGAAACTCGCTTTGTCCAAACTAGGCTCGGCCGAAGTGCTGCATGGAGATCCCTCTGCCCATGTAGGACAGACTGAAACGGTGGAGAAGGAGTGGGAAAATCTAAAAAAAACAGCACACGCGTCAAACAATGTGGATAGTGAATCATCTGAATGGGAAACTGGACCAGAGGATGAAGAAAATGCGGCAGATTTGGCGTCTGAAATGATGGAAGTGAACCGAAAAAGTATCTCTAATAAATATCCTAAACAAAGACTTTTAAATGCTCATTTGAACCGTGGCGGAAGGACGAAGGACAGTTCAGGTGAAAAGATTGCATTGTTGACTTTGGAGGTGAGGGATCCAAATTTTGATTCACCCAAGTTAAAAGGCAATTTAGAAGTGGTTCTGGATGTGGAAGATGAAAACAATGCGGAGTGGAGCACTGTTAGTAGAAAATCATATCGTGGTTTCCGTGGGGGGGGCGCGTGCACTTAGGTTGGATGCAACTGTTCTCATCGGCGTTGTTTTCTTTTTTGTTGTTTACTCGCTGTGTTTTGCGGGTTTTTGTGCTGATATTGGTAGGATATCTTCCTGCTTGCGTCCTTGTTGATTTTGATCTTTTGTTCTTTTGCTCGCTTGGGCACATCCGGCTTCTGAGCCATCTCTGTACAAGGGTATAGTCCCTTTCATAAAAACTATTTGCCACTAATAAAAAAATATTACAAATCTCACTAAGACTCCTTGTTTTCCGTTGCAAAGGGCTATCAGATGATGGACTGTTCTGTGGTGAAGAATTTTCTTCTAGTGTTCTTTGTGGTATCTCTTGCATGGTTGAAGATGACTAAAATCTTAGAGACCTCCGAATTATAGATGGAGGTGTAACTTGTGCTACAACTTGTGATGCACGTCCAAGATTCATAGATATGATACCTTGTTGTTATATAGTTTCATTTTCCATATCATCATGAGGAATATCTTCTACTATACTGACTATTTTCTCTATACTTCTATCCCATGCGTCACTTTCAATAAACTGACCATCTCTGTTGATCACAAAATTTCTAGTGCCTGGATTATAAAACTTGTATGCTTTTATATTATCTGAATATCAAACAAATACACAATTTTCTTATTTGTTATCTAACTTCTTCCTTATCTCATCAGGAACATGTGCTTATGCCACACAACCAAAAATTCTAAAATGAGAAATAATGTGTTTCATGTGTGTCCAAGCTTGTTGAGGAACCATGTTTTGAAAAAAATTTGTTGGACATTTGTTTAAAATATAAACAACGATAAGCACTGCTTCTACCCAATATTCATTTAAAATATGCTTTGGATTCATCATACTTCTCATCATCTCCATTATGGTTTTATTCTTTCTCTTTAGCACACCATTCTATTTTGGTGTATACCTAGTAGTAAATAGCATGTGGATTCCATAATATTTGCAAAAATTCATAAATGCATTGGAAACATACTCACCTCCTCTGTTTGTCCTCATAACTTTGATATAATATCCACTTTTCTTCTCCACTAAATCCTTGAACTACGGAAATATATAAAAAGCATATAATTTGTGTCTTAAAAAATATAGCTATGTTTTCTGATATAGTCATCAATGAATGTCATAAAATATGAGTAACCTCCAATAGACGTTGTTTGCATAGGTCCACATAAATTTGAGTGAAAATTTTCAAAAGGTGCATTTTCTCTTGTTGTTTTACCAACAGGGAATGAATATCTATGTTGCTTCCCCAAAATACAACCTTCACATACTCTTTCTAGTTTTGAATCAAGGGAAAACCGTTTACCATATTTTTCATGTATAAAAAAATTCAAACCTCCAAATTTTATATGTCCAAAACCGAGATTCCAAATCCATGATTCATTTTCAAAGCAGATTGAAAAACTTGATTTGATTCCTTGAGCACATGAATGAAGCGTATTAGCACATCACTAAGCACAAGACTCAATTACATTGGGGCAAGACTCACTTGCATTAGTGCATGACTTAGCGCGAGAATCATTTAGCTCAGTTGCGGGACTCGTTTCCACTAGTGCAAGACTCATTTTCTTGGGCACAAGACTCATCATATGAATGATTTGGATTAGCTCATGACTTCTTTGGCTTAGTGTAGGAATTGGATGGAACTATAGATGCTGATTTGGCTGCAAACATATATGATTTTCATTGTTTGTAATCTCAAGGAAAACATTCTATTATTGCCCATCTTCACTTTTGCAATCAAATGAGTGTTAGGAGCTTTTTCCACAATTACACACTCATTATCTTGAATATAAACTCTATATCCTTTTATTACCAATTATCCAATACTCATAAGATTGTGCTTTAAACATGCAACATAGTAACCATCATGCATAATTTTTTCTCCCTCTTTTAGTTAGAATGTTGAATGTTCCTTTTCCTTTTACAGACACTATATTGTTATTCCCAAGAGTAACATCACTCTTTACTAACTCATCCAAACTAGAAAATAAATCTAAGTTAATTGACATGTGATTACTACAACCAAAATCCAAATACCATACATCACATGGAATCTCTTGTAATAAATTGCACTCAATAGGTGATAAAGAAGGTATTGTTTCAACAATCCTTATGCATGTAATAAACATAGAGTTTGGAGGAGAGCTTCAGCCTGATTTTTATTCTTCATATTCTGATCATACTTTTTTTCTTGCAATCATAAGAATAGTGTCCATACTTCTTGCAATAATGACACTACACATGAGACTTGTCCTGTCTTTGTCCAAAAAATTGATTATGACCGAGTTCTTGATTTTGTCCTCTTCCACTTGAGTTTGATCAAGCTGTTGCATCCTCTAGATGAACTTCTTCCTCTAACTCTAGGTTGAACCTTTCTCTTCCTCTTCCTCTTCCACCAATTCTGATGTTTGATATCTAAAAGCTTGATCTACAACCACATGTGATCTATTCAATTGTTGTTCATGATTTATTAGTGATGCATGGAACTCATCAATTGAAAAATGACTTAGATCCTTAGTTTCTTCAATAAAAACTACTAAAGGATCAAATTTTACAAGAAAACTCCTAAGAAACTTTTCAATAATATTTTTGTCTTCAATAGTCTCACCATTGGATTTAATTTGATTGACTATGTCAACTACGAAAGTAACAAACAATTCTATGGAATCTGAATCTTTCATTGACATATTTTCAAAATCTCTTCGAAGTAATTGTAGTTGGCTAGTTTTTAATTCTCCTTACCTTAATATGCAACTTGGAGAATGTTTCATGTGGTTTTTCTTGACTTTCTTTTGCCACTCTAGGAATGATACTTTCATTCATGGTTTGATGAATTTGAAAAGAGTTTTTCCATATTTCTTTCTTAATTATTTCAAAGTGTCTTTATTTTCATGTAAGAGTGTGTTATATGTTGTTGCATCTATAGGATTTGTGTACCCATTCTCTACAATTTCCCACACATCCTGAGATTTGAAAAACACCTTCATGGTTAATGACCAATACTCATAATTTTTCTTGTAAAATGTGGTGTCTGTAGACTTGATAAAGATGCACCGATGTAGAAGTCATAACTGACTATCAATTTGATAACCTACTAGAAAACAACAATCTGATACTAATTTGTAGAATTATCAGACAAATAAAACAACGAACAAAAACATAATAAAATATTTGCAAATAAAAGTAGATATTTGAACCAAACCAACATTGTTGTGCGTAATTTCAATTACTCATTGCTTATGCAATCTCCTTACAATTTGTGTCTGAGCTACAACTCTTTACAAGCTGATTTCTATGTGTACATAGCAATTACTCTTACTTATATAAAAGATTTTTCCTAAAAATAGAACGCACAACTCTAAAATAGAAGACTCTAAAAACATAACTATTGTTTCTAAAAATAGTGCATGCTAAAAAAGCTTAATTGTTTTATTGCTTTTATCCTAAAATCTATGAACATCATGCAAGACAAACTAGAGACTATCTAAAAAAATTAAAGCATGATCTTATGGATACATGCAAAATATTAAACTGTTGTTTTCTTTCTCAAAAATTGGATCGAGTCAAAATTAACTCCCACACTTTTTCCAACATTAATATAACCGATGTGGTGGGACCATGTCATAAAATATTGGAACGCACCACTTAGAGAAGGCTGAGCGTAACTTCCCAGCATGTTCCCGCTGACTTCATGCAAAAGAATTGAACATGCGACCGGTCGTTCAACACTGCATAGGCCCCACCAACTACTCACCGAGCACGCACAATGTGGTAAACAGCCGTACAAGACTATATAACTTGACTGCTTATGAATTCGGAACGTACCGACAAGATAAGGCTTTCCCTTAGAGAAGGTGCTTCCTTTCCTTGCCCTAAAAGAAGGCCACCAATTGAGTGAGCTGACCTCTATAGAGTTGGGGGTCAGTGCCGCTTGGCATGCGCATAGGGAGTTCGAATTTGTTCATAGCTTGGCTTCTTAGTAAGTCCTTAATACCTTATTAGCTCCTCACCACAATTCCTTGCAACTTTGTTCTTATCCAGCACCAACCACAGATCTCTCTTGCCGTTAATACGAACCTTCTCCACAGCCACTGATTTCGTAAACAAGTGTTTCACGACGTGTTATTTGCTTCGCTTTGCCGTGAAGTTTATAAATTTTTCAAACATGGATGCTCACGCGCTTCTTTTATCAATAAAATAATGTGCAGTTGCAGTTGCAATTGCTTCTCACCACCCGCGAAGCCTACTACGACTTCTCTCCGTGACTATATTCCCCTCCAATTCTATATATTACAATTCAATCTGGTTTTACACACGTTCGTCACTGTCGACAAGTATGAAGTTTGGTCTCTCTTATATTGTTTGATTTTCTGTTTCCGGAATCCTGCTATGATTGTTAAGTCTTACATATGTTTTTACAGGTAATTGCTTACGCTATAAAATGGCATTTCCAAGTAACGAGGTTTCAGAGTCCACACAAACATTTGTGAGCGAGTCCCGCGCACAAGAAATACCTGAATTGCTGAAATACCATGAAGACAGATATGATGGTGTAGTTGTTGAGATCGAGAATGAGCATCAGCAGCAGTACAACGATGCTGCCCGTTTCACATCTTCGCTCAAAGCATCGCTCTCTCAATGGACACGACAAGTCAGTGCTTGCTAACACTATCATACAAATCCCTTAATTAACGCTAAAAGATTTCCTTCCCTTCATAATGAGTAGTACTCATGTAACTGGGCTTTGCAGGGGAAGAAGGGAGTGTGGATTAAAGTGGCCATCGAACAGGCCAAACTACTTCCTGCGCTTATTCAGGTCTCATAACTCTTCATCACCATCTTCATAAATTTTAAAATGCCGTCTAATGGTAGTAGAGAAAATAAAAAATTAATGTTGGAAGCAATTTGTATGACGTTGTGAGTTAATGCAGGAGGGATTTTGGTACCACCATGCGGAGGCATCGTATGTAATGTTAGTGTATTGGATCCCTACTCAATCTCTACCTTGTACGATTCCTGCTAATGCTTCCCATCAAGTGGGAATCGCGGCTTTCGTATTCAACGCCCAGGGAGAGGTAACACTTCTCTCGTTTCTTTTTCTATATATAATCATTGTTACTGGAATAAAATGTCCGCTTAAAAAAATTCTCCCCATTTCCCTGGCAAATTGATGACAATGAAAATGTAGGTGCTAGTGGTTCAGGAAAAGTACGGACCTTACAAAGATTCAGGGTTGTGGAAGATGCCCACAGGGAGGGTTGAGCAGGGGAATGCATTAACAAAGGAGCTGTAAGAGAAGTTAAAGAAGAAACGGGGGTAAATGCCTCTTCTCATCATCTTCATTTTTTTATTAAAGTTTCGGGCATCATTATTAAAAGATTCTTACTTTATTTCTCAACTTTGGCAGATTGATACAGAATTTTTAGAGGTGGTAGGATTCAGGTACAGTAATAAACATTCATTCCATATTTGATTAGAATTAGTTGCCTCAATTTGATTTATTAATTCGCTAACTAATTTGAAGGTGAATTACAGGGATGGTCACAACGCAGCTTTTGGGAAATCTGATCTACTTTTCGTGTGTATGTTAAAATCTCTTTCTTCTGAAATCCTGATGGAGGACACCGAAATTTGTGCAGCTAAGGTACGCTAATATTTCAGTATATTAATAAGGTGATAATTAGAATATAATTGTGCTATGGAAGTGATGTGAAAATTTGTTTGTAATTCAGTGGATGGCGATGGAGAATTTGTAGCTCAACCCAAAAACCAGCAAAGTAAAGTGTTAAAAGAATGGATTCGTTCAGGTTTGAGGGACGATATAAAGGATTCTCACCCATTCTTCACATGCCCACCAATTCTGCCAAGCCACGCTCTGCTTTCTACTGCAATGCTCTCAACATTCCTTAGTGTTTGCGGATTCGAAAACAGACCATTCTAGTTCTTGAATAATAGTTTCTAGTTTAATTAATTTATCTTGTTCTTGAATAATAAAAATTTCTATTCTATTTTCAAGCAATTCTATATTTCTGTGACTCATATCTATAATATCTAGCGTCTTAAATATTGGCATTTGGCCTCTATTTGTATTCAAAACGCTACTAAATATGATTTATATTATCATTCTAAAAGTATTTTAAATACGTAACTCTAGATATGGAGAGCACTTCTAAGTAACAGTTAGATCATGTGAGATAAAACATTAAAGGAGGCTTGTTTTTACCGTTTACTTTAGATTGTAGTATAACATAAAGAGTATGATTAAACGTTTGAAAAAAAAGAAGATAACTAAGGTATGGATTTAATATATTGGTTTGTATGTATAGTAACATAAATGTTATTGAAAGGTGGTAGACAACATGTCTAGATAGTAGCGTAAATTGAGCTCACAAGATAGGCATCTAAAAATGCCTCATGCCCTCATTCCTTGCCAAAATCACTGAAAAAAAAAAAAACAATATGCTGCATGCAAATCTCATAACCCAATTTTGAGCTGCATGGAGTAAAACTAGAAAATACTAAAATTATCTCTAAAATATTGAATTGACTTATTTATATATGATATTCTTGAGAAAAATCACTACAAAGTCAGTATATAACTCTTGCAATAGGTTTAGCACGTAAGTTCATTTTTTAATATATTTATAAACTTCTTGATTTCAAATTAGAACATTATTGGTGTGTAAATGGACACAAAAAGGAAATGAAAAATAATTAAAAAAATCCCCATAGCCTAAGAAACTCAAAATATATAAAGAGAAGGCCCCACATAGGTGGTGAGCATTGCATGGTTCATTTCGATCTATGTGTAGAGCATTGTGTTGATGGAGGAGCACAACATGTATGAGATTCTCTGAGACTTGCTAAAACAATAAACACGATTTTCATGTTGCACAATGAGGAATGAGAAAGTATGGAGGAACTAAGGTTGTGGATTAAATCCTCCATATTTTTCTCCATATTGCTTTGGCATCTCCCAACACCATCACCAGAAGTGACTGTGCATGAGAAAAGGGAAACAAAGGATAGTTTTAGATGGTAACTTTGGAAGCATATATATTGAATCTCTCATTTTTATTAGTAGGGTTTCATAGCCTTTCCCTTGCACTCAATTTCTTATTTTTGTTGTCTTTTTTCTCACCATTATATCCTATTTTATTCTTCTTTCTCCTTGTTGATCTTGCTTTCATATTCTTCATAACTAGTTCTCTTTCTTTATTCCTTCTAATGAAATAGAATAAGGGTATTATGGGGCGTTCAATAGTTTTAACATGAGTATTTGGTAATTCAAATATTAAAATAGTTAATGATGTCTTCAGGAAAATGTGTATGGAATGAAAAATAAGTTAAGCCTACCTAATATTTACTAGAAGCCTATATCATTATTGAATATTCTTATAACATAGATTTGATGAGTTGCGATCTAATGGGAAAATATAACCGTCATAACGTTAATACCTACTTACAATCCTAGAAATTTATGGGATGTGCCCTCTATATTTATTGATCTTCCAAGCACGTGTTTGAGTTATAAATTTCAAATGAACAATTACTTATCAACTATGTTTATGATAAAAGGAGATAGAGAATATATTTATTGAATGTGTATAAAAAAAAAAGCCAAATATAAAGGAATAGAAGAAGGAGGATAGTTATAAGGGTCCAATAACAACAATGTATTAACTAAACAAAGAAACTAATGCTAACATTCCCCCTTAGGCACAAGTACAAACATACATTTCCTAATATTGGATGTCCCCCTTAATGAGAACAAAAATAGGGTCTTCACATGAGTATGTGCCTACATGGTCTTGATACACATGGTTTTTAAAAGGTCACCATAAACCTAGAGGGAAATAGAATATAGATTTTTATATTACCTCGGTGGTTTTATAGGATTACCATGAATCGAGAGGAACATTGGTCATTTGAATAGGTTTACCACTTCCCTCAAGAGGATTTTACCTCGGTCTATTTTTGAGTTTATCACAAACCTAGAGTACCATGCACTCCATGAGTGATTTTCTATTCCCCAATGCTTTTCAATTTAGGAGGTCCCTAACAGAAACTAAGCAACATCTCGCACTTTATTGAAAAACAATGGAACAAAACAAAAACTAAAATAAACAAACCAAAATTGAGGAATTGGTCCTCAATACCTTATTCCTCACAATATCTATGCCTCGTTGCCATGAAAAAGAGGTCATTTGGATTTCCTCAGCCTCCATTTTCCTCCGTCCTCTGTGTTTGCTATAGTACTAGAGATGATGAGAATCAATATGATCAACAACTTCCTCACTATCATCGAATCTTGTTGATCTTCTATATGAGCAATATTAGCTCCATTGTGTTTTATATTTCCTTGAGAACGTCTCTTGCTGAGATGAAACTAATTTAATATGAAAATTCCACACATGATGACCTTTCATTTGACAAAAAGTGGCATTAATCTCTTGTTTAGGCCCTTGTTTATTTTTATCCGATCACTGTGAAATTTTCTCTTTGTGGAATAAAGCGCACTTACTTGTTGAGTGTCACCTTCTTCAAGCATCATCAGTTATTTTTTTTCCTCTTCGAGAAGAGCCGTGATCATGTCATCTAAAGATTTAAATGTATTTGATTGAGAGTAAAAACAACATTGCTATATTTGGAAATAATGTTTAATAGGAAGCTTTGCATCCTCGTCTTCTATCAAACTTTGAATTTTAACACCGGAGTAGAGACCGAAGATTATTTTCTAGACAAGAAACGCTTTCTTCCATTTTGAATCTATATAGCCAAGTTTTAGGGAAAACTTCAAACGTTTCATTTCAATCAAATAATTGATTTAAATTATCCCACATACTTGAAATATTTATTGAGATCAAATGATGGATTTCAAAATCGGAGAGAGCAAGGGGTAATGGCTTTTGCTTTATCATCTCTATCAAGTTTTGCCATTAAATTAATTAAGCAAAAGTAATCGGTGGTGTTTTCTCTTTCCCATCTACTATGCCCCATAAGTTTTTATGCATAAGTTACATTTGGATCTTCACCTTCCATGTATGAGTTTAACCCCATGTATTTTCCAAGTGAATGTCCATAATAACTACTAAAGAAATGAAAAAATGGTGAAGTAGGAAGTAAATTACCAGTCAGGACTCTCTATCATATGTTCCGCACTTCTCCATTGTCTACTTTATTGACACCCTTTTCTATTGGCAAAGGCATTGTCTTATCTTTCACAAAATTATTTTTGATGTAAGCCTCCCCTTAAATGAGGAGAGAAGGATAAAATGTAAAAATTTGGCAACCGCTCAAGTCTGTGGAATAGAACACATCATCTAGAAGAGTAGTTTTCAATGCTATAACAACATAATAGTTCATCCCCCACACAGGTTGATGCCATGCTGAAAAATAGCCTACCAAACATGATACGTGTGCATGCCAAAACAAACCAATCTCCAAAAATTTCTAAAAGCATTGACCTTCACGTTTTGTGTGCCAAAATCTAGAATTTTTTAATGCAAGTTTCCTCCAGATCAACTTCCACGCTGAAATAAAGAAAATTTTGCACACCACACAAGGTTGGTCAGCACCACATCCATACGTCTCTGTCAAACAAAAAAGGTCGCAGATTCTCTTTACACTATGTGTTGATGCTCCACGCCAATGTCAATATTTCCATGGCTTTGCAGATGAAAAAAAACTCCCACGCAGGTCTCTACAGGGATCTTTTTCTCCTCCACGAAAGAAATTTTTCACTCAACAATGCTATTCACTCTGAAATCTTCACACCATCCTCTATCCTTGGCGCGCAGCTTGGGATCCTTCCATGAAAGCTTCTCTCATGGCTCACCTCCTCCAGTTATCATCACATAACTAGCTCGATACCATGATATCTTCTAAGATAGAATATATTTATTATGTGTGTATCCCAAACAAAAAGAGCAAGCCAAATATAAAGGTGTATGGAAGAAGGAGTTATTATAACTATCCAATAACAATTTATTCAATAACAACAATGTATTAAACTAAACTAATGCTAATAATTTAAGTGACTTAAAATATGTTTTTCAATCAATATTATCTAATATTATTTTTATTAAAAGATAAACACTTTTGACTGGAGATATGAATCGATATAGGATATAAATAAGGGTCCATTCTATAGAACAATGCAAAGACAAAAAGACAAAAAATGAGAAATAAAATAAGGCACAAGAATAAAAACTCAGAATCCCACAATCACCTATAATCAACAAGAAGAAAATGAAAAACACATGTAAGTAGTGGCACATCCTAAAACATCCCCTTAAAAGGTCATCTAGCCACCTCTATAATTCAAAAAGAGATATACACCTAAGGTCTTACTATTATGGGAAATAAATTCCTCCATCATCCTCTGAGATCCAACACTTGTCATCTTCTCAAGTTCCAATATCCTTCCTTTTTCCTCAAATCTATGACATTTACTTTCAGCCATAGCACCTAGGATTTGTATTGTTATCATATGTCTTGATAAGGCCATACAATCTCTCAAAGTGTGTGAACCTATAAAAATAATCTCCCACCTTTTGAATATTCCTCTTTCAAAACATAATGCTCTAAGAAAACCCCTGAATAAGAGGGGGAATCACATATTTTTTGAGACACTTGAAGGAAGAAGAGAATTTTCAAAAGAGGATCCACACTTTAAAAACTTATAACCATTTCACCAAATATATTTAGGATGTTAAGACCCATCTCTTTTTCTCTAAACCTACTGAGAAGAAAGGGGTGGTCTATAGTTTTAAGATCATGACATAGACCTATGGCCAATCATATTGCATCAAAGGCATATGAAAGGGAGACCTTGATAGTTGATGCAATAAATCCAACATCTGTGAGATGAAACTAATTTGATGAAATGAAATAATGATTTAGATAGACTAGTGACTGCACATACTCTAAGAAACATGTTGTCAAATAAGTTAGAGTCAATATTAACAAAGGAACCAATATTTTTAACTAGAAACTTGATGGGGTCCTCATTACACAAGACAAGAGGACATTATAAATATCCAACCATAGTGGGCTTGCAATGATTTTCTCCTTTATAGGATAAAAATGGTGACCAAAAGAAAAAAAAAGAATCCAAATCTACCATGAAATTAGGGACCATCAATCCACATGAAATCATGGTCAATACTACCAAAGGTCACCTAGATGATCCTTGTTCCAAGGACGGAATAGGGATACATGAGAAATTTCCAAGAAAAATCAGCCCACTTGGTGAGATTTTCCATATTTAAGATTGATCTCAAACATTATTTGAATAGGTTCCTTCCCTCAACTTCATATTCTATGTCTAAGATAAGGGCCCCTAGAATATCTACCATGAGGGACTCCTTTGAAAAATTTATTGTAACATCTACAAGTTTTTGGGGAAAACCCTAAAACAAAAGATAATATAATGAAATCTTAAATCCTATGTTTGACAAAGTGAGTTCACCATGCTATGCAAGAAGTTCACTAATCATGTCAAATCTTCTTTGAAATTAATGAGCTCCCCATAGACAACAAATCCACCAAATGATAAGTCAAATTTTCCAAACATGAGTTCATTGTGTCGAAAAAATTAACTAGAGTGAGTTCACCACAGGCCACTGCAAGCTTTCAAATTACCAGTGTAAGTTCGTCAAAACATAGAGTGAGTTTTCCAAATAGTAAACAACACAAAAAATGAGGTAGAAGTTTAAAAATGTAAAAATTTGGATTTCAAGTCTTGATTTTAACACCACTTGGCCTTGTTTCTACATGGAAACCCACTCAACACTTCAAAGCACAAGAAAAAGTAAACAAAAACATGAAATTTAAATCAAATTGCATAACATACATGAATCTTGAAGAAAAGGCATGTGAGATAAAGGGGTGTTTCACTAGGCATGTCATAATCAAGTAAATTAATCTAAGAAATGGATCCATCTTACAGTTAAAATACCATTAAATATTAAACTACTTAATGGTAAAAAATGTCAATCTAACACTATCTATAAAGAAGAAAAATTCCAAGAATTTGTAAAATAGAAATACCAAACCTCTCCCATGAATATTTTTATTAGTCTCATACGTTTTTGGATATCTTTGTTGAACTGAGTGCAATCCATGAGAGGTCGTATAAAGGAGGGAGCATGGGAAAACAAGATTTCCATTCAAAATGGAAATATATATGAAACAAAAGACACATCTCTATCCCTCTCATTTAGTAACCGACTGCTTCTCGAAGTTCACCTTAGTTATCCTCTTTAAAAAGTTCATTTTATCCTAAGGAATGTGTCTGACTGGTAGAAAATTCTAAATCCTATGGTCGATCACTATAAAATGAGGGCATGCCTTATATTTTTGGTCCATTTTGAATGTAATTGAGAAGGTGATTCATTTTCTAGATGAATGGTTTGGAATTTGCTACATCAATCGATAATTGTTTCTCATTCTCCAAGATTGGATGCAAGATAAAACTTGTTATTTTTGCATATTTATAATTTTGCAAACAAGGTGTTAGTAATTATTATAGGTATCACAAAAATAAATAAGACAATATGTGGAACATATTTATCCCTCTTAATTAGCGTGTAATTTCTACTTTAAGGTAACCTTGTTTCTCCTCTTTAAAACATTTGTTTTCTCTTGAAGAAATGCATATGAACAATAGTAAATTATAACTTTGGTGGCCGATTACTACAGAAAAATGATGTCCCTTAGGATTTTGGGCCAATATATACATGATGACAAAGGTTATTTTACATCTATAAAATGAGTTTGGAAGTTGATACATCAACTAATAAACTATTTTCCTATTCTGCATGTTTTGGATGTGAGAGAAAACTTGTCGTCATTTGTTTGTAATTCTTATTTCATTAATGATAATGTATGATTTTTTTAAGGGATCCCACATGAAACTAATAGAATAAAAAATAATGTATCTATCCATTTTAATTGGAATGCAATAAATTCTTGATGTTCACTATGTTTCCCCTCTTAAGAATGTTCATTTTATCATAAGGAATGTGTCCAATCGGTAGTAATTTTTGGATTTTGTGGCCAATAACTATGAAAAAGAGAGTGCCTTATGTTTTGGTCCATTATAAATGGTTTTGAAGTTCTAGATCAATTGAAAAACTTTAAAATCTCCTTCTATAAGTTTTGGATGCAAGATTATAGTTTTCATCATTTTCATGTACTTATATGTTCATGAGAGACCTTATAAAACTTATTATATGGATCCCACATGAAACTAATGAAATAAGTGGAACATATGTATCCCTCTTGGTTGTTGTACAATGATTTCTAGAAGAAGTTTTTATTTTTCCTCTTAAGAACATTCATTTTCTCTTAAGGAACACGCGTCTGACCAATAACAACTTCTTACTTCAGTGGTCAATCACTACAAAATGAGGATGTTCCTTAGGATTATGGTCCAATCCAAATTTAATGGATAATGTCATTCATCATCTAGATGGATGATTTGGAATTTGATACATCAACTGAGAAACATTTTTCTTGCTATGCAAGTATTTTTTTGTAAGGGAAAAATTGTGTCATTTTCATGTACTAAGTTCATGAGAAATATCCAAGGAATTGTTAGATGGATCACATATGAAAATAACCCAACAAAATTCATGTATCTATCCCTCTTTGATATCATTTAATTTCTTCCCCAAGTTTTTATTTTTCTCTAATTAATAATGCTCATTTTCTCTTATGGAACGTGTTTGACTGGTAGCAACTTCTAATTTCGTTAGTCAATCACTATAGAATGAGGACGTGACTTAGGGTTTTATGAAATCCAAGAAGTGAATAATAATGTTATTAATTGTGTAAATGGATGGTTTGGAAGTTTCTACATCAACTAAGAAACTCTTTTATCCTTTTACAAGTTTTAATTGTGAGAGAAAACTTGTCATCATTTTTTCTTACTTCTAATTTTGTGAGTGAGATCCTAGGAATTACTAGAGGGATCCCACATAAAAATAAAAATAAGTACATCATGTCTTTATCCATATTAATTATCATAAAATTTCTTCCCATAGTTTGTGTTATTTCTCCTCTTAATAATGTTCATTTTCTCTTAAGGAATGTGTTTGACATGTAGTAACTTTTGATTTTTATGGTTGTTCACTATCGAATGAGGACATGCATTAGTATTTTGAGCCATTAAAATGTAATTGAAAAGGTTATTATTCATCTATATAGATAGTTTGGAAGTTAATACATCAATTGAGAAACTTTAGTCTCATTTTGCAATTTTTAGGTGCGAGAGAAAAATTGTTGTGATTTTTTGCACACTTCTATGTTTGTGAGTGAGATCCTCGGAATTATTAGATATATTTCACATGATAATAAAAATAGAGGGAAAATATATATCCCTCATAATTAACGTAAAAAATCTACTTGAAGTTCACATTATTTCTCCTCTTCATAATGTTCATGTTCTCTTAAGGAACACGTCTAACCAATAACAACTTCCAATCTGATAGCCGATCACTATAGAATTAAGATGTGCTTCAGGAATTTTTCCATTCTATATGTGATAGAAAAGTTGATTCATCATCTATACGGATGGTTTGGAATTTTCTACATCAACTAAGCAAATTTTTTCTCATTTTATAGGTTTTTCCTATGAGAGAAAAATGATGCCATTTGTAGCTTATCGTGAGTTGAAAATAAACCTATGAGGTTATTTTACTCAACTTTCATCTTCAACTATACAACCTAACTATTCGTATGTATATATCATGGTATTTGATAAATTACATTTTGAACTTCATCCATTTTTCACTTTAGGAAATCATTATCTACAAATGCTCATTATTAGTTGTAATTATAAGGTGATTTTAAAAAGCTTACATAAAGAAGTTCCAATAGTTTCACCAATTATTAAAATATTATCAGACTTGGTTAGGCTCAATTATAGTTTCATGTTGTGTAATCACATCATTTAGGTGTGCTTAACATTTCTTGTATATCAAATTGGACACCTATTAACATAATGTTACCTAAAATAATTAAATCCTTAACATTTAGCTCAATATGAATTTGAAGGTATCATTTTAAAATAAAATCTTATATTATAGTTCCTAAATATTGAAACCACTCTAAAAAATCTTGAAAGTTTAGTTATACTTAAATGAATTAATTTATAAATATACATGTCATAGATTATATTATTACACTCCATTGAAAAACATGAGTATGTCATATAGAATGCATATTCACTAAGGATTTGTAACTAACAATCCTAAAAATGTATATTATTATTTTATTTAAGGGTAAATATTTTTTGACTGGGGCCCTACCTAGGACCAAAAAGGCCTGAATCCCAGATACAAAAATGAAGATCAAAATAAACACGACTGAAAAAAAATGCGAGGCAATAGAAAAATCACATCCCCTACGCAACACCAACATCAAAGAATTGCAGTCAACCAACAACCAAAAAATGTGATCTGAGTGTCATATAAAAAGGGGTTGATTGTAGTTTAGTAGAGACTCTTTTCTTGTTTTGGACCACTGTCCACTCCTCCTTCTTAAGCTCGGCATCAAAATCACACAAGAGAAGAACATGTAAAGAGGAAATGGGTCAAAGAGGAGACCTATAAGGATAAGAGGGGGTTACCCTCTCCTTGACCACCTCGAGGGGGCCTAGGGTATATGGGTCTTTCATTCAATATGAGGCATCTGAGAGGTGTTCACAATAGGGGGATAGACCACCCGAGAGGGGATCAAAAGAGAATTAGGAACAAGATTAGAAGAGGGATTAATTGTAAAGAGAGGGGAGAGAATCCACCCACCAGGAAGGATTGGCCGCCTTTTTTTTTTAGTGTGTCAAAATCCTCTAACACATGTCCCATTTCAAAACAACAGTGACAATGGAAATCCAATGTTTCATAGTCTAGTATTTGGGTCCAAGTTCTATCTTGAATTTATAGATTTATGCTCTCGGGAAGGTCTTTTGAGATGTCTAAATCCACAAGAATCCAGGAATAAGTAGTATATATATTCTAATGAATTTTTATGTTCACATTAAATATATTTTGAATGAATATTAAATATGTTTCAAAATTGTGAGGCAGAAATAAAGGAGAAAGAATAGAGATATGTTATCTCATATTATTCTCCTAAACAAAGGAACCACGTACAATATTTTTAGGTATGGGAATAAACAAGACTCCCTAAATGGATGGAGAGGTTACAAATAAGAAGGAGAGAATAATGGAATAGATAGAAAAACTAATCTAATAAAAAATAAGTACGTACACTATGATAACATCCCCCTTATTACATTATTCTTGCAAATGTGACCCCTGAAAAGTTCAAATTTCACTTTTCCAAGAGATTTTGTGAGAATGTCGAAACTTGTGCTTCTGTAGGACAATACTGGAGCTGAATGTGATGGTTCAAGACATGCTCTCAAATGAAATGACAATCAATCTCAATATGCTTTGTTCGTTCATGAAAAATAGGATTCTACATGAGCTTCAACACACTTTGATTGTCGTAATAGAGAATAGGTGAATATTTTTCAGAATTCCCATATCATCTAAAATATGACGTAACCATATCACTTCACACATAGATCCTCATGTGCGGCATGATATTCTACCTCTATGGATGAGATAGAAACAAAATTTTGCTTCTTGTTTATCCACGAGATGGGTCCAAGATCGAGATGAAATATGTATCATGTAGTTGACTTCCTGTCATCAACAGATCTAGCGTGGTCCGAGTTGACGTATCCCTGTAAGAAGAATTGATCATTCTTCTTATATTCTAGACCATAATCAAATGTTCCTCGGACATATCTCAATACATGCTTTGTTGTTATCTAGTGACATTGCTTTGGCTCCTACATGAACCTGGAAAGATAGCTGATGGAAAAGCATAGATCTGGTCTAGTATATGTCAAGTAGATGAGCCCTCCAATAAGTTGTCTTGTAGAGTGTAGCATCTACTTGAGGTGAGTCCTAGAATCTTGAAAGTTGCAAGCCTTTTTCCATGGGAGTAGATATAGGTTTACAATCAGACATTCTATACTTTTCTAGGAGTGTCTTGGCATACTTTATCTGGGAGAAAAAATGTGATGCTCCTTTTTCCATATTTCCAAGCCAAGATAGTAATGTAGTAGCCCCAAATTTGTCATGTCGAAGGTTCTTTTGAGATCATTCTTCACAATATCAACCTAATCTTCTAAACTACCAAGTGATCACAAGATCATCTACATACACAACAAGAATGACAATTTCTTTTCCTACCTTCTTTATATACAAATTTGAATATGAGGGGCTATGAGTGAACCCATGCTGCAAAAGGTGATCATCGATCTTGATATACCATGCCCTTGGAGCTTGTTTCAGTCCATACAATGATTTGATGAGATGACATACCTTCTTAGGATGCTCTTCATCAACAAATCCTTCAGGTTGGGTCATGTACACTTCTTCTTTTAGATCACCATTTAGGAAAGCACTCTTACATGTCCATCTATTGAAGTCTCCATCCTTTTTTTTGTGCTACTAGTGCAAAAAATTTGATGGTCTTGATCTTTATAGTGGGTGCAAAGGTTTCTTCATAGTCGATGCCCTCTTTCTGAGCATATCCTTTTGCTACAAGACATGCTTTATGTTTTTCGATGGATCCATCTACCTTATATTTTGTCTTGAAAACCCATTTATAGCCTATGGGTTTCTTTCCTATAGGTAGATCGACAAGTTCCCATGTCTGATTTTTCATAAGTGAGTCATATTCTGTATCCATGGCTTCCTTCCACTGAGGTTGAATGAGTGCTTCACAAACATTTTTGGCTGGAGCTATTAATCAGTGAACTCATGAGTGCAAAGTTTACCTCATTTCTTGTTTGACTCCTTGTTTTGACTCCGGATGATGTATCTGGGAGTTGTTATAAATGTGAGTCCTTGATGGTGCTTTGTACCCACTTGAATGAGAACTTGGATGATTTTGAGAAGAACTTGTGATGTTACCATGTGGATTGATGTGGAGTCACATTATCTAGTTCTACAAGGTCAACAAATAGCTCTCTGGCAACATTTCTTTTCTAAGTAGTCTCCTCTGGCTCATCATCTGATTCGGAGACTAGTCGGTGAGAGGTGGTTGGAAGTGGATATTTATGTTGATACTATTGAGTCAAAGGATGACTCATCACAAACCATGTCTCGAATCTCGTATATTTTCTTTATCTTAGGATCCATGAGACGATACCTTCGAGGTAGTGTTGTAGCCAAGTAGGATACATGAGAGCATCTTTGGCTCAACCTTCTTTCTCTTCTGAGATGGGACATGCATGTATGTTGTGCAACCAAATACTCACAAATGAGAAATTGATGGATTTCTACCACTCCATACCTCTTCTGGCATTTTATTTTGTAGAATTTTTCGGTGCCCTGTTGAGAAGATATATAGCTGTTTGTACTACTTCAGCCCAATAGCATTCTTCTAGCTTTGCAGTTGTTAGCATACAGTGAGCCATCTCCATCACTGTGTGATTGCGACACTCAACAATGCCATTCTGCTGGGGTGTAGGGAGTAGTCAGGTGTTTCTTAATGCCTTGTTGGTTTAGAAATGCCAAGAACTTATTTGATGTGAATTCCCCCCTCGATCTGAGTGAAGTAGAAGAAGAGGTTGTCCGGTTTCTTTCACAACATGATGATAGAAGTTCTGGAAGTGTTGAAGAGCCTCAATTTTATTCTTCAAGAAAAAAACCCACATCCTGTGGGAGTGGTCATCCATGAATAATTGAAAGTACTTGTATCCTGAAAATGAAGTAGGCAGAGGGCCATTCAGATCGGTATGAACTACCTCAGACGCTTCTTGGCATGGAAGGTGTTGTTCCTGAAACAAATCCCTGTGTTGTTTTCCTACAAGATAACTAGGAAAATAGGCAAGGAACTGGAAAATTTGGGTAGTCCATGAACCATTGATTTTGAACTCATTTGATGCAATGAACTAGTTGACAAGTGTCCATATCTAAAATTCTAGAGTGTAATAGATTGTATTGTTGATGTAGATAAAGTTATTGCAGAAGATGAAACAATATCTAAAGAAAATAACTTATCTTTTAGAAATTCTCTAGCAATAATCTTACCTTTTCGTGAGATTAAACATGATTTGATGCCATTTTGGACAAGAAATTCTACCTTCAGGTGATGATTTAATAGTTGAGTTACTGATAGGAGGTTGCTAGTCAAGCCAGGAACATATAGTACCTTTGTAAGTGTACATTTTCATGGTCCCAGAGGAATGGTGACTCTTCCTATTCCTTCTGCAACATACTCTTTTTCATCGGCTATTCGAACCGATCTCTAGTGGGCTCTTCGTTGAGTGAATCAAACAACTCCTTGTCACCTGACATGTGCTTACTTGCACTGGAGTCTATCAGCCAGACTCTCTTCATGGTCTATGAAGTCTGAGAGACAAGTACAAGATTCTTACCAGAATGTGCTCCTTCTGATGTCTCTTCATCAGACTCATTATCTTCTTGGGCTGTGAGATGCCCCTTTTTCTTTCTCCAATGGGGACGTCATTTGGAATTTTGAAAATATTTGCGCCCTGATGTGCTTGTTTGATTGAAGACCCTTGTTTCAAGCTATTGTACCTAGTAGTGATCAGTGTCGTGAGTGTTGGTTCTATAAATGTGACACCACCTCTTTGAATTTTGATCTTTCTATTGTTGTTTTGGTTGCACTTGATTTGTCTTCTCTGGGGGACCCTTTCGATTCTTCTAGCCATGGTATGGCTTTGAGAACAAGGCTTTATCCTGAGACTCCTCTTGGGATGAATTGATGGCCTCTTCCCTGCTATAGACAAATTCACAAGTTCTTCGAATGCCACTATTTGTTTAGATACATTTAGTGTCATAATGAACACTCGGAATTGAGAAGGGAGTTCTCTCAAGGTGATCGGTATGAGAATTTTGTCATCCACTATTTCACCGAGCACTAATAACTCCGATCATAGCTCAGCCAGCCACGTGATGTAAGAACTCCTCAACTTTCTCATCTAAACCCATAGAGAGGGTGTGTAACTTTGACTGAAGATGGAGGATCTTAGTCTGATTTTTGGCTTGATAAATTGTTTCCATCTTGTCCAGGCCTCCTTTGGTTTCTCCACATTCGAACATGTGTTTGCACATCATCACTGATACTGAGCATTATCAACATCAAGGCTTTGGCACTAGCCATCTCATACTTTATTAATTCATCAGGAGTAGTGGGAATGGGCACATATCCGGTCACGATGCCCCATAATCCTTCAAACTGAAGGATTGTCCACATCTTTGTTTTCTAGGCCAAAATTAGGCCCTTTAAGTAACTGAGCATCGGAGAGGAGCAACTTTGGAGTAGACTTTTTTTTTTTTTAATAAAATAATTTATTTATTTATTTCAAGAGATATTACAATAATGACTCATTGTTGTAGTACTAGCTCGTAGATGCTCTCGATACTCGTGTGCTGAGAGATGATGATGCTTGGTGGGGTGATCTTCTTCATCTTCATAGTTGGCATCGTACCCAACTTCTAATTCTTCCCATACTCACTTTTCTTGGCAGTTGACGTCGAAAAGGAAATATTCAAGAAGTCCTCCTCGAACTAGCTCATCGAAGGCTAGATTTCGGTGTTTTGAAGCTCGTTGAGAAATGCAAAGTAGAACCCGGAGCTCTCAGGAGCTTCTTCATGGTGTTCTCTAGCTTGCGAGTTGATGTTCTAGCTTTGGTAGTGTCAATCATGTTATTCACGCTATCAATCGAGTTATCTACACTCGACATTCGGTGTAGTTTTTGTAGTAGCTCCAAGTTTCTTCTCCTCGTGTCATTCTTAACTCTTCACGTAGTCCTCATCTCTTTGTTGAAGACTCCTCCATGCAGAAGTAGCTTCCAACGTCCAGGAAGATTGTGAATCTTTCAATCCTTCAAATGCATTTCACGTACTGCAAAAAAACAAATGTATTCTCCACATTTAGCATATTACTTGAATACTTTTACCACGTGGAGGCTTGGCTAAGATAGAGAAAATTTAGCATAGATATTTTCACTGCAAATCTCCTACATAACTATATAATGCATTTTTATTTGTTTCTTCTACGTTACATACATACAAAACGCAGGTCACTCAAAGGAGTTCTTTTCCATGCATAATAGGCTTCAATAAGTTCCACGCTGATCATCCACGTAATTATTTCCACAACAGTTCTAGTATTGGCTGGATTTTGACTCCACACATCCAAACAATAGTATCTCCATGCAGCAGATGGAAATATCAGCCACGTTAAAATTTTTGGTGCTCTCTTTTCCTCCAGGTCACACAATAGCAGTCCACATAGGTTGAAGGTTTCAATCACCATGCATCTCCTCTCTCCATGCAATTACATGCAGAAGAAACAACATATACCTTTATTTATCCATGCAGACTTTGTTGTTGGCTTTATGTGGAAAGGGAAGGAAGATATTGATGGCCCCACACAACTTCTAGTCAAATCTCCCTTCCATGTAGGTGTGTTTCTCTGTTCCTCCACGCAGTAGTAAGTGACACACACCAAACTTCACGCTATTTGCATGCAAGTCTTCATGCAATTACATGCAGGCCGCTCCTCTACAATTCTTCCACACAGTAGCAGGACAAAGACACTTCCTTCAAATCTCCAAGTTAAAAAAATTTGTTGAAGACAACTCCTTCCATGCACAGGCAAGAGAATTTGATGCTCTGATACCAAACTGTGAGGTAGAAATAAAGGAGAAAGAATAGAGATATGTTATCTCATATTATTCTTCTAAACAAAGGAACCACATACAATATTTATAGGTACGGGAATAAACAAGACTCCCTAAATGGATGGAGAGGTTACAAATAAAAAGGAGAGAATAATGGAATAGATAGAACAACTAGTCTAATAAAAATAAGTACGTAGACTATGCTAACAAAAATTTAGCCCACATCTCAATGTACTTATCCCAAATTACTGAAAACGAAGAAGAATATATTTTTACCATTGATACATTTTGTAAGGCTTCAAGTTCAAATATCCAATGGTGAAAAAATCAATGCTATTGAAAAATATGGAAGAAGAGGACCACATTGTAAATTCAAAAGAAAAAGAGATGCAATACTAGCTATTGGCCATGTGGCCACTTTCTTCACATGTATTGAATCTTGTAGTGTAAATACAAGTTACATGTGTGAACAAGATTTAATTAAGGTAAACATAATAAGTTAAAACACATGCTATCATAAAAATAATAAAATTTCATTCCACACGGATATTCTCTCGTGGGTTTTTGTCTTTGATAATGTTCCTACCAACATGTATGAAACAATGGTGGATTGTTGATTTCATTATAAAATAATAAAACAATAATAACCTAATAAAAAATAATTAAAAATCATAAATCATCAATTGATTTTCACTTAAGATCCACATAAATAATACTCATAAATTATTGAAATAATATCATAAAATATTTTATCATATCTGGTTCATTAAATATAGGCAATGAGTATAAAATAGGAGCATAATTTTATCTCAAACAAAACTATAATTTGGTTGATGCGCCAACATTTATGCCTCTAATTTGTTTTTATGTGCCAACATTCCAAATGAAAAGAGTATAAAATAGGGAACATGATCTGTTATCTCAAACAAAATGATAATTTTGTTGATGTGCCAACATTTTTGTCTCTACCGTTTTTTGATGAGCCAACATTTTTTCATCTACCATGTTTTGATGAACAAGTTGAAATTTTTTTCACTAATCCTTTAGGAAAGGTGAAATTTTATTTGTTCTGGGATCCATTTGTAGAAACAATGTAATAAGGGGGAATGTTAAATTAAGTCTAAGTTAGAATTAGTCTGCACATAGTTATCACATTGTTCTCCTTCTCCTTCATACATCGGTCTCCCACTTTCCAGATGCACACACCTATCAAGAATAATTCAATATCATATTGTATAAATAAAGATAATTTGGTCTATGAATAATAAGAAAAAGCATTTTCTTTAGATTCTTCAAGTAGGAGTTATGTTGGTTTTTGACTCATCTTGGTGTTTAGTTTGGGCTTATATGTACATGTGATTTGAATCTGCATATCTTATAGTGGTTGTATCATATTTTTGGATTCCTTTAAAATTTATACATTATCAATTAAAAAAGAAACAAAATGATAATGAAATTAATATATTGAAATTACACATTAAGATGACACCATTATGGAATAAAAATGATGAGATTAAAATATCAATATACATAAATTTCATAAAATCCATAAAGGCTTACACAAAAAGTATTTAGCTAATTTTCATGTGTCTCTACAATGTGACAATCAATGTCTGTAACATCCACTCAGGCATAACTAGAAAAGTATGCCCTTTTTACTTTTGACAAAAATGGGTGTCCCTCTTAAGAACTCTCCATACTTTACCGATGTGTAGATCTCTTAGGATCGATTATCACCTGTAACACAACCTATTCATCACAAAAATATGTCAAAAAATAAGACCTAAATAATTTTAATGATAATTAAAATGAAAAAAATATTAAACAAGTGTATATTGCAATAACATGGTCCATCTCAATTTCTTTCTACTACTCACTCTCATTAATGAATCTCTCTTGCTCACATGATTGAGTGTGAAAAGGAAAACTATAAAGACATTAGATTATGTATGGGGGTTGGGGTGTAAATGTATATATACAAAATTTACGTACATTTAACTCACAAACAAAACTAAAATCATATACAAATTACATAATTTGATCATATGTAAAGTTTAACACTTTAATTTTCCTAGAAAATGTCTAAACTGGGGTAAGTTGAGGTGAAGCTAGAGTATCCTATGTAAGTAGAAGTTTCACATAAGATATTCACAAAAATATTGGAAAAATGTATTCTAAAACTAAAACGCATATACAATATTAAAGTAAGACAAAATCACGTACTTCTATATATTTCTTTGCAAAGTAGAAATTACAATGCCAACCCTTATGTCTACTACATCTTGTAAAAAAGGAGTAAAGGTTGAGGTCATCAAGTAAATGTGCACAAATACATGGTTATTTTTAAGTGCACATACATATATAAATATACACATACATGTGCATGTCTTTATGTAAAAAATAGTGAAAAATACATATATCTATGGTTAATCTAAAATAATTAAAAAGTGCCTTGAACTAAAATAAAAAAATAGATGATTACCATCGATCTATATGCTACTACATGGTCAAGTATCACCATGGTTAACATGAAACTAAAAGTCAGAATAAAATTAAAACAACATTCCTATTTTGAATATATGAAATTATCCATCCTCTAGATAATGTTTGTTGTGAGAAAATAAGGAAACAATGAGATAAAAAGAGATATGTGGGATGAGTGTTGACTCCTAGAATCAAGGAGATCAAACTCTATATATGTAACCTCTACCTGTGAATAATATATCCCAAATCATTTGAATCTATAATATCATTATTCAAAGTGTAGTGCAAAAAGTTGATTGAAGAGATCGAGAGGATATGATTCCGATTGGAAGATCCACCACGATAAAGGAAAGTTATTTTCAAAGCTCTGCATACCTATATCTTTCTCATTTCATGTTCACTACAGTCATAATTCCCAATAAGGAAACACATAAATGATTTGAAAAGGGAATATTGTTTAGAATCATTGTATATTGAGATCTGGGCGATACTGTTATATTATTGCCATTTCTGTTTCATTTGATTTGGTTTGGAGACTACACGTTTTGGCTATTTAGTTATTATCACCATTCTTATTTTCACAGCCGTGTATTTATACTTAGCTGTCAAGATCAAAAGGGGGACTGCTCAAGCCATTGCCACGCACAGATCTGCCATTCGTGCTCCTGATTGACAAGTTTGTGTTTGCATGCATTGTTAATGGTCTGCATGTTGATCTACTGCATTCAAATCTAGTATGTGATCTTCATAAGTGGAGCCGCTTCTATCTTACAAGCTCAGAGATCTACTTTGTTGGCTTTGCACAACATGATCACCTTCAACTTGAACTACAAATCAACACTCAGGCCAGCTTTGAGGAACGAAAGTGAATACAAAAAATCTTATCTCTGTTATGAGGAGAGTGCAATAGATTTTAAAACAGATTAATGATGATTAAATAGCAACATATTAATTCCCTCTTTCCATCACGTCGACTCACAATAAATCAATCTTCCACCGAAAAATAGGTGCACGTAGATCTCTCATTGCCAGGTGTAATGAAAATGTTAGATTGACTCGGGTGTGTGATTAAAATACAATCATATATGTTGCAGGTCGGTTATATAGTTTTAAGTGTTACTTTGTTTATAATGCATCTAAATAAGTTCTTACGTGAGGTCTATAGTGTTCATGTTACGGTATAAAGACAATGTCATTTTCATCTTGGTAGGGTCATTATGCTTTGTTTAGGATAAGTGTCAAAAGTCTTCTATTAATTGTAATGTCGTTAAAAGTATTGTTTTAGTAAAGTGGTATAAAAATAAAAAAAGAATATTGAGTTGAAAATTTGTTACACAAATGAGTGTGAATCGACACTCAAATTTTTAAGAGAAAATGTAAATGAAAAGGCATTCGGCTCAAGCCCCTCGATTTTCTATGTCGACATGGAAGGCATTTCTTCCTATTTTATAAAGTTTGTGACATTAATGGAGGTTGGAGAGGCAACGGAGAAGGAGGTGATCAGCGACCTCTCGTCGGGCACCATTACTGATTTGGTGGCCAAGTATTTAGTTGTGTGTTTCATTGTTTGTAATAAGAACAAATGTCACATTCTGTTCTAGTAATTGTATTTCCTTTTATAACCTCCTGGTGTAAATATGTTATAGTAGAAAGATAGCATCATGTTTTCTTGAAGAGGAAAAACAGAGGTTCATGAGCGGGGGCTCGTACCTAGGACAGATTATACACACACACACACGTACCAAGATCATGAGCACAGAGAGGGGAAAGTTGTAGAACACATGTGAAATTTTTTTCTCTACCTTGTTCACATTAGGGGAGTATATGTGTATTTAACAATGATGAATGTTAGGAATAATATTATGTATATTATATATAATAAATAATATAGTGTAATGTATACAACTATATGTTGTTAACTCATGTAAATAGTTATATATGTTATATTGTAGAAATATATGGGATTGAGAGTTTGAGTGAGATATGTGTGGGATTAGGAGAGATATGTGGGATGAGTGTTGAATCAAGGAGATCAAACTCTCTATATGTATATGTGAATAATATATCCCAAATATCTATAATATCATTACGGTGTATCTATATGCAAAACTGGTTTATATGAACTAAAAGTACTTAAAAAAACATATATATATATATATATATACACAACAAAAAGAGATTATGTTATATATATATATCATATATACGGGGGATATGCAAAAATATTATATATATATATATATATATATATATATATATATATATATATATATATATATATATATATATATATATATATATGTGGGGGGTATAAATATACAAAAGGATATATATATATATGGTATGGGGTAGTATATATATATATATACAAGAAAAATAGGAGAATATATTTATAAACATATTTATGCTATAAAAATGGTTATAAAAATATATATATGTATGTATGAATATGAATATATATACTATATGTAGGAGGTATGACACATGGTAAAAAAATTAAGGTAAATTCAATGAGTTTTAAATATTTCGAAAAGATATGCTAGAAAAGGGGGAAGAAGGATGGAAAATGGTTATACATCACATATGTATCACCCCATATAGATGTATGTATATAGGCATCTCTCTATCAAGTCTGATTTTGTGTCTAGTTATGTTTTATGTTGTTTGTGTGTCCTGACTGATGTTTATTACTGTTTAAGCTTTAGATTTGTTCCTTGTGTGATATATCTAGATATTAAATCCTTGTATAATAAGGAAGGGACCTTGGAAAAACCCTATTTACAATTATAAAATATGATACATATATACAATACATACATATGCACATATATACACACACATACATATATATATATATATATATATATATATATATATATATATATATATATACATATACGCAAACACACACACACACACACACACATATATATATATATATATATATATATATATATATATATATATGTATATATGTATATATATATATATATATATATATATATATATATATATATATATATATGTATATATATGTATGAAATTATAAATTAATAAATTATACAATATTCTTATTTAAAAATATTCTCTATGAAATAAAGGGAATTTCATTAGAAATGTAGTGGTGGGAAATGTGCCAAATTTAGATTTTGAAAAATATTCATCAAGGTATCCTCTATCTTGGAAACTCTAGTACATAAATAGAAACAAGAAGTAAAAAAGTGTGCACCAACCATGGGTCTCCTATTATCTCTCCTTCACCATCAATTTCATCATGAACACAGGGAATGTGCTCCACTATCTCTCTATGAATGAGTTGCGAGCATGCAACATGTATATCTATAGTCTCCCATATAGAAGGGGAATACTACATGATTAGGAAGCTTCTAGAAACTGACTCTATTAGGTTTATTAGGAGATTAATAGGCACTCTCTATATCCTATGCATATCTTTCTTTTCTTCCCTAAAACTCAAAGCGGACAAAATAGTTCAAAATAACATTCCAAATAAAATCATAGTAGTGTTTCCTACAAAAATGAAGAAGGACCTCATCATTATTAGAAGAAGCTGATTGAAAAGCATCCACCATTGGTAGGAATACGAAAATAAATACCCTCATTAATGCACCAATGTATCTATAATATTTTTCAATTCAATAACATCACTTCATTGGTTCTAAGGTCTATAAATAAGATACATATTATATATTTTGATATTTATATTCTTTTTATTTCTTCAAAAATAATTTGGCTACATAATATGTCTTACATGTACATCTATGTGACTTCTTCCTATCAATTTGACTCATTTCTAAGTCAACTTCCCATATCAAGTTTTGTAAAGAGTTCATCAAAGCAATTTGGCATGCATTTGTTGATCGAGGGTCTCTCAATGTTTTTATCAAAACCTCAATCTGAATTTTATTTTGAATTAATTTTTCCATAAAATATTTACAGTTCCTATTGGGTCTTGTAGAAATGAAGGAGGGTTTAGAGGAGGTTGTTTAGGAGGATATTCAGGAGGCTTTTAAAGAGGGTCTTTGGGAGGGGTTTTAGGAGGCTCCTCATGAGAATTTTGAGGAGGATTTACACGAGGGTCTTAAGAAGTGAAAAAACAAAACCTATTTTTAAAATAGAAAAAATAAAAATTGTAGACATCTAAAATGTCGACATTGTTAATTACGATTAACTTGTCCCGCAAATATCCCAACATCATCCATATAATAATTAATTGCAAGATTAATTATTATTATTTAATCCATTTTATCATATTTATCATATTTCCCCCTTTATCATTATTTATCATTTATCCAATATTCCATCATTCCATTATTAATCCTTCTAATCCATCATCATATCCCATTTTATCATTAATCAATTTTATTTCATTATTATATCTATATAATCCCTATTAATAATTTATAGGAATTTAATATTCCTACATCTCACCTACCACCTACCCTACACATCCCTACACCTAGCCTTTCCATCAAATCACCTCTAATCATCATTTATTAACCTAATATAATCCTAAACTAATCATATCCCCTACCTCTAAATCTAGAGGATTCCATTTCTATAAGCTTCCAATTCTAAAAGCCTCTCTAACTTTGTACTCTTCCCCATTGAATTTTTAATTCAATGAATATGTGTCCACAATACTAGAATTTTCTAATTCTAGAATTATCTATCTTCTCATTCAATACTAACCATTGATCTTCCATCTACTTAGCAAGATCCCATCCCTCCAATTCCTCTTCCAAAATCTATCTTTGGTGCATCTTTTGCCACCTACAATTTGGTATGCTTTATGTATGTTTTCAACAATTGATGGATTTTGATTAGCAACATTAGATGTTATTAACCCCGGGGTCTTCATTATAGGTATCATATTAATTAATTTCAGCAATGTAACAAAAAATTGACATCTTTGTGTATCGTTTAAATTCTCAAAGTAATTATCCCAAATTCCACTAGCTTTTCTTCTCGCATTTCTTTCAGACATTTTGTTAGCCATTGGTTTCATAATGTTTTCATCAATTTCAATTAAGTGAATTGGTTTTATTTGGAAAATGGAAGGAGGTGTTCTTAGATGTGAAGATTTGTTTATAAGGTTACTTTCTTCATTCAATGTTTTGATACAAATTTCAGGGTTAACATTTGGATTCTCGGGTAAAGGTTCAAAAATTGGATTCATATCAATATCTTCATCCATACCAACATTATCATTCAATTCAAATATCATTATTCATTGTAAAATCATTATTATCTACATTTTCATTATGTATTTCATCCCCATGTTCTAATACATTAGCTACATTTGATATAGCAAATGTACCTTGCCCTGCATGACAATTTTTTTGCATTCTCTTCAATTTCTTCATTCTCATCTCTTCCAATTGCTCCGATGTCTTGTTCTTGACTTTCCTCTTGTCCTTAGCTTGAATTTTATCACCCATGATTAGAAAAATTCAACTAGTGGGGTAGGGGACAAAATGAACTACTAAAAATCGTGTAAGAATGTACAAAAAATTACAGACCAAACAAAATGTATGCAGAAATCTCATGAAAGAGATGAAAGGGATGTTGGGGGACCACAATGTATAAACAAAGCATAACACATATATGTTATGATTTTTCCCTTTTCCAACCCATGCCTCAAGGCTTGGGATCTAGTTTGGATCCCAAGCCTGAGGCATGGACCTGCACAAACACAACAAACCATGTGTTTTTGCAGGAAAATGCAAAAATCCAACTTCCACCATGATAAATAAACATCAAATGATTGATTCATTTAAAAAAATTATACCACGACGTAAAGTAGAGTTTCTTCTTTGTATAAATATTATTTTTAATTTTTCTAACAAATATAAGGTTTCCATATTATTTATTTTCTAACTATGCCTTTTTATAGATATTTTTTGAAGTTTAAACATGTCTATCTTTTGTCGTGTATCTTTTTTTTGACTCATCAAAATTGAATAAAAAAATTTTAGGCACAAACTAGGACTAATTCTATACATATTAAAAAAACTAATTTTTGATATTTTTTGAGGTAGTTAGGGGGGGCACAATCGGAGCTCGTTATTTTTCAAAACATAAAATTTTTGTACTAGAAAAATCATAAAAAATACTTGCTAAAAAAATCTAAAAAAATCTAACACAAACTATATGCTCCTAGCTATCTTTCTACCAAAGGGTTTTCAAAAATACTAAATGGTATTCAAAAAATGGTGGGGGCAAAGTCACTATATTATGTTTTTAAACAAAAATAGGAGCACCTGTTGGTATTTTAGTTATTTGAACCACTTAAACTTATTTGTTTTCAATAAAATTTAGTAGCTTAGAAACTATACTCAAAATTCTATGATTCATATTTCTACAACATCTTCTAATTTTGAGTGTAACTATTTCGAAAAAGTCATACAAGTTGAAGTTTTTTATTTTTCAAAAAAATGAGTCCACTTAAGACCCCCTTTTGCCCCTGAACTTGGTGCATACCCATTGAAAATATGGCCCAAGGTTCTCAAGAAAATTCCACAGTTCACAAATATTTTTGGTTGATATAGGAACAAAAAATTCTAACTATGAGGATTGTATGACACTCACAGGGTCCAGTGATGTGAACTCATTTTGTATCTCAGACACTACTTGTGGGACACATGGACAAGAAAGTTGGCATGTTTTTGTGTAGCTTGTATCAAATTTTTCACTGCTGAGTGTGATTCACAAGAATGGGTGGATGGATGGATTTGTAGGCCTCTAACTCCTCTTCCCAATTATCAACCTCCACAGGCATTACTACTTGTTTTTATACAGATGAAGTTGCAAAATCCAAGGACTTTGAAGAAATTTTGAATTTGGTGCGACAAGGTAAATGGTTATTTACAATTTTTGTATTGAGTTATGTTCATTGAAATAAATATGTAATTTAAATTTGAGTTGAAACCTTTATGTTTTTGTAGGACTCCTGTTTGTAGTTATTGCGATAGAAGACAATGAAGAAGGAACAAACTATTTCTTAGGTCATTGCATGGAGGAAAGAAAGAAGTTGACTTCTCTTGTTATAGACGGTGAAGATATTGAGTACCCTACAAGGTTAGTGGTAGTTATTGGAACTTGACTTTGACAATATCCATTAAAAAATTCCTTTGTTTGGGTGTTTGAAGACTTTTAGACACACAAAAAATAATATTATATTTGCATCTAGTTCTAGCGACAAATAATCAACTGTATAGATATCGAGGAAGGCTTAATAACAAGATTCTTTGGAATGTTCGAGATTGAGATCATGAAGCAATCATGTCTACTATTTAGAGTAGATCCGATTCGAGTGGAGATCATGATCATGTTTAAAATTTTCAACCAAATCATTCAAGTTCATATATTTTATTAAATTTGTGTATTTTGTATATATCTAGTATATGATTTTGATTCAACTTAAATTTCTTTGACTAACACTTTTATGTAGGTTAGTGGTGCTAGAAAAGATTCCACTTTCACATCCTGATGGTGAACATTGGAATGAATTTACATGAGCTCGTTTGGTATATATAATTTCTTTGAATTGTTTAAATTTGTCAGTTCTAGATTCAAGTTCATATATTTTATTAAATTTGTGTATTTTGTATATATCTAGTATGGTTTTGATTCAACTTAAATTTATTTGACTAACACTTTTATGCAGATTAGTGGTGCCTAAAAAGATTCCACCTTCACGTGGTTGGCATTGTTAGTAGATAATTCTATATTCTTGAAGCTAAGAGAAGATTTCATTGTTTTATAAGAAAAGAGAAGTAAATAACAACATTTTATGTACCTATGGATGGGGTTCTTAGCTCCAGAGGAGGTATCTTGAAAGAAATGGGAGCACAAGGAACCAAAATGATGCCTCCCCAAGTGCTCCATTTGTAAAATATAACATTTACTATCCTTACACTGGCTCAAACTGCACTATTTCACACGTTTGTAAACAATAGGACAATGAGAGCATCGATTGGAGACAGAAATAAATGAGACAATATATTGTAGAGGGTCCTTATGTAGAGGTGTAGGATCAGATGAGACATATCTAGGTGCATGAAGTCCGAGTAATCACTCGTTAAATTTGAATGATTTTTTGGTCTTAGGGCTCTTAAGGGACTACGCCTAAACAAAGTATCCCAAAAGTAATGAAATTCTCACACACCAAAAAATGCCTCTTCTAATGTTAACCTAGCCACCTAGATGTTTTTCGTAGTCGGTTTGGTGCCACGACCCACCATTTGTAAAATATAGCATTTGATAGTCTTACACTGGCTCAAACTACACTATTTCATGCATTTGCAAACAATAGGGTAGTGAGGGAACTGATTTGAGATAGTAAAAACCCAAGTTTGTTGTAGAGGGTCCCTACGCCGAGGTATAGGATCTGACGAAATTTCTCTAGGTGCCATGAAAATTGAGTAATCACTCGTCAAACTTGAACGAAGATTTTTTGGTCTCGGGCTCTTAAGGGACTACGCCCGAATGAAATAGCTTGGAAGAAAAAAGTTGTCACACACGAAAAATATGCCTAATCTAGTGTTTACCAAGCCACCTGGAGGTGTTGTGCGCGATCGGTTTGGTGCCATGACCCACCGTTTGCAAAATATAGCGTTTGATAGCCTTACACTAGCTTAAACTGTACTATTTCACACGTTTGCAAACAATATGGCACCGAGAGAAGTGATTAGAAAAATAAATAACCAAGATAGGCTATTGTAGAGGGTCATTATGTCGAGGTGTAGGATATGATGAGACATCTCTAGGTGTCATGGAGTTCGAATAATCACTCGTCAAAGTTGAAGGGTTTTTTGGTCTCAAAGCTCTTAAGGGACTACACCCAAACGAAGTAGCCTAGAAGCAACGACGTTGTCATGCACCAAAACTACACCTCCTTTAGTATTTACCTAGCCAACCGGACGTTTTGGCGTAGTTGGTTTTATGCCATAACCCATTGTTTGCAAAATATAGCATTTAACAGCCTTACACAGGCTCAAATTGCACTATTTCACGCATTTGCAAACAATAGAGCAGTGAGAGCACCATTTGGAGATGAAAAATCTGAGACAAGATATTGTAGAGGGTCCCTATGCCAAGGTGTAAAATATGACAAGATGTCTCTAGGTGCCACGGAGACCAAGTAATCACCCGTCACAATTGAATGACTTTTTGGTCTTAGGGCTTTAAAGGGACTATGCCTGAACAAAGTAGCCTGGAAGAAATGAAATTTTCAAACAATGAAACGAAACCTCCTCTAGTGTTTACTTGGCCACCTGGATTTTTGCGTAGTTGGTTTTGTGCCACAATCAATCGTTTGTAAACTATAGCATTTTGACAACCTTATACTTGGCTCAAACTGCATTTTTTACTCGTTTGCAAAAAATAGGGCAACGAGATCATGGATTAGAGATGGAAATAACCAAAAAGGGATATTATAGAGGTTCCTTACATTGAAGTGTAGGATCTAACAAGACATCTCTAGTTGCCCGAGTCGAGTAATCACCGTTGAACTTGAACAATGTTTTGGTCTCGGTGCTCTTAAGGGACTACGATGAACGAAGTATCCCTAAGAAATGAAATTTTCGTACACAAAAATAAAACTCCTCTAGTGTTTACCTAGCCACCCAGACTTTTTGGCGCATTCAGTTGGGTGCCATGACCCACCGTTTGTAAAATATAGCATTTGACAACCTTACACTAGGTTCAACTACACTATTTTATGCATTTGCAAACAATAGGGCAGCAAGATCACTTATTGGAGAAGGAAAAAAACTGATACGAGATATTATAGAGGGTCCCTACACTGAGGTGTAGGATCTAACGAGACATCTCTAAGTACCATGGAGTTCGAGTAATCACCCATTGAAGTTGAACGATTTTTGGTCTCAAGGCTCTTAAGCGACTAAACTCGAACGAAGTAGCCCGAAGAAATGAACAACGTTTTCAAAAAAAATACACCACCACTAGTTTTTACCTAACCACCTAGATGTGTTGGTGTAGTCGATTTGGTGCCACAAGCCACCATTTGCAAAATATAGCATTTGGCAGCCTTATACTAGCTCAAACTACACTATTTCATGCGTTTGCAAACAATAGGGTAGTAAGAGCACCAATTGGAGATGGAAAAAATGAGATAGGATGTTATAGAGGGTCACTACGCCGAGGAGTAGGATCTAGTGAGACATCTCTAGGTACCACAGAGTCGAGTAATCACCCATTGAAGTTGAATCATTTTTAGTCTCGGGGATCTTAAGGGATTACGCGAACAAAGTAGCTCGGAAGAAATGGCATTGTCATGCACATAAATGACATCACCTTTAGCATTGACCTAGCCACGCAGATGTGTTGGTGAGGTCGGTTTGGTGCCACAAGCCACCTTTGTTTGTAAAATATAGCATTTGATAGCCTTACACTGTTAGGATACGTTGGTTATTAGATTAGTTGTCTTTCTTATCTTGTTATCTCTTCTTCCATTATTCTCTGCCACTATTGTGGATCTTCTCGATTCGATTAGGAGTCGGTTCGAATTTCAGTCCTATATATACCGTCACGTGAGCTTTGTTCAACGAGAATAATATGAGATAAATCTATCTCTGCTATTTCTCATTCCGTAGCTTTGTTTCAGTTTGGTATCAGAGCGTGGCAGAGATCTGGGAGGCGTTGGACAAGTTTTTGAGCGAAGGAGATTTCCCCAGGGTCCGTTTTGCCCGCCATAACAGTTCCAGTTCTGCGCATATGGTGATAAATTATTAGCACGCATGCCGAGGGGTGCCATTTGAACACGCTTTCCACTGAACCTGCGCATGAAGCTTTTCTTCGCCCTCCTTCTAGCGCCTGAAGCTTTGCTGCTACGTGGATGCGCGTGATCCATTCACTAGCAGCAGCATTTGGAGCAAGGATCGATCACTCCATTAAGTCAGAGAATCAAAGACTTGTTAGAAGGAGCCTGCGCAGCCTCTGCCAAGTAGTAGAAAAGAGATCTGCCAGTCTTAGTCGATGTAATCTGAATCTGATGCTTCCATATCATAGAAAGCAGCTAGCGGAATCAACGTGGACGTGACGAAATTCACCAACAGCAGGAGCGATTCAGCCAAAACACGTGGCTCCAGGACAGGCGTGAGTACCTGCTGAGTTTTTGTATATCACGCAGCGGAGGAAGATAAACCTGTTCCAGAACGTGGAAGCTGTTGCGTGGAGATTCTTGCTGGTGCGAAGGAGAGATCTGCTGCTGGAAGTGGAAACAATCTAAGAATCAAACACAAGCTGGACGTGGAGATCTCGCCGGGAGAGAGAATTTATTTCTGTGCGCGGAGACCTTCAAACGCTGTCGAGGTAGTTTTGAGTCTACAACAGTCTCTTCTACACTACATCGAATGTCGAGTGTAGACAACTCGATTGAAAGCGTCAACAACACGGTCGCCACAGCTGAAAGCCACAACATCAACTCACCAGCCAGAGAACACCGTGGAGAAGCTCTTGAGAGCTCCGGGTTCTACTTTTCCTTGCTGAACGAGCTTCAAAATTGCGGCAATCTTGCATTCGACAAACTTGTTCGAGAAGGACTCCTTGAGTACTTTCTTTTCGATGTCAGCTGCCAAGCAAAGCGAGTACGGGAAGAATTAGAAGATGGATACGACAGCCAGATTGTGGATTTACGAAGAAGAACACCCTGCAAATCGTCGCCGTCTCACAGCACGCAAATATCGCGAGCATCTACAAGCCAGTCATTCTCGACAGTGAGTCCAAATTGTAATAATTTTTTCAAATAAATAAATATTTTTTTATTATAATGTCTTCTCCGAAGTTACTTCTGTCATCGATGCTCAGTTGCTCAAAGGGCCTAATTTTGCGGCACGGAAGACAAAAATGAATACAATCCTTGAGTTTGAAGGATTATGGGGAATTGTCACAGGGTCTGTGCTGCTCCCACAGCCGCCGATGAACTAATAAAATATGACATGGCTTGTGCTAAAGCCTTGATGCGATAATGCTTAGTATCAGTGATGATGTGCAACCGCATGTTCGAATGCGAGACGAGAGCAAACCCAAGGAGGCACGGGACAAATTGGCAACCATCTATGAAGCCAAAAATCAGACAAATATTCTTCATCTTCAGTCGAAGCTGCACACCCTCTCTATGGGGTCTGACGAGAAAGTGGAGGAATTCCTGCGTCGCGTGGCTGAGTTGAGATCGGAGTTATTGGCGCTCGGTGAAATGGTAGATGATAAACTACTCGTCCCAATCACCTTGAGAGCACTCCCTTCTCAATTTCGAGTGTTTGTTACAACACTGAATGTGTCTAAACAAACAGTGACATTCGAAGAGCTTGTGAATTTGCTGCAGCAGGAAGAAGCTATCACTTCATCGCATGGAGAGTCTCAGGACAAAGCCTTGTTCTCAAAGCCTAATCGTGGCCAGAAGAATCGGAAAGGTCCCCCAGAGAAGCCAAATCCAGCGCAATCCAAACAGAAAGATCAAAAGTCAAAGAGATGGTGTCACATTTGCAGTAACCAATACTCATGACATTGATCATCTTTGTTGGCACAATGACACAAACAAGGGCCTTCAAGCCATACAAGCACATCCGGCGCGAAGATTTTCAAAAGTCTAAACGACGCCCCCGCTGGAGAAAGCAAAAGGACATCTTGCAGCCCAACAAGAGCCCATTGTAGTAAGAATCTAGTACTCATCTCTCAAACTTCTTCTCAAACTTTACGAAGAAAGTCTGGTTGATAGACTCAGTGCAAGCAAGCATATGTCGTGTGACAAGAAGTCGTTTGATTCACTACATGAAGAGCCAATTTGGAGATCGAGTTCGGATAGCGGATGACAAAGAGTACATTATGATGAAGGAATAGGAATGTGACCATTCCTCTGGGGCCACGAAAATGTACACTTACAAAGGTATTATATGTTCCCGGCTTAACTAGCAATCTTTTTCGGTTACTCGGCTCTTGAATCATCACCTTAAGGTTGAATTTCTTGTTCAAAATGGCATTAAATCGTGCTTAATCTCCCGACAAGGTACGGTTCTTGCTAAAGCCTTTAAAAGATAAGTTATTTGCTTTAGATATCTTTTTTCATCTTCTGCAGTAGCTTTATCTGCTTCAACAATAGAATCAACTGCCTTATGGCATTTTAGATATGGACACTTGTCGGTCGGTTCACTGCACCAGATGAGTTCAAAAGCAATGGTCCGTGGACTACCCAAATTGTCCAGTTCCTTGCCTATTTGCCCTGGTTGTCTTGCAGGAAAACAACATAGAGATCCGTTTCAAGCGAGCACCTTCCATGCCAAGAAATGTCTGGAGGTAGTTCATACCGATCTGAACGGCCCATTGCCTGCTTCGTTTTCAGGATACAAATACTTCCAGCTATTCGTGGATGATCACTCTCGCAAGATGTGGGTATATTTCCTAAAGCAGAAAAGTGAGGCTCTTCAACACTTTCAGAACTTCTATCATCGTGTTGTCAAAGAGTCTGGACAACCACTTCTTCTACTCCGCTCAGATCGAGGGGGGGAATTCACATCAAAGAAGTTCTTGGCCTTCCTAAACCATCATGGCATTAAGCATTAAGACTTGACTACTCCCTACACGCCCCAGAAAAATGGCATTGTTGAGCGTCGCAATCGCACAAGCAATGATGGAGATGGCTTGCGCATGCTATCAATCGCAAAGCTAGAGAACGCTATTGGGCTGAAGCAGTACAAACGGCTGTATATCTTCTCAACAGGGCACCAACAAAGATTCTACTGAACAAGACGCCAGAAGAGGTATGGAGTGGTAAAAAACCATCAATTTCTCATTTGCGAGTATTTGGTTGCACAATGACAACATACATGCATGTCCTAAACTAGTAAGAGAAAGAAGGTAGAGCCAAAAACACTCCCGTGTATCCTTCTTGGCTACAGTACTACCTCGAAGGCATATCGTCTCATGGATCCTGAGACAAAGAAAGTATATGAGAGTCGGGATGTGGTTTGTGACGAGTCATCCTTTGACTCAATAGTATCAACAGAAGATCCACTTCCAAACACATCTCACCGATTAGTCTCTGAATCAGATGATGAGCTGGAGGAGACTACTCAGAGAAAAGAAATGCTACCTAGGAGAACTATTTGTTGACCTTGGAGAACTGCAGAATGTGACTCCACATCAATCCTCATGGCAACGACATAGTTCTTCTCAAAAGCAGTCAAGTTCTCATCCGAAGTGGGTACAAAGAACTATCAAGGACTCAAATTTGCAACAACTCCCAGATACATCATCCGGAGTCAAAACAAGGAGTCAAACAAGAAATGAGGTAAACTTTGCACTCATGAGTTCACTGATGAATAGCTCCGAGCCAGATAATGTTCGTGAAGCACTCAGTCAAACTCAGTGGAAGGAAGCTATGGAAACAGAATATGACTCACTCATGAAAAATCGGACATGGGAACTTGTCGATCTACCTACAGGAAAGAAACCCATAGGCTGCAAATGGGTCTTCAAGACAAAATATAAGGCAGATGGATCCATCGACAAACATAAAGCACGACTTGTAGCCAAAGGATATGCTTGAAGAGAAAGAAGGCATCGACTATGAAGAAACCTTTGCACCCACTGTGAAGATGAAAACCATCGAGTAGTTTACGCACTTGCAGCACAGAAAGGATGGAGACTTCAGCAAATGGACGTCAAGAGTGCTTTCCTTAATGGTGATCTGAAAGAAGAAGTATACATGACCCAACTGAAGGATTTGTTGATGAAAATCAGCCTAAAAGGTATGTCGTCTCATCAAATCTCTTTACGGATCTGAAACAAGCTCCTGTGGCATGGTATATCAAGATCAACGATCACTGTTGCTGCAAAGCATGGGTTCACTCGTAGCCCCTCGATTCAAATTTGTATATAAAGAAGGTAGGAAAAGAAATTGTCATTCTACGGTTGTTTATGTAGATGATCTTGTGCTCACTTTGGTAGTTCGGAAGATCAAAGTTGATATTGTAAAGAATGATCTCAAAAGAACCTTCGACATGACAGATTTGGGGCTACTACATTCATTGTCTTGGCTTGGAAATATGGCAAAAGGAGCATCACATCTTTGTCTCCTGCACAAAGTACACCAAGACACTCCGAAAATTATAGAATGTCCGACTATAAACCTATATCCACTCCCATGGAAAAAGGCTTGCAACTTTCAAGATTCCAGGACTCACCTCAAGTAGATGCTACTCTCTACTGAGCAATTGGTGGAGGGCTCATCTATTTGACATACACTGCGAGACTAAGCAGATCTACTGTATCTTTGTCGGCTATCTTTCCATGAAGTGTTCATGCGAGAGCCAAAGAAATGTCACTGGAATAAAAAGAAAGCATGTTTTGAGATATGTCCGAGGAACAACTAATTATGGTCTGGAATATAAAAAGAATGATCAATTCTTCCTACAGGGATATGTCGACTCGGACCATGCTGGATCTGTTGATGATAGGAAGTCAACTACAGGATACATATTTCATCTCGGATCTGGACCAATCTCGTGGATAAGCAAGAAGCAGAATGTTGTTTCTATCTCATCCACAGAGGCAGAATATCGCGCCGCACGAGGAGCTGTGTGCGAAGTGATATGGATACGTCGCATTATGGATGACCTAGGAATTCCTGAAAAACAGTCACCTATTCTCTATTGCGACAATCAGAGTGTGTTGAAGCTCGTGCAGAATCCAGTCTTTCATGAACGAACAAAGCATATTGAAATTGACTGCCATTTCATTCGAGAGCACGTCTTGAACCATCAAATTCAGCTCGATCGTCCCCTCTTTGAAGCACAAGTTGCTGACATTCTCACTAAATCTCTTGGAAAAGTGAAATTTGAATCTTTCAGAGGTCACATTTGCAAGAATAATGTAATAAGGGGGGGAATGTTAGGATACGTTGGTTATTAGATTAGTTGTCTTTCTTATCTTGTTATCTCTTCTTCCATTATTCTCTGCCACTTTTGTGGATCTTCTCAGTTCAGTTAGGGAGTCAGTTCAGATTTCAGTCCTATATATACTGTACGTGTGCTTTGTTCTAGAAGAATAATATGAGATAAATCTATCTCTGCTATTTCTCATTCCGTAGCTTTGTTTCATACACTAGCTCAAAATGCACTATTTCGAGCGTTTGCAGAAACATTAGGGTAGCGAGAGCACCGATTAGAGACGGAAAAAATCAGAGAAAAAATATTATAGAGGGTCCCTACACCGAGGAGTAGGATCTAGTGAGACATCTCTAGGTGCAATGGAGTCCGAATAATCATCCGTCTATGTTGAATGGTTTTTTGGTCTCAAGGCTCTTAAGGTACTACGTTCGAACGAAGTAGCTTGGAAGCAACGACGTTATCGTGCACCAAAACTATTCCTCCTCTAGTATTTATCTAGTCACTCGGATGTGTTGAACAATTGGTTTGGTGCCATGACCCACATTTTGCAAAATATAGCGTTTGGCGGCCTTACATCGGCTCAAACTGCACTATTTTGCACTTTTACAAACACTAGGGTAGCAAAATCACCGATTGGATAAGTAAATAAATGAGATAGGCTATTGTAGAGGGTCCCTACACCAAGGTGTAGGATCTAATGAGACATCTCTAGGTGCCACGTAGTCCGAGTAATAATCCGTCGAATTTGAATGATTTTTGGTCTCGGGACTCTTAAGGGACTACGACCAAATGAAGTATCCCGAAGAAAAAAAAGTTTTCGTGTATAGAAATGAAACATCCTCTAGAATTTACCTTGCCACCCAAACATGTTGGCATAGTTTTTTTGGTGCCATGACCCACCGTTTGCAAAATATAGTTTTGATAGCCTTACCTTTGGTTCAAACGGTACTATTTCACACGTTTGCAAATATTGGGTAGCAAGAGCACCGATTGGAGGTGGAAAAAATGAGACATTATATTATAGAGGGTCCCTACACTAAGGATTAGGATCTAGTGAGACATCTCTAGGTGCCATGGAGTCCGAATAATCATCCGTCTAAGCTAAACAATTTTTGGTCTCAAGGCTCTTAAGGGACTACGCCCAAACGAAGTAGCCCGGAAGCAACGAAGTTTTCCCACACCAAAATGATGCCTCCTCTAGCATTTATATGGCCACTCAAATGTTTTGGTGCACTCAGTTTGGTGCCATGTTGTCTCGAGGCATGAATTCTTACTACTCACCTTCGTTCATTCCCTAGGACTGCCTAGAAAAGGTAGTTTGTAAACAATTATGCGATGAAGGCTCAAGGAATGACACAACCCTGAATTCTTGGGTGCAACTAGAGAAATCCTTCAATAAAGTTTTTTCTTAGATGGTTCTTGGTTTGGATGACTGAGTGCCAAGTTTTGATCATCATAGTTTTCCATTGAAAACGTGAATTGGGATTAATAGGGAAGGGGTTCTTGGCTCTGGATCGGGTGGTCTAACTCCAAACAGTCTTCCTTAGAGCCCTCTATAGCATCCGAATACACATATCCCCCCAATTAGACGTGTTAGAGGTGAAACTTTTCTCCACAACATCCTGGGGCATGACTTCTCACTACTCGGCTCACATAAATGAGATTGCAACAAGGTTAACACATTACCATGTAAATACTCTAATGATTCTTTGATCTCTTTTTAAAGCATGTTAATACACAATAGAGTGTTAAGAATTTTTTTTGAATATCTTGTACCAACTAAACTACAATGTTTCTGTACATTTTTTTAAACAAGTGAATTCAAATTAGGACCTTATTGTTACACACATCAATAACAGTTAATTTGGACTAATAATTAACAAACAAATTGTAAGTACACTAAAAACATATAAAATGACTTGTAAGTAAAACCCCTCAAGATAATTTTTAATTGTGTACATTTTGTCCCACTTTGGATTGTGTTAACCAAGTTCTTAAAATAAAAAATCTGATATAAGTCTAGACTTAAATCTCTTGAAAAAAATGATCTTACACCTAAAAACCTTCAAAACCATTATATAACATTGAGACACCTATAATTTAGCTAGAGCAATTTAAGTATTTAAATTGCACTAATTATACCCTTTCCCACAAATCAACAACATATTGTCAATATCTCACATTTTCTCTGCTATCATTGTTAATTAATTACATTACATTAGTTAATTAACTCTTATATCCAACAATGATGTTAATTAACGTCATTTCATTAATTAGATCCCCATTTTCTATCTAGATTAATTAATTATTCTTAATTAATTAATTCTCTCTTCTATTTAATCAATAAATCATCACTTATTTGATTAAAATCCTCTCATGACATAAATCATACTAACTATTCCTTTAAAAAACTTATATAAGCTTGCACACCTATTAATTAATCACTTTGGTTAATTAATAAATCCCCTCAAACCCCATGAGTCACTAAAGGACAAAATAAACTCTCCTAAGGTTGACTCAACCCTTTCTAAACCTCCCTTATCCAAAACTAACCCAACCTCTCCATTTATCCCACATGAAGAGGGATGTAGAGATTCCTCTATCCATTGGGCTATATAAGGAGCCCTCCTCCTACCTTTCTATTTACACCTATACTCCTAAATGAGCATATAACATACACTATAGCCATTTATCATCTTTGAGAATTCTTCCATTAGAAGAGATTTCCTTCTCCATTTCTTGTATTCATCCACCCAAGTTTTGAAGTCATATGGAGATATGTCAAATGGTCTTGTAGCCATGATTTGACAAGACTCCATTCTTATAAACCTTGGGATTTCAAGCACATAATCAAATCTTTGATTTCTATAGATCTACAATGTACATAGGTTCAATCTCATTTTATTTTAGCATTCAATAAGAGATAAAAATTAATTTGTTTAACACATTAGCTTGAAATGTTCATTTCATGTTTTATGTAGAAATGTTGATAGGTTAACTTTGTTTAAGCTCTTAGCATGATGATGCATAGGTTTAGTTGAGCTTTTTGTATTGAAGCTACTAGATGTTAGTTTCAACTTTACTTGAATTTCTAACTATTTCATGCATGCATTTGGCATGCCTGGTGGGACTTAATCCATTGTCCTTTGCACTTAATTTCAAGTTTTTGTAGTTTAGTTTCAATTTTGGTTACTAACCCTCTTTTTGCATATATTGACATAAATTGTTTTTCTTAACTTGTTTTGTTGAGTTTGAATGTGTTGAGTCTTCTTTGTAGGTATAAAGGAGGTGAAGTTTTGTCAAAATTGGTATTGATGGGAAAATTTCAAGATTTCTCCATGTTTTCATTTTTAGATCTTGTTTTTTCAACATTTTACATGCTAGTTTTGTCAATTTCTTGAAAATCTTAAATTCTTGAGCATGTAGGTTAGTGTTTCATAGTGATTAGTCTTATATTTACATATTAATGTGTACATTGCTATCAAAATTGAATCTTGGTGAATTTTTTTCAATATTTTATCATGTTTTCATTTTTAGAGCTTACTTTTTCATCATTCTACATGCTAGTTTTGCCAATTTCTTGAAAATCTTAAATTATTGAGCATGTATGTTAATGTTTATAGCATTGAGTCTTCTATTCATATATTAATGTGATGGATTTTTGTCAAAATTGAATCTTGGTTGAACAAATTTGACCATTTTGCAAATTAAGGAACGTTTTTTTGACATTTTTTTAGTGCATGACAAGTGCATACCTGTGAGCATAAGAGCATATATGTAACCCATCTTTCGAAGGCCATAAATTTTTCTCCAAACTCAAAATGAATCCATATGTTTTGTGTTGGAAAGGTATTGAAGTTAGCTATGCACCAAAAACATAAATTCAAGATTTATACTTATAGAAATTGTAGGTTTTTCTATTATTTTAAAACTGGTCATTTTCTAACATGTCTAATGTTTTGATGAATGTTGTAATTTCCATGCTTTACTTGATTTAGAACCAAAGTGTGTGTATGCTCTTCTCTTACAACTTTTGGTGATCTTGAGAATAAAAATAAATTTGATCTCTATCTTTTTAGCATTGGAATTAAACTTGGAAATTTGATTATTCATTTTTCTTAAAGGAACTAACCTTGTACAAAACATTTTTCAATGGTCCTTTGATTTGAATTTTTTCATTTCTCTATAGTTGGGATAAAGTTTGTGTATGCTCTTCTCTTTCACCTTAGGGTTATCTTGAGAATAAAATCAACTTTAGTCTTTATTTTATAACATTTGGTAAATTAGAAACTTCATCTTTCACTTTTGGTTTAAGGGAATGAACATTTATCAAGATTTTTATATGGTTCATTAATTGCAAAGCTTTTCTTTACTTTTTAGTTGGATTATTTTTTTGTGTATGATATTCTCTTGCATCCTTGGATGATCTTGAGAATCAAAAGAAACCCTTAATCCTCTTTTAAATAATGTTAATTTCTTGGAAAACTACTAACGCTTGAGTGCAGGACCTAAAAAACTTGTCAAAGAAAGGAGTTTGAAACAAAATTTTCTTACTAAACGTGTGTTGCAGATTGCCAAATGATGAATGACTAAACCACATTAAGTCTAAAAGATAAAAACACACCACATTCAAAACACTTGATTTGCAGGTTCGGATAAGGGTACGTCACGTCCGCTTAAAACTAGGAAATAACCACTTTGGCATAAGCCTTAAGCTACAATGATGGGGGTGGTCCTAGGAACCCCAAAGTAGTCCACATGAGAGGGAACCTTAAGGATGAAATGGGAAGTGCTCCACACAACCTACTTGATAGGTATTACAATTTTTGTGAGATTTAGAGTCACAATTCATCTGTATCGCGACCCTAGTGAGAGTACACAATGGACACATTTATTGCCCACTGTGCTTGAAGGGGGTAAAGTAAAGCTGAGATAATCCCAAATTAGTCAGTGTGACTTTTTGGGTAAATCGAGCTCGCTCTTAGATGACTTGTGACACCTAGTTGAGTGAACCACCCAAGAAGCTATCTTTGACCAAGAGCCCATTTGGACCACATCAAAGCCAATTTGAGTTGAAAGCTATTGTTCATCACAAAACGTGTGAAGTGTTACTTATTCTTTATTATTTACTTTCCCTAAGGTGAGGCAAAACTCTGCCGAAGTGAGGCCAACATTTTTAAACCCAAATTTATCTACTTCCTTCACTTTCTTTTGACACTTTTTTTATCAAAAGAAGAGTGACTACCTTTGTGTTATCATTTGATTGTTTCACCAATTTTTTTGTCTATTTACGCCCATCCATGTTTGCGGCTGGGTTGTTAAATGTCTAAAGTGTGTGGAGACATTTTTATATCATTGGTAGCCTTTTTGAACTTGATACCCAAGTCAAGATTGTCATCGTAGTTAGGATTGATTCATCACTTTGATTCTCCTTTGAACGGTTATCATGTTTATATCATTTCACTACAATTTTGGTATTTACGTCTTTTTTCTTGTAAACTTGACCTAAATACCTATATTGTAAGGTTACACTATATACACTTTAATAATTCCAAGGTATACTATAGCTTTAGTTTGATTTCAATTATTACCTCGATTTTGAAGAGTGTTAAGTGTTACCACTTGTGCGTGTTATATAAATATCATCTTGATATCAATACCTTACTTTCTCATAAATTTTGGTTAACATATCTTGGTGAAATTGTTGTGTTACTCACAATCATAACTGACACATTTTGGAATATAGTTCTTGATTGAATTTGGGCTTGCTTTCTAGTATACTTTGTTTGGAGGTCGTTAAATTCTTGTTATTACTTATGCCTTGTTCATTTATTTGAACTCGACATAAGTAGGGACATTATTTTAATCATCATATGACACCAACTATCTTTTGAAACAAAGTTAGGAAGTACTTCATTTGATTATTTGGTTTGAAAATCAACATTGTGTGACTGGATCCTTACTTGGATCATTCATTTAAGAGCAAAGTGTTGTGTCACATTGGTTCTTTGACATTCATAACATACCTTAATATCTTGACATTCCTTTTTTCATTTAAGTTTGATAAGAATATTTGAACACACTCATAGATACCATAGTGAAACTATTACATGTCATGGCTCCTAAAACAAGATTAGCACTTAAAAGAAGGCTTTGGAAATAAGACAAACGCAATCTTGGGAAGCCTCCAAAAATAAGGGTCAAATCCCTTTTATTGGCCATGATCTTGGGCCTTTATTCTCCATAGAGAAATAAGTAGAAGAAATGATAGATCATAGCGGTGATGAGTTGGAATCACCACATGTGGAGTTTGACTTCAACCCCACCTTGTTAGATGAATTCCTTTTTAGAAACAAGGATTGGGTACTGGCACAAGTTGTGGAGTTGGGAGCTAGAATGCCTATTGAACAAGAGGCAATCCCACCTACAAATGATGCTAATGAAGAGGAGAAACCTCTTATTAACATGGATGATATCTTAACACATGGTCATGCTTCTACTTCTAATGTGGGAAACAATAATGTAGTGGGATATAGAATACCTTTCCTTAAAGTACCACATAAAGTTAGAATAGAACATGAAAATGTTGAACAACCTCCACAACATGAAGAAGAAGAGGAACCTCTTAAAGAAGAAGTCACTATTCAACAAAAAATTAGAAACCTTTGTTGACAATTATATTTTTTAACATATCATGTATAAAAAGAAACAAACAAGAATGTATAAAAACAAAACCTAAGGTCAAAATTAGTGAACTTCAATTGGACAATCAAGGAGAAGACAATATGGAACATCATCGTGTATATATCCCTGCTTCTCCTACCAAAGAACAATTACTCACTCAAGAAATGCAATCTATGAAAGTGAAACTTACAAGCCTCCAAGAGAGCACTGTGGGGAATAACATAAAATATAAATATGAAGAGCTATGTCCCTATCCATTTGACAAAACTATGATGCTTCAACCCTTCCCTAAAAAGTTGGACATGCCAATATTTGACAAATACAGAGGAAAGTTGACCCACGAGATCATGTAAAATATTTTTACATGGCATGCCAAAAAGTGGCCTACAATGATAACTACCTCATACAACTATTTCCAAAGAGTCTAGGGGGAAAATATTTGGAATGGTTCACTCGCTTACCATTTGGGTCTACTTTTACACGGCTTGAATGGCAGAAAGATTTATACATCACTTCTGCGTACAACATAGAAAATGACATAACCATGACGGACTTGTGTGGCACTAAACAACATCCTAACGAGACATTCACTAGCTTCCCACAAATATGGAGAGGGATAACAAGCTTCCCTTGTACATTCCCTGAAAAACAACTGGTAAGTATCTTTGTGCCCAATCTCAACCTAGACATCACCTTTCATCTGCAAATGCATTATGGCCGCACCTTCAAAGAGGTTTTCAAAAATGGAATTCAAATAGAGAAATCCTTTATTGCCAAAGGTACCATTAAACCACACTCTAAGGATAACCAAAATGCAAAACTTACGGAAAATCTGAAAATATTCCAGAAAAAAAGAACATGGTGGGAGACGGGATCACAGATTCCAAACATGTAAAATGGTTCAAATTGGTCAAACCTTTTAAATTGACCAAAGGACCTATTCAATCACCACCTAAATGTAGAATGTTCACTCCTCTCAATGAGCCTTTTTCGACCATATTGAAAGAAAATGGATGTGGTTTACATGGTGACTTATCCCACGACACAACACTTTGATGACAATGCTCCAAAACCATCATGGTACAAAGAGCATGACTATTGTGAATTACATCATGTCAAGGGACAAAAAATGGACAAGTGTCTACGAATTCCTCATTACATCCAAGACCTCATCAACAATGGGGAGATAGAGGTGGATACAGGAGAAAAATTAGATGCCCAACGAAAAGATGGGAAATATTCAAAGAACCATTCCCTTAACATGGTAAGTTAGATGAGAAAAATCCGGATCAAGGAGAGTCATCCTAGAGTTATAAAGTAGAGAATTATTTATATACCAAGAAGGAAAATAATCATTATGATTCACTCATTGGATATA